>CAJQZJ010032904.1:578120-614939 GCA_907164525.1 Lophiomys imhausi
TCCATATGTATTTGGCACCTGACTTTAACATTCTACTATATAACCATTTCCATGAGTTTAAAGTTCTATATCTAACTCAGCTTTCATACTAACTTGCCTCATAATTTTAAAAGTGTCTTCTTAGATCCAGAACACCCTCTTGATGCCTAAACAACTCAACATTTAACTATGAGACTCTAGCTATCTATTCTTCAACCACCTCAGAGACCTGAGAGGGATAAATATATCTGATTATATAGGAAGTGCAGGGCCTGCAGCTTCCAAAACTAAGAAATGACATACCAGTGGCTGCCTGGACAGTTCCCATTTTCTCTCCATACTTTACAGCATCAATCTTCAGCCATTTGGCCCCGTTTCTCTGACAGACATTGATTGCTAAGAGACAAGCAATATTTGCTTATCTAAATATAAGAGATAGATAGGGCATCTTCAAAAACCTCAAGAGATCTGCAGAATATGGCATTCAAAGATGTTTTTCTTAACTTAAGATTTTTTGATATCGAGACATGTCAGCTCCTGACAGCACCCCCTATTCTACTCCAAGTAGAAGATGAGCATTGAAGAATCTCCAGTGGGAGATGATTGAATTGGTGGTAAGCCTTTCTCTTGGCCAGAAAAACCCCTTGCTTCAACTGTAGACAGACTTCTGTCCAAAAAGGACAAAACTTGGAAGCAGATAAGTCGACAGTCTAGCTCTGCCAAGACAGGGTAGGTAAGTCCTTCATAATTCCTGCTTTGTACCATTTTTTTAAAAATTGGTTTCATAAAAATAATGATAGTATATTCATTATAATTTATCTCAAAACTAAAAGCCACAGGGACACATATTATTTTACTTTTAAGGAGTATGAGGGAAAGATATTGAAATTCTATCTTACAATTATTGTGATCATACACTATCAAAAGGCATATATAATTTATAGGCTGGAGCTTGCTAATTCACCCTGCACAAGATTCTCCTCACTAAAGCATGTCGTAGTGAGTTCCTTCCAGGGTCTTGGAAAACAGGCCCTGTGGATGTTATTCTATAGACACTGATTCTGATGATTTTTCTAGTAAAATTATTTTGAGTGTTCAAGGTCCAATATAGTCTGAACATATTTTTCCTGTTACAGCTGTAGTTCTGCCTTTTTTCTAAGTCATTATTAACCTCAATAACAATAGTTATTGTTAACCTCAGCTATTGCCATTGTTATATAACACACATTTTGATATGTGCTTCCCAATTATGACTTATTAGTTATCATACGATTGTAATCCAAATTGAAGAACTGCAACTACTTAACAATATCTCTAAAGCACACTGAAGACATACCTGTCTATTCTGTGATATAAGACATTGTTCATAGTGACAGATGTAGCGTAATGGTCATCCTGCCTTTCCTCCTAAAGCTAGTGTAATACCTTCCTGAGTTAGTCATTTTGATATAGGAGGTGACTTAAAGTTTTTATGAATAAGTAGAATCTATTTAAAATGAGTAAATAGGCTCTATTAAAATAGAATAAATATTATCTATTAAAGATGGAAGGTTGGATTCTTTTTCAGAAATAAAAAGTTATATTATTAAATAGGTTGATGAGACATTCCTTCCAAGGAGGTAAGGATTTCACTAATAACAATGAACATATTCTGAAAAAAGATTACAGAGAACCTTCCATGCAATTATAAATCACAATAATAGCTGCATTAAAAAATTAAGAGAACATTGTCTGGAAATGGCACACTCTACAGGAATGCTTTCTCCACTCCATTTCCGAGAAATGAATCTCTATCAGTTACGGTAGAGTTACAGGGCTTAAAAAGTAACAAATAAGATGCCGTCCTGCAGAACAACAGGAATACTAGTGTCTGATTTTGGTTAATAATGTGTAACATCATTGAATTAACTACAAAGTTGGGCAAGGTGCTCATTTGATGGTACTTTTGTCATCTTAGCTAAGAATCCCTTGTTGTCCAAGGTCTGTTAGCTTCAAAAGAACAAAACAAAGTAGATTAGTAAATAAATACCTACCCGCCAGTACTACCAAAAAAAGAGAGTATCATAGAAACATATTATAGAGTAAACAAAATACTTGAACTTGACTAGGTTTAATTAATAAAGGAAAATCATGAAAACTGGTCTGTAGAGTTGTGGTGTTTGTGGGTCCTTTTCTCCTTTCTTACAAAGAAACACACAATGACAATGAAGCACAGAAAATGACCACACTATGTATGTCCAAGATCTGTTGTGTTTGTTAGAATGGTCATCAGCAGAATTGTAACCTGTTGTTTTCTTTTGTCATATTAACAGTTTAGAACTAACACTGCAACTGAATATGAAGCAATAGTATAAATTCCATCACTGTAAGAGGCTGAGAGGACATTGCCAGTGAATCAATCTCAGAATTGCTGGGATCAAAGAGCAGCACTGTTGAATTCAACACAAAATGTGACAAGGTCTGAGTGTGTGTGTGTGTGTGTGTGTTTGTGTGTGTGTGTGTGTGTGTGTGTGTGTGTGTGTGTGTGTGTGTGTGTGTGTATTGGATAGAGATCCATGAAAGGCTTCATTGTCTACCAGTCTTCACCTTATTGTTTGTGGCAGGGTCTATCACTGAACCTGGAACTTGACACCGTTTTGGTAACTGCTGAGATCTTCCTGTCTCTACTTTACCATAGTTCCCTAGAGTAGAATGTACATTTTACATTTAAAAAATATTTTGAGATTTCAATATAATTATACCACTTCTGCCTTTTCCTCCCTCTAAACCTGCTTATGTACCCCTTCCTTGTTCCTTTATTAATTTATGGCTTTTTAAAATTGTTGATACATTCCTAAATAAATACAATATGCCAGTTCACATACTTGTTCAGTCCATGTTACTTGTACATATATGTTTTCAGAGAATGACCAAGAAAGCCATTTTTTAAAAAGTAAAAAAAAAAAAAAAAAAAAAGAAAGAAATGTGCTTTTTCCTAAGGAAGACTATTTCTCCCTTTATCAGATTCCTTAATTTCCTGTAGTCCTTTGGTTAGATTTAAGACAACATGAGCTTTCCCTTCCACATTAATATTGGTGTTATCCTCATTCAGGTCATGTTTAGGCAGCCATTCATTTAAACTACACATGTATATGTGTGCACTGGCATATGTGTATTATGGGTATTTTAGTTAGATATTTAATGGTATGGTTTGTTATGACCTTTTGAAATATGCTTACTGTTATTTTACCATTTGCCCTCTTTCTTCTGCAGTTTTCCTCCCTATCCCTAATAGACTGGAATATATTTTAAAGTACTGATGAAAAAATGATGTTCTGAGTTAAAGTTTTCTTTCTTTATTCCATTTTTCAAAATAATTAGAAATCTTGAGTGTGGCTCAAGTATGGAATCCTTGTCTAACATTCATTAGATTTAGAGTTCTATCCACAGTATTGCAATAATAAATAACAATAATAATAAATAATTGTTCCTAAGGTTGACCAGCACTGTGTGCATCAAAGGCATTCCATCATAATTAAGGTGAAAGACTGAAAAAAAAAAAAGGCTATCAGAGAAGGCAGCACAAATAAACCTGCACCAGGTCAATGCTTCAATGCTTAAACTTTAGAGTTGGTTTGGATTGGCTTGTGCTCTCTTTTAGTGGATGAATTCAAAACAGTACCTATCCAATAAAGTGACTTTACGTTGCAAGGACCACCTGAGTCAGACTTGAATTTCTGACATGTTTTATCCTCAATAATCTGTACAACTTTCTGCACTCATCTTGCTACTGTCAGCAGGATAGGCATCTATGAATATGGGTTCTATTTCTTTATTCCCCATTGAGTATTGATTCATTCGTATATTTAGTCTAAAAGCCCTATGTGTCTTCTATAAAAATAAAAACATAAAGATATAAATATAAAAGAATTAAATGAAGGAAACACGGGAGAAGGGATCCCCTGCATATTAACTATGTGGTAAATTCATGCAGCATTCCCATGAATCTACTACTACTATGTCTAGTAGGCCTCAATATTCTGAGAATTTAGGAAGTCAGTGCTATTATCTATAGCTAGAATTAAATGACACACATAAAAACAAATATAAATAATGCAACTGCTATTCATTTCCCTCCAAATCACTCTAATACATAGGCAATATGATGAGTCCTTGTCATACTATGACATAAAATATCTCATGGCAGAAAGCGTTTCATCTCAAATAATTGCATCCATGCATGCAGACACCTCCCCTGGCTGATACTGGTAGAGAGAGATGTATATTGAATTTCATCTAATGGAGATCACTGTATGGAAGATCAAGCTATCAGCAAAGAAGTGGTTCTGGCATGATCATTTCTGTACTGTGTGACATGTTCCTAGAGTACTGTCAACAAACATAAACTTTAATCTTCGCAAAGAGAGTTTCTGTAAACTATGTGTCACACTAATGCTTTTTATTTTGCATGGTGCTTTTCCCCAGAGAAATTTCTTTTACCTTTATTTCTTGCCACAGTTGCAATTCATTTCTGACTGACATGCTGACAAATCTATTTAATTCCTTTATATTATTGTACAACCATTGATTATTTCAATATATTTTAGCTCTGCGTTTTACTTTTTAGAATAAATGCTGTTTCCATTGTCTGCACAGATGACTTGAATATATACTCAGGTTCAAGGGGAAGTACATGTTCCATATATTAGGCTTGCCATGTCTAATTTAAATCTGGTAGCCTGACTTTGGACAGCTAACTCAAATCTTTTCCATATCACCAAAAATGTCCTTTAAAATTTAAAATTTATCAGCACCAATATAGCATAGTTTTAAAGACCAATATGGTCCATCTGTTTAACGCAAAACAACTGAGCAAAGTACTGAGATACCAATGGAGTCTTAAATTAAATATTATGTCATATTAAACCAATCTCCAGATGAGAAAGTGAGTTTAATATTTTTACTAGATGACTGGAAAGCATACCATCTACTGTATGATCTCTCTTTCTCCCTGTGTCTAAAGCCTTTTTTATTTTCATCATAAAGTCATCCCACACCATATTCCTTACAGCTACATTATAGTTCTCTATTCATCTTGACTTCTGGTTAATTTATGAGTCCTTCTTTTTGCCACTTGATTCCCTGCAGGCATTCATACTGTAACCCATCAATGCATAGCATCCTTTCCTGCTTAAATGGGATCCTAATGAGAGGGAGACAAGGATACATTCAGAGTTCTGTTCTATTGGGAACAATGCCTATTTTTTTCTGGCTTACATCTTTGAAAGCAAGTACCTTGCTCACTAAAACAGCACATCTCCAGTACGTAATAGGTACCTGTTGACTGATAAAAACTAATAAATTCTCATGAAGATGCTGTTATATACATACCTTTGTTTTTTTTTTTTAAGTTCTGTCGTATTAGTTAATGGAATGTCCCTGAGTTCTACTTCCCTAAGAATGTTTTTCCATTTTTATACAGTTGTTTTACTGAAAGTCATTTATTTGTTGTTGAGTTTCTCATAATGATCAGAAGCAGAGGCAGGGTCAGGAACAAAACTTAACCCTCAGAGGTACACATGCAATAAACCTATGTCCTGAAACTTGTCCATAGATAATACAGTTTCTATCATTTTTCAACAGACTACTCAGGTAGAACCCCCCCCCCAATATATTAATCAATTGTAGAAGTTGGAGCTAGAGATTGCATGGTCTAGCCACCTCGTATCACTGCTGTACTAGGCACAAATCCTTCAAGAAATGAGCCTATAAAGAATGTTCTATATCCAAACTATAACACATGTATGACCATCACAGTACACAGGATACAATTTACAAATAATAATAAAATATGTAATATATCTTCTTGAAGATTCCATGTGGCCAATTCTTGAAAAATATTCCTTTCATATTGGTCAAATTATTATCTGAAGCCAATTTGGTGGTTGCAGCTGACCAATTATTATAATTTTTCTAATATGAATAGCAAGGGTTTTAAAGTTATATTAATGAAAAAAACAGAATGCATGGGCTAGAATGTTAATAATTTCCCAATGTCAATTTTGGAATCTACTTTGACAAGATATATTTATCTTTTCCAAGTCTGAGAAATTGGCATGGGTTCTATGTCCATTCAGAAGGATCATTCTATATATGGTGCTGGCAAAACTAGATATTAACATTCAAAAGAATGATGCTATATTCTTACATAACAGCATGCTCAGAAATTAAGTAAAAAGTGATCCATAGCCAAAATAAAAGAATTAAAATTAAAAATCTTAAAATAATATAGAGTAAAATCTTCATATAGTTGAATTTTCATTGGTTTTTTAAAATGTGTGACACTAGACAGAGGTGGAATAATAATAATAAATAATTACAATTCTTAAGAAAACATTTAAGAAAGTGTTCATCAAAAGATGCTATCAGAGTCAAATGCCATTGTACATAATTGAGAACACTTATAAAGCATTGATCTATTGAGAGATCAGTGGTGAGAAAGTTAGATGACATCTGATGTGAGCTGCAAGGACAGTAGCAAAGTTAACTGAATTTAAAAATCATCAGAGGACTCAAATAGGCATTTCCCCTAAGAAAGTACCCAATGGCTAAAAAGCACACGAAAAGAGATTGCACATCATTCATCTTTAGTAAGTTGCAAAAGACAAGTGCAATGAAGTACCACTTCACACCCTTGAAGAATCCTACTACTTAAAAATGACAGAAAATTACAAGTTTTGTAGAATATACAAGAAATTTGCCACCTTTTTACCCTGTTAGCATAGTGGTATCATCTATGGAAACACTGTCATTTCCTTAAAAATATGAAACTGAAAATTTTCCTGTGTCCTAGTTACATTACCCTTCTGCATACATGTCAATAAGAATTGAAAGCAGAGTCTGAGATATTTGTAGATCCATGCCCACAGTGTTACCATAAAGGAAACAGGAAAACAACATGTGTCTGCCAACAAATGAATGAAGAAGATGTTGTGTGCATACAGCTGGGTGCTCTTCATTCTTATAAAGAAAGTCTGACATTTGCTATGTTAGTGACCATTGAAGACACTGTGATAAGTAACATCTAAGCCTACTTTCATGAGGTCCTCTGAAGAGTCAAAAATTCTACAGGCTGCAGAATGGTGTCTCTGTCTTTGGGCCACAAGGACCAATTATTGTCATATAGTTATGGAGAATCTGGGTTTCAGTATCTAAATAATTCAGTCACTGGGTAGAAGAGATGTGTGTCAGTGTGAATGCCACTGAACTGCACACTTAAAAATTGTTTTGATAGCACATTTTAACTCATGTATATTTCCCTCACAGTATAAATAGCAATATAGAAGAGGTGTGTGTGTATATATATATATATATATATTAGCAATTTTATATAAAAAGTGAGTCTTTCAGAAATCAAGGGGCTTGCTTATTTCATACAGAAGAAAAGTTCAGACTATCATTAATAGATCTCTGACTTTCACTTTAATCTAGACTGAATCTGTTAACATGAATGTACCCAGCTACAAGCAAAAGATAGGAACTTATTCTGCTTCTTCCGTTTGCCTCAAATCATACCTCTTCCTAGTTAAAACCTTCAGAACAAATGAAACAGTGTCAAAAGGTTAATTTATATTCTGCTCAAAGTGTGTATATTAATTTAATGACTGAAAAGGTTTTGTTAAATAAAAGTATGCAAAAATCCCTGAGCTAAGCCACTGAATGATTCCAGCAACAAAGTTCAGTGGATTAGTGGAGACTGCCAATTTACTTTTTGCCTTTTGGGTAAAATATCATTGTTTTTGATTACTTGAATCAAAATCCCAAATATATGCAATTTTATCTGCTCATTTGCTTTGAGTTATAATTTTCTGTTTCAAGCCTAAATGGACTTTTTTTTCTCTCTCTAAGTTCAAATGTAACACTTTGGAATACATATACAGGATTTGTTCATAGAATCTATTCTCAAATAAAATTCTTAAATATATATTCTGATACAATACAGAAAATGAACATAAATATCTGTTCTTATAGTATAAAAACTATAAAACATCTGCACCAAGATGAACTTAATCAGTATAATATTTTATTTGCATGAAAGATTAACTTCCCAGATGCCAATTTAAAATGTTAAATTTAAAAATCATGATAAATAAAAATACATCCTGTATTACATATGTTTTTTTTTTTCTGTTTGCTATCATGTAAGCTCTGGCATAATATTCTATATTACATTTAAGTATATTTTGATTTCAAATTGTTCAAATGAATGTTTTGGTTTAATGTGTTGTTTTCTGTATTTTAAGACACATATCTGAATATTCTTTGTATGGTAAGAATTATTTCCATATATTTGCTTATTTTACTGTGATTATCTAACATGTTTAGATACCATCATTATTTTAGTACCTGCTACAAGATATTAAGTTTTTGCTTAATAGTGTCGAGCTGAAAGTTCAGGATCTATACCTAAGTGATCAGCCTGCAGAACCCTTATCCTGAAGTACTATTTTACACTATCCCTGAACTGAACCCTCATCCATAAATAGCTAAGTAGGAGGCATTTCCCCCGAGAGATTCCTTCTGTCAGCCCCTTTTAAAATGGACTGCAAGTCACTAGTGACTGTATTTCACCATGACTCTTAAAAAGCACAAAGAAACTGCTATTTTTTCTGGTCAGGACATGTTTCAACATTCATCTACAAAAAAAAGACAGGAACTCAAGTGATGAGAGGATTAGCAGACGACAGTGCGATTGTGTGAAGAGAGGGTGTCGAGGGCTGTGGAGGGACTGCCTTGTCTCTTGTGAACTCTAGGACTGTCAACAGCAACTGATTAAGACATTAACAGATGTCGTGGAGGGGCTGATGGAATGGTCCGGAGGCAATGTGTGGACTTGAAGTGTTTTGTTCCACTAAGACTCTCTGCCTCTCTGAACTTCCCTGGCTCTCTATCTACTTTCTACAGCCTGTCATCTTGGTTAAAGCAGCCATAGGAGTTGCAAACCTTGAAGTCATGACTAATCCTACCCAGAAGAAAGGCACAGTTTAGAGATCATCTCAGAAGAAGCAGAAACCCTCGGATGTCTCCTAACATCTCCTTACCCTATTTTTGATTGTATATCTTTGGAAACATATATTTATGGCAAAAACATAAATTCAGAACTAAATGAGTCACTTTTTCTGAAATTGTAAAGGGTGTGATATAACCACATTAGGAGTGAACATAGTTTTCCTAGGGACAAGTGAGGAAGGGCAAGATGTAGGTCATGAGGATCTTGTGCCCACTACTCAGCTTCAACCTTTTTTGTTCTTGGAGAATCTGGGGTCAGACTTTTTAGTCTTTTCTGAGAATGACTGTACATCAGAGAGTAACTACTTCTGTGCTCACACATAATTGCACAGCTAATGGAAGTATATTATCAGATCAAATACAGCCCCAAGACCAAAATGACCTCTACTTTAGGTTGGGCCTAGAATTAGGCAGAATAGACCCAAAATTATTGGGGACCAGAAAGCTATGAACAGCCTTAACAAATTACATCCTTGATCAATGAAATTGCTATGGCATGGATTTAAAATAAGGCCAGCAGGTAGCTGAGAACATTACTTCAGCAAACAACCAGGAAGATAAGAGGTGATAATGGAAATTGGACTAAACTATCACTATCACTCAGCCGCCTAATATTACATTTATTAAAGAAGCAATTCTTCAATTTTATTTTTATTTCATGTGTACTATTCTTTTACCTGTTGCAGGTATGTGCACTAAATACATATCTGGTTCCCACAGAGAGCAAAAAAGACACTGTACTCCCTGGAACAGGACTTAGAAATGGTTGTGAGTTGCTGTGGATGCTGGAAACTGAGCCCAGATGCTCTTACCCAATAAGTCATCATGGCAGCCCTGGGAGAGGCCTTGGCCTGTTTTTAAGTACTCAAGCTAGACTTACTATGCACACTGCAAAAGATCTGTAGAAACTGAAATCAAGTTCCATACCTAAGTCCCAATGTATCTCATGCTATCCACTGCTCTTACCGTCCTCCTGCTATCATTTACTGAGCTTCATTATCTGCCAAGAACTTCTCAAAAGTTAGCATATAAATCTCATGAGACGATTGCTTCATTTTATAGATGACAACACCTAAAGCTAGAAAAATCAGGTGAGTTGCCTAAAGTTAGAGATCGTACAAGTGATAGGACCCAAGCTACTGGACTTCCAGACAAGGGTATCTTATTGCTGAGTCCTTTTCCTTTTACTGTCCTATTTTTCCAACCCAGCATGCAAGAAATGAGTATCTTATGTTTTGAGATGACTTAATGTCAGTGCATCCATGGCATTCACCTTCTTGAAAGGAAAACTTTGCTAGAAAGATGGTAGAGAGATAGATGATAGGTAGAGATAGACAGATGATAGATAGATAGATAGATAGATAGATAGATAGATAGATAGATAGATATATAGATAGATAGATGATAGATAGATAGATAGACAGATGATAGATAGATAGATAGATAGATAGATAGATAGATAGATAGATAGATAGATAGATGATAGTGTATCTCTGTGTGAACTCTATCCTTTTATTTCAACATGGCTTTTGTTTCTAATCTCCTTTATCTATTTTTGTTTTTATATCTCTGCACTTCTTTGCTATCTTCCCATTCTTCAGGGTCACCCTAGTAAAACAAAGTATTTGAACAGATATTTACTGGGGAAATGCACACCAAATCTTAGGTATGACTTCCCAGAGTTTCCTGCCTTTTGTGGCCCAGATATCTCAGACATCTTCTGACTTGTTACTTTATATTAAGCTGTGACTTGAAAAATATGTATCCTGAGGTTAGAACGTGGTATTTGTTACAGGAGATTTACAGCTAATGATGTAGAGGAAGGAAAACAGCTGTGCCCTGTGTCTTCTGTGTTGATTCCCAGCTAGTATCTTTTTACTATTTAGGCTGTAATGTGAGTTTGCCTTCCTTGTTACTGCCGTGTGTTCTGGGCATATGTGAGGCTCGACCCACTGTTGAGAGTTTTCCTTGAATATGAAGTTCGTCACACACACATCCAGTACTTCCCAACACTCTGTCAGTTACTGTCCCCTTCAGATTCTATTCGGTTTAGCTGTGCTTCTAAATGTGTGATCTGATTATTTGAACATTTAACTATCATGAGTGATATTTTCAACTAGATATTGTTTTCTAAATGCATTCAAGTATAAACAAATGCTTCATTGTCTTCAGAGGTTTGCAGAGTGGAGGAGTAGAGTAGAAACTGAGTTGTTTTTGAGGTGGAAAGGAAGGCTCACCTTGCAAGAAGCCATTTAGGGTCTACGAGGAAAGAATAAAAGGCCTGGGTCTGAATGGCCCACATCATGATTCCTGATGACTTAAGGCTCCTTTACACACAAGTGCAGTCTATTTCTATTTAAAAAAAAAGTCTATTAGACACAGTTTATAGTTTATCAAAACTGTATTATGATGTTTAGTAAGTCATGCTGCAAATACACAGGGGTGGGAAGATACAATTGTCTAAAAATAAAATAAATCAGAAATACAAGACATTCATGAATTCTTAAAATGATATACAGAAGATCTTTGAAATAATAAAAATATTTATTCTTTGTCAAGTTTAAAGTAGTAAAGAAATAAAAAGACAAAGACACAGTCTTTGTCCTGAAAGAACACACAAAGTCCATCTTTTAGAAGATTTAGTATGATTCTCAATACTTGGTCAATTATAGTATCTCTTAAAGTTTAGTAGATAATGGATTAATGGTCCCCAGGACAGCAGCTAATTTATTGTTCTTGTGATAAAGGATATGTCTGGTTATGTTAATATTATGAAATCTGCAATGAGGACACCCATATTGCTGCATCTTTGACAGATGACCAGTGGCCCAACTCACATCATGTTGGTTGTGCCATTGCTGGCAGCACTTTAAGAGTAAGAGCCATTTGTTGGACTGAAAGGGGGAGCTGTTGGGGGGAAAAGATATATCTTAAACTTAAAAAAAAAGGAAGGGGAGGGGTGGGTTGAGGCGGAAGAGGGTGGGAGGGTGGGACTGGAGGCGGGGGAGGGTGGGGATTTCAATTGAGATGTAACTTGAAGAAATAAAAAATAAAGTAAAAAAAAAAAAAAAAACTTAGAGAAGGCAGCTCTTGGAGTACTTGCAGAAACTGGAGTTTAGGCTCTGAAATGATGAGGGACTCCATGCTCATGACCTAATGGCTCTAAATGATTTATTGATCTAGTCATATGTATAGTTCCTACAGAACTGGAAAGCTGTCAATCACATGACCCTTTGCCCTTTACTTGGTCGAGATGAATACAAGCATGTTTAACAATTGCTCTCCCAGTCACCAGCAAAGAGAAGATGAAGAAGTCAGCAGTAAGGTGGACTTCAGTCAGCAGGGAAAGAAAAGTCTGGTAGTGGCTGCTTCATTTAGAACAATATTGGATATTGGATTCACAGAGAGGGCAAGAAGGGCAAGGACAAAAGAGTACTGGGGAATAGGGGAAAGCAGAAGAACCATATATTCTTGTTCTTATCTATTGTAGAGACTGTGGCTTTAGTTTCTCTTTACATTGAAAAACGGAGCTACTTCTTTGATTGAGAAGATACTTGTTATTGCAAAGAGCATCTGTGTGTGTGTGCATGCACATGCATGCACATATATGCATGTGAAAGAAAAAAGAGAGAGTGAGAGAGAGAGAGAGAGAGGAGAGAGAGAACAGCATGTTATTCCAATCCAGGAATGAACACAAGATGCCAGAAATGTGTTATGAAAAGGGATGGACTCGGTTATCTACTGCTTAGCTCTGAGATTTAAGGCAAATTACCAAAAAGAATATTAGTTGCCCAGCTGTGTAAAATGAGAACAATAATACCCAAATTTCAGTATTGTCACCAGTTGTCACAGTTGCTGGCACAGAAATAAATGTTCAAGAAATTGCCATTCCTTTTCCTCCTCTTGAGAAATTTCTGCTCACACAGTGTTCTGTGATATTTGTGAGTCTCATGTCTGAGTTAGTTTCCTGCAGGTTGGGTGACCTGTTTCTGTGCACCTGTAAGGAACCATGCACAGAAATTCACAAGCTTGTTACCCGATCCTCAGGGCTTCCTGATTCTCCTGAGATATTAAAGCAAGAGCTAAGGTTTATCATCTTCCTTGTGATCATGTGCCTTCTTTCTCAATCCTGTCTTGGTGAGGTTTCTGTAGGCAGGGCTTATATTTTAACTAAGTGATTGATTGCACAGTCTCTTTTCAGACCTTAGTGCCCAGAAGCAAGGTCGCTAATTCCTTATGTATATTTGGCTGTGTACCTCCCATGGCACATTGTCTTTTGTTGGTTGCTTATACTGGGAACCAACAACTAGAACTGATATAATCTAGACTCTTTCTCAGCTGCCTTTTGGTCCTGCCCATCTACAGTTTTTACCACCCTGAATTTAAATAAGAAGCTTTTGAGTGCAAACTATTTCTAGAAAGTGTTGCTCTACACATTATGCGCCGTGTAATACAACACCATCATGACAAGAACACAGGCCACTTTAAAATAGTCTAACTCTGCTTCAGCACATGTGTGTCCCTTCTATACTGAATCTGAGACATGCTGTTTCTACAAAGAGTTCTTTTAAATTCTCTGTCCTTTTTCCATTTTACTTACTGCTTCATGTCTAGCTCTTTTTCGCTCACACTTGCACTACCAGAAAACCTGCTCCCTAGGTTATCTGCTGGCAATCATTCCTCTTGATTTCCACTAGATTTATTCTTCAAAAAATCTAGATAAGGTTATGTTATCCCCTGGTCATCTCTTGTAGAACCAATAGGTTTCACTCATGGAATTGAAGGCCCCTTAAATCTACGCCAAGTAACTTTTTTTGTTTTGTTTTAATCTTGACTGGTTGTATTTTGCTACAAGATTTTTTTCCTTTTTCTTTTTTGCTGAAGCATATCATAAGGCACTGCTCTGGTTCTGTCTGGAATGCCTTTCTCTACCATGGTACAAAGGAACACCATGCTCATTCTGTGCAACAGTATGGTATTTTAAAATAAAACTTCTGGTTATTTTATCCCAGTTTGTAGGGTCTCACACCACATGAGATATAAGGTTATCATTGATTCAAGGATGCTTGGATCTTGACCTTTCTGACTATACCCAAGAATTGTTCCTTAATTTCATTCAAACCTCAACTTCAGCATACATATATATGCAATCATGCTTTAAACTCCTGTGTCTGTCTACATGCTGAGCCACAGATGAGCTTCACTCTAGCCATTTGTCAATCCTACCTTATTCCTCAGGTCTCAGTAACACATTCCTTGTGAAGCCATTTCCCACCCCTCCTAAGTAGGAGCCATCCCCCATCATCCTTTTTCCATATGCCTCTAGTAGTGTCCTTAAATTCATGGCAAAGATGACTTTTGTTTTTAATTAGATCTTCTCTACTGGCCTGTGATTCTTTCATGGAAACAATATGTTTTACTTATATGTATGTTTATATCATCTAGCATAACATCTAGTCCATAACAGGTACTTAGTAGATAGCATAAGATAAAGAAAATGTTTCATGAAGGAGATGGGTCAATTGCATAAAGGACTTGTGGTATAATTATGAGGACCTGATTTTGTTTTCCCTGCATATACATAGCAGCTTCTACAGTGGCATGTTCCTGCAATCCTCATTATAGATTGGGATACAGAGACATAGACCCTACCTTAGGACACCATCCATCCATATTAGAAATAATGTGGAGAGCAGTGGTTGGAGAGATCAACATTAATGTCTGGACTCCACATGTGCACATATGGGAACACACATACAGCAAATATACAAACACACAAAATATATTGTAGGAAACCATCCTAACAATCTCAAGTATAATCAATTGGTCCATTAAAAAGATTTAGTGTCTGGGCTTCAAATTTCTTTTCTCATATTTACTAAACTGATGTTACCAGTTGCTTATCCTCAATTTCCTCATTTCTAAGTAGCTGCATCTATGAAAAAAAAAAATGAGTTGTCATGATCAGTTAGTAAGTCTTAAATCTTGAAACTTTTGTTACTAGTAGAGGTGTCACTTGTATTACTAAATTACAAATAGCTTCACATACCTTGTCTTAGCAGGTTCATATAGGTCTTTAGACAATCCGTACTCACACTTAAATAATGTAGAATATTACCTGCCTATATTACACACACACACACACACACACACACACACACACACACACACGACATTGTTTTATTTATGTATTTGTTTATTTTGTGAACAAATGCATAATGCTCCTGTAAACTCGTGTTCATGAATGTTTCTGTCACATATATGTGCATCTGTGTGCACCTCTTGTCAAACTGTCACATAATCATAATCATATCTCCTTATGTCACAATGAATTTTCCAAATGAAGTCGCAATTACACCTAACATGATATACCTATCCCTCATACAACTGCAAATGCATCATAAATTTTAGAACAGGTGACAATGTCCCTTGAAGAACATTCTCTTTATATCTCAAACTTAAATGTGATAACCACTAATGTTCTCTTAATTGATGTTACATTACATGATAAAGAAATCAAGGGAAAACCCCAAAATATCTGTGTAAACACATTCTTACCAAAATAATGCAGAAACAATTGTGTCAATTATAATCCTCGTTTCAACAACTGGTCATGTGTCCTTAGATAGTATTCATAACTACTTTCCTCTACTATTCATTCTGTATTTCTTCCACCCTCAGAAACACCTCTTGTTTTGGAGGACTGACCCACACATTCCTGAAAGCTCTGTGCCCCTCTCATCCTGCCTGTATTAAGCTGCTGTTTTTTCCAACTGACTTTAATCACAGGACATGGTAGCACCAAGAGATTCCCTAGAGGATCTCCTGCACTCCAGATATAATTTTTCTTACTTCAACTGTGGAGAAGCAATCCAGTTTCCCCTTGGTTATCTGGATCATTCACCCCTCCTAACACTGCTACATCTTTCTTCACCTATTATTAGCATAAGGATACCGGAAGTCCAAAGTGGCCAGGGAGAAGTCTGTTTCCAATTCAGTGGAATGTTTGTTTTGTCTTCTGGCAGGAGCCCTACCCACCCTGAAACCAAAACGTCTAGGTCGACAGAGCTTAAGGTTGCAGGAACAGGAAGCAGCAATTTTCCCCATGGTCACTAGGGTGATAGTGAAGGGAGCTTCTCCATTTTACACTGCTTGATCCTGGGCTGATGGATCCTGGCTGGGGAAGAAACTGTACTATACATTGGACACTGATTCAAAACATCTATTGACCTCTGGAGAATCCTGCCCCAGCTCCCCAGGCTGCTGCCACCCATTTGGCTCTGTAACATTCTCTTCAAAAGGATCGGCCATCTTTCCATCAGGGCAGTTGATTGAGGTTGATGGAGATGTGTTAAGACCAGTTGGTCCTGATCAATTATCTTGCCAATTATCACACTCCTCTGGCTTGAAGTAAGTTCCTTAGTCAGAAGTTGGACTACATGGAATATCATGATGGTGGATAAAGCATTCTGTACACCCGTAGATGGTGCAAATGTTTTGGCAAAAACATTACATGCAGTAGTGGCAAATCCATAACCAGAGTAAATATCTACTTCAGTGGGCAAAGTGTTGTCCTCTCCACAGAGGAAATTGTCCAGTGTAGTCAATCCGAGGAATGTGCCATATCTGAAGTTCAGCGTTGCTCTTGCCGGCTGGCACATCACACACTCTGCAGGAGCTGTAGTGAGGTAAGCCTTGGGGAATGGAAGTCTGTGCTGTTGATTTCATGCATAGCCTCCACTTTTCTAGCACGGCCACTTTGTTCATGTACATATGGTGGTGCTCAAAAGACAACTTGTGGGAGTCCGATCTCCCTTTCCATTATGTTGAACTCAGATCACCAGACTTAGTTACAGGTGACATCTATCTAGCCCACCCTGTGAATCACTGTTTTGAATATGATAAAATTAATTTGAAATATACTTGAATCAGAAATAGTACCGCCTGTCTACTGAAACCCAATTGATGATGTATCCTGGTCCAACAGACAAAACAATTTGAAATGTATGAAAGTAATGACACTAGTTTATGAAGATACATAGGAGAGAGACCTCATGAGGGTCTATGAGAGGTATAGAAAGAAGAATAAAGCCTCTTGAGTTTTAGGCCTGTGCAGGCCAGGCAAAGAGTTTGACCATGCAGATTATGATCAAGTGGACAAGCATAAAGATATGTAACTAGTTTTGTATTTTGAGAAATATCAGTTATTGAAACTGAGCTGTAGGATTGAGATACAAGGTTTATTGGTGTACTGTTTTGTTTAACAGTGGACCAGAAAGAGTCTGCATTTCTCTGCCACTGGCTCAAAGGTAGTGTTCTCGGGCCTCGGGAAAGAGTTTGTGTATCATCAGTCAGGAGACTTACATGGTTGGCCAAAAGATCTCTGAGGTTTATTTCTAAATATAGCTTTAGTTTGGGTAATTTGCTATAATCAATTTTGAAGAACATTTAAGCTCAATTTAATGTTTATTTTCTTGCCAATTCTTAGAGCCTGCATACATGATGACTCTCATTCAAAGTAGAAGATTATACACCTATTAAATATGTACACGCAAGTAAAATCACTGTATATCATATAAGCACAATTTTAACTCTGGAAGATGTACTGCTTTCCCTGATGCATTTACTCATTTGTGGAGAATGTTTTTGCAAAGAGTATGCATGTATTAAATATAACATTTAGTGAAATTCACTTTGAAAATTCCTTAATTTCCTAACAAAACAGTGTAATTATGAAAATTTCACTAATCTTATATTTACCCTTGCTAGTACATTTTATACACAGCTTTGAGATGTGTAGTAGCTTTACCAAGACCATATTTATTCTTGAAACTGTGCACCAATTGTGTGTTTACTTACAGATAGACTAATTATTTAATATTTGCCAATAGTTTTATGGTTAGTAAATTTGACAAAGGTAGCTTTCTATCAGAAAGTAGGAGTGTCAGTTGTGAAAGAATTTTTTTCTAGGTGCTTGTCTTTGGCAATGAGAAGTTAGGTATAGAACTGCAACGGGGAAGCTGAAGGTGCCTCATTTATAACGGACAAGGGTCATACTTGCTGTAAGCTAGGCGTTAAAAGTGCATGCTCAAAGTAGAATTGGGAGCTGAGATAGGCCAGTCTCCAGGGATGAATATTAAGAACCTTAATGGATAAAATTCATTCTTATAAGTCTCAGTCTGTACATAAATAAAGGCAAATAAGGAGGAAAAGAGAACAACTGTGTACAAATGTATTCTGGAAGAAATAACAGGATGTATCATTAGCAGCAGAGTTTTCTAGCTATAAAAATGTAAGATCCGGCTGACATATATAGGTATATATGTTTTTAATTTTTATTAAGAATTAAATAAATTTGTTAGAAAGCATTTTAAAATTATAGTACAAAACGAGTATTTCTGGCATCACTTTAAAAACCAGAAGTTCTTGAAGATTGTCAGGGAAATTTTAATAAGCACAAAATCATATACAGTCCTGCTTATGTGCATGCTGCAAGATATTTTGTCAGTATCTTTACCTGTCTATTAATTCATTTATGAAACTTAACATTCTCAGAAGCTACTTGGACTCTGCAGATTTCTGAGGCCCAAAGGAGAACAGATTTAGAATTACATCTTGGTCCACCAGTGTTAGAACTCTTATTTCCACAGGATAACTTAGAGCTCTTACTAAAAATTCAGATACCCAGGCTTTGGTCTCAACCTACCTGATCAGAATATCTGGAGAGAGGCTGTGACATCCACCTTTTTCAAAGTGATTCTAGGATCTAAACAAGTTTAGCTATGCCCTTCTGAGCTGAGCAGTACCATAGCCAGAGCTTACACAGTATTCAATTGTAATTCATTAGACTGGGATTCTTATTGCTGTCCTTGGGACAGTACTACTGTTTCTTTGCTGGGGAGTAACAAATTTTCCCTGTTGTATTCACTGAAAGAGCTAACAATATAAACACTTAATAAATATATGCTAATTAAGTTGGCATTTAATCCAAGAGGGAGTGTTCTAGCTTTCACAGAGTTACCCAGATCAAAACTTGATTACAGAATATCAATAATGTTACAATATATCTACTTTTGTCACTTGATTTTCATTTTTTTAAATGCAAACTTAAATTAGTTGTGGCCTCTTGGCAAAGGAGCACATGGGGCAAGCTGAGAGATATAATCTTTCATGAAGAAGATCACTATTTAACGTTTACAACATTTACCCAAATCTTTGCTACATTTAAATGAAGACTAAGTAAGTTAACCAGTGAATGATTTCCTCAAAAAAAGAATTAGTAAGCAAATGGAAAGATACAAAAAAAAAAAAGATTTATTATTTTGGCCAGGGAAGCCATTATTTTCACTGTCCAGTTGGAAACAAGTTCACTGTATTCTGCCTGGTTCTTGAGACCTCACCCAGGAGCCAACTGCGATGTAAATATCTGAGGGTTGTTTATTCAAGCTCAGAACTTGGACTCTCAATACTCACTGACATAGCAGTTTGAGTTGAGAGCCCTAAACACCAAAAATACTACATTTATATAGGGGCTTAGACAAAGAAACAGGTTTTTTTTTTTTTTTTAATCATATGATTGGATGACATTTGGGTAACTAGTCGTGTCCATTTCTGATTGGCTCGTGTTACTGACTAACCAACTGTGGTCAGCTTGACCATCAGAAAGTTTGTTTAAACTTTTTGGGTGCTTTCTCAGAGTGAGCTGTCCAGTGATGATGAGGGAATACCCCTGGAATGCAAGGTCGGGTACATTTTGTTGTTGTTCTGGAACTGGAGGTCAGCTCTGAGTCAAATTTAATACAAAATGGAATCCTTTTTTGCAGATAGATTCAGTCAGGCTCCACAACTGTTGCCCACATTTGACATGAGTTTTTCTTCTTTGGAAATATATAGACACTATCAGAGGTTCTCTGCACACATTTATTCATAAATTATTTTATTTAAGCTTCATACACTCTGGAAAGCAGATGAAATACTGAGAGAACACATGTGTGCATGGTTTGCATAAAGCAGATGAGTTGATATTGTTCTAGTATCTAACAAAGGTCTCAAAGCTCTCTTAGGTACAGGCCCAAAGCTGTGACTCTTTCAACCTCTGAGAGGAATTTACTAGCATTTCCAGAAGATCCCTTTGTAAACACTCTCAAAGATAAATTAGTAACAACAAATGAGATTTGAATATTCTTACCTGTGACACACAAGGGGATGTGGAATGTGCCCTTCTTTATAGTGCAGGGCTAAAGATGGCCTTAGATCAGGCCTCTCAAGCACTTGAAGAGGAGAGAATTTAGATTCTCAAGGAAAGGAATGAAGTTATTATACTGTCTTGTGCCATCATACTGAGGAAAACAAATTTCTATTTCTATTTCCAAACTGAGTTATTGCAAAAGTAAAATTCCTCCCAAAACATATAAAGATTGCCTATGATATTTCTATTGGATTTTCTACACGCGCTCACTTTCCAGCAGTATTTTGAAAGCAAATGGACCCAGACAATTGTGGGGAGCTTACATCTGACTCATAGCCATGCTTCAAATTTGAGGGACCCAAGACTCAAAGACATTTGCCTTGCATTTATGGTGATCTCGAATTACCACTGAGTTGAAATTGTGTTTTTTTCCAGGCATCTTGTAATATATATTCTAAGGGGGAAAGATGGAATAGGTCATTATTCAGAACAATTTACTCCAAGATGACAAATCAAAAGAATTGCTGCTGAGCAATCACTCATTCTCAGCCAAGATGGGCAGAGTTTGCAATAGAGGTTGACAAGACAGTCTGAAGTGACATTTGTGCCCTGCCAATGTCACCATCATCTTGCAGAATGCTTGCTCATTTTCTTAGGGCAGTCATGGAGACTGAGACCAAAGAATAGATGACTTGAAAGAAATGAAAAAATATGCTGTCACCTTACCAAAGCAGGTACAAGATGCGTAGAATGCATATGGACATATTCACCTTGTTGGTGCAACAAAGGGGGGCAGATTCCAAAGAATGAGGATACTATTGCAGTGCTAGGAACTTATATCTCAATAAAGCCAACATTACTAAAAAAAAGTAGCCTATTAAAAATGAATAGTTTTAAGAAGACAAAGACTTCATCAAAGCTAACCTTCGGGCCCATTTTTACATGAAGAACAATGTTTGAATGCACAGTCAGCTAGAAACATCCTCAATGCCCAGCTGTGTAGATGTGGCTCCCACTTTCTGCCAAGTTAGATAAAGTGAGTTTGGCAGGGTATATGGGCCTTTTGGGAAAGAAATTAGAGCCCCATCTGTTCTACTTATTTTAAAGATCCCATTGCAGATTTTTTTTTCCTAGAGCATAGACATTTATTCTACAGCAAATGGTGGCTACCATGAGAGAGCCCCTGATGACAGCCAGAAACTCAGAGATGTTCATATTACAGCAACAACTGATGTTATCTGCCAGCATTCTTCCAGTTTCCCTTCAACTTCTCCCTGAACCTAATGACCACCACCTCCACCTCTTCCTCCCCATCCACCACCAACACCTCCATTAGCTCCACCTCTACCCCACCCTTCCCCATCTATTCCCAGCAACTCTACTTTTACCTCACCTCCACTACTATATCTAGCACCAGAAGCATCACCTCCACCAAATCACCATTGAAACCACTGCTTCTATACCATCTCCTCTCACCTTCCCAGTTTTCCTTTAGGTGAAGTACCACGATCTTCACCTAAACCACTAACTTCGTAACACCTTCAAATCCAACACTCTTCCCTTCAATCTCTGTTTCAACCACCTCCACCACTGCTGTCATCACCAGCACTGCCAACGCTGTCTCACCTCCAACATCCTTTCTACCTTAGCTATCACTGCTACCAGCTTGTGCTTCTCCAATTCTACTTCCTCTTCCTTCATCAACACCGAATTCAAAATCCTCTTCTTCTCCTTTCACTATTCTACCTCCACTACCATCACTAACACATTAGTTTAATTTCTTTTGATTGGGTTAGTGAGATAACCCAGTAGGTTGAAGCATTTGCTGCATGAGCCTCATAGTATGAATAGAGCCTCATAGTATGAATAATATCTCCAGAACCCACTGTGGAAGGAAAGAACCCTGGCCTGAAGGCTGTCCTCTGTTCTCCCAGTGCATAGTGTACCACGGACACACCACACTCACACATATACATGTACACACACACACATGCATGCACACACACCAATGTCAACAACAAATTTAGAAAGTCAAAAAGTTAAAGATTAGGAAATGTTCAGTTAGACACAGCATTGCACAACTAGAACCCCTAGCTACTTGGGAGAATGAAGCGAGAGGTTTACAAGTTCAATTCCAACCTGAATAGTTACATTCAATGTGACCCCAAAACAGAAAGAGAAAAAGATACTAATAAGATAGTTGAAAATAAGCAGATGGGAAAAAAGAACCTCTCAAACTTCTCATATATTATAAGATCTGATAAAAGATCAAGTCAAAGTTAAAACCAATGGTATTGTACTTTTATACTTATAAACTACAACCTGTTAAGCAAGCTCCTTTAAGGGGGTGAAAGCAACTCTGAAAGATTAACTGTGGGTTGTGTGGTTCCCATCACTACTCAGCTCTCAGGGCTGAAATAGCTAATGGCGAATGGGTGTTTTAACCCAAATGAAGCTGGAGGTGCCATGGCACTCTATAGGACATGGCTAATAATGGCTATGGCTTTTTGTGACATCTCTTCGGTACACTTCAGCATAACCTTGTCAAAGTTAAAAGCTCATAAAATTCCTATTTACTTTTTATGGCATTACAATTCTGCATAACAGTGCTTAAAACAAAAACATGATATAATTATATTGTCAATCAAGCAGCTAAGAAAGGCATTTTTCCACCAGCCTCATACCTAGCAAACTGTAAATAGTTTATAAAACCAGAAGTCATGACTAAGTGGCAGTGTTTGGGGGATAGTTAAGCACTTGTCACAGTGCTGGGGTTTAAGAGAGCTGGGCAAGAGGAGGAAAAAAACCTCTGCCTGTTCATTTTTATCATCTGAGTGTAAAAAATTGTCCTTTGTGATTGTGGTATTCCATTTGGGCTCTAATAAAAATATCAAATTGTCAATAGAAGTTTGAACAGGTGTGAGTGAGAGGAATAATGATGTTTTATTCATATGCATTTCCAGCCCATTTAACTTCATCCAACAAACAACAAAAAATATTTTCTTCATTACCTCCAATTAATGTAAATGTCAAATGTGTTGAATATGTTATCACACTGATAATTTGTTGTGTTGATTGATTTGTAGAATGTTGAGGATTAAAGTAACAATTTTTTCTTACTTGACTCACAACTGCATGCTGTTATCCGTCACCTCTGGATTATGTAAATAGCAAATTTGTTTCCATTAGATCTAACACTAATTCTGGTAAATAAGATTTTCAAAGTGTCAGGGATATCTGAGAGTCCCAGCTTTTCCCTTATCGTCAGTTATTTTATTAATTGGTAGCAAGAATTTATCAGTTCAGGAAAAATATCCATCTCAGTCATGCTTAATGACCAAAAGCGCTAGTAGTAGCAAGTCCAGATAATTTAATTCCATGTTCTACAGTTGTTTTGTGCTTTACAGTGTATTTATCCACTACACTCTCCAGCATTTTTCTCCCTCATATGACATAAAAACAAATATCATTGTAAAACTTTTCGGTAATTGGTCGTTTAATTCTTTGGCTAAGTATTTAATCCTCTCATTAAGCAAACATAGAATAAAAAAATCTGTGGTCAGCTTTCAAAGACAACTTTAATAATATGTTTAATAGATTTCATATTCTGATGATGAAGACTTTTTAAATTAGATATCAATAATTTTTATACTCACATTTAAAGGTAAGTGGAAAATGTAGGCAATTTTCTTCATGATTCAGGAGAATAGTCTAGTGCATAATTTAAAATAATATATTTCCATTGTCTGGCTCTTTCAATTAGCCTACCTGTGTTACATAGGAAATGCATGGGGATCAGAGGGTTTCTGGACACATGTATCTGCATGAATAAATCTTGACTCTATCACTTTTAATCATCCTGAGAAACAGCCTGGTCTTCTTGTGCCTGGCCTCTTTGCTCTGTGAAGTGGAGACAGGATGGGTGACAATGCTCCACATGTGTCACCCCTGGAGCCTCTACTATCTGTTCCTCATAGCCAACTACTTGTTCTTCTAGCTGTTTCCTTCCTTATTTTATTTTCTTTGTGTAAATGTCATCTAAATATGGACAACCTGTAATTCCCCAGGAATGTGACATACACTTCTCTATGTTGCCGATTAGAGTTGAAATATAACTCTCCATATAGGTATAATATGTCAAATTAAGTATGTTTCAAGAGCCTTGCTTAATTTCTTATGTCATTTAACTGACTGCACATTCAGGTCTACACTTTCAGGAGCCTGTTTGGAACTACTGGTGGCATGAGGCTCATTTGTGCTCTTGACCACACTGGCTTAGGATAGCACTTGGGCTCTCTCATGTATCTCCTTTAATTTTTCTGTCTAAATACTCTTTCTTGTCTTAATATTCTTGGTACCTTATCATCTTCCTTAGGCCTCTGTACTTGGGAGGAAAAACACAAATTTCCCTATAATTTGACATCTCAAAGATTCTGCTGTCATCTCTCAGCTAGAGCTTAAATTACAGCTCAAGATATAAGGCTCAGGCTGGTGAGATTGCGCAGATGGTAATGATACCTGCCCCACAGGTGCCTGAGTTCTATTTCTGGGTCCCACATGATGAAAAGAGAACTGATTCTCAGTTTTCCTCTAACTTCCACATTGGAACAGTGGCATGCATGACCCCTACCCTAACACACTCAAAATAATGTAATACATTCACTAATTTAATTTTAATTTTTCTTCTCCTTATGTTAAATTTCAGAACTCTGAAGACTAGTTTTTTCATATATTTTTGGTTTGTTTAATTCATTTTATTTTTTAAATGTTTATTCAAGTTACATATCCATTACAGTCCCCTCCCTTTATCTCTCTCTTATTAAATTAATCGTTCTGTATTAAAAAGCTTATTTAGAATCACTAAATGCCCACTTATCACCATATTTCCTGTTGGCACACATATCCCGAGGTGTACATTATGGCCCCTTTCCTTGAAGACACAGTGCCATTGAGGCCTAACTTTAAGAGAATGGTTTCCTACAGAGTAGTGCCCACAGCTGAACTGCCAAAGGACTCCCAAGCACTGGGCAGTGGCTAAATTGCTAACAGAAGTGATCACTCCTGTGGCGTGGCAGCAGCATCAAGGTTTTCTCTCTTAACACCTTTTGTCATCAGTGTGACTGTAGAAGTCTGGTCAGATCTCATGAGTCACCAACTTAGTTGATCGGGGAAGTCTTCCACACACTTGGAACATTTATGGGGAGCATTCTCTAGGCAATATTCTTCTCAGGCATTCTAGAATGGTAGGGTAAAGTCATGACCCCTAGTAAGCAGTCTAAGAGTGTTTGAGGATTAAGTTCATCTCTGTCACACATTCTAAGAGATGTGGGATGAGCTTGAAATGTCATTGCATCCTAAAGCAAAGAGAAAGTAGCACACATACATGTGTGCGTGTAGACACACAGATATACCCAATTGTGAAAAATAACAAACAAGCAAAACCCAAACCAAACAAACAGACTAAACACTGCTAATGTATAGCTAATCTTTTGTGCTTTTAAAAATAGTCTTAGTAATACTCTACATCTGTCCTACCTTCATTTTGATTAATGTGGCCTGGCATATGGATACAGCCAAGAAAATGGATGGGTGGTCGTATATCATGTCTGCCTTTTCTAATCAAAAAATATTTTCATTCATTCATATTTATATATATATACATATATATACATATGTGTGTGAATACATTTATCATAAGAAATCTCAAAATAGTCTCAGATTCCTGAAAAACAAGTAATATCTTATATACCTTGGAACTCTGAAGAGCCAATGGTATAAACAATTTGCATAGGTTGAAGGGCAATTTGATATGGCAGACAGAGAGAATAAATATGTTTCATAAATGAGTGGCAACAAATGCCTCCTGATTATTGTCCAGATCTGAGGAAACACCAGAGGATAACCTTTGCTTATTCTTAAAGTCAATCAGGGGGAAATATGCAAATTCTGAAGCAGCAACATCCAGGAGCCAGCCTACAGCTGAGGTCTGCACTGTATAGTATTATGTTTGAAGTGCAGTCAGAAGGCAGTCCTTGGTAATAAATATTATGTTCAGTGTTCAAAGGTAGCACTTCAATAGGCTCTTGAGTCCCACTATAACACTGGCAGACCTTGGTGGCTCCTCACTGGAGGGTCATTCTGCCACCTCCAGAAACACTTCAGGATGAATAGGGAACTTCCCTTTATTTTACATTCTGTCTCCAAATTAGACACAGCCTTAGAGGTTTGGAATAAAACAAAATGGCCCTTAGGAGCCAGTACTAGATCACAACTTATTCCTTAAGCCCAAACTTAATAATTCTCAGAGTAGTTATTATGTACCAGACCAGAATTTCTCCTGAAGAAAATCACATCAATTAGAAAAATTTCTAACAGGTCAACTAAGATATTAAATGATGAGAAAGTGGACATAAGAAGAAGTATGATGATAATAATGAAAACTAGCCCTCTGCAAATTACATTTACTCATGGAGAGATGTGAGAATGATTCCTTCTGACCGGCATACCATGGTAAATATTTCAAGAAGAGCAATTGCATGTAAGTCTGGGAAGTGAACCATGGACCAGAGAGATTCTCTAGTTTTTAATAGCTCGGTATTTGGCTTAATAAAGATGATGATGTCTAATTGCATATTGATTCTGGAAATTTTTTATGTTCCTCAGTCCATACATCAGTGAAAGATGTTAGCCACACATTCTGTGTTTAGCACTCTTATGGCTTGTGGTGTCCATGTAAAATAAGAAAGGGGGGCATTTCTTTTGAGTTATCTGCAATGAAACTTGGGAAAAAGTTAATTTAAGGAAGAAAGCAAACAGTAATATGTAACATGTATTAAAATGGTTACTTAAAAAGTATTTCAAATCAGAAAAAAAATTTGGAATTTACAGATTATATTAGCCTAAACTTATTGTGTTAACCTTTGGTAAGATTTTTACTGAAGGAGATTTTAATAATTAAGTTTCTAAAGATGTGCTTTAGAATAGTTTAAAAATAGTACAACATAGACCAAAACACTTGCTAAAAAAATCATACTTTATGGTAGATATGAAAAGATCAAAAACAGAAGGCATACCGTCACTATACTTTTCAGTAATTTATTGTCAGTCAATGAGAGGTGACTAGTATAAAGCTGTGAACATCTGTCATTCCACATACTGCATCAGAGAAAATAAATGAAGTAAAAAATTAAGTGAGTTCTGAAAAGGCCATCAAAAATATTTGGCATTACTTTGTCCTAAAAGGATAAAGAAAAAGAACAGGAGATTATAGGCTTTCAAGTCCAGAGAAGCAGGTTCAATACTGTCTCACAGATGGAATATGGATGAAGAGTAGGGAGTATTACACATAGCTTACTGTGGGGAAACAATGTCAAGAAAGTGATAGAGGCAGAGTGGAATGCTATTAGAAACCTTTCCGAATAGCAAAAATGTTACTAATCATAAAATCATAACTTCCAATGCATCCTGTAATAATGCCGAATTCACAAAAATTCACTGATTTGACTATTTAACATTGACCCCCACTTTTTTTTTTGACAGTATCCCACGAGGGTTTGCGCAGATTCTCCTATGTAATGACAGTAGTATACTAGTTATAAACTTTGTGGTGATGGTTAGTGTTAGCTGTCAATCTGAGAGACTCTAGATTCTCCTCAGTGACGATGTTCTGGGCCTGTCTGAGGGAGCAATATCTTAATTGCATTAATAGAGGTGGAGGACCTGCCCAATTGTCATGACATCATTTGCTTACTGGAATCCTGTGCAGAAAGTAAGCTGAGAACCATTAATTAATTATTTAATTCATTCATTCATTCATTCATTCATTGCTTTCTTCTTCAGATTGTGACTGTTGGATTATCATATGACCAAGTATTTCAAGCTCCCGTTTCATCTTTCTGCAAGGATAGATTATACCTTCCTTTGTAATTCAAAGTAAACCCTCCTTCCTGAAGTTAGTTTTTGCCAGATTGTTTTATTATAGAAACAAATAGAAACCAAGGTGAGCTTGATATTAGTTTTAGAAGAGTATATGTCTACTACACATAAATTTGTACAATCTAACTTGCATTTAGTGAGAACGAAGGAGAAGGATGGGGCATTCACAAGTATATGATTTATTTCTGTCTCTAGATGTGTCAATTTAATAAAAAGAAGAAGAAGAAGAAACATGAAGTATCTTCCCCAGGCTAAATACAAAGCATGTTTTAAGAAAAGTTTTAAATAGAAAACAAAGAACTGTTTGTACAATACTGATGAAGGCATGGGACAAAGGGAATTCCATTTAGCCCTTGTTACGATATTCATTAGTGTTTTAGAAGGATTGTGAGAAGTTCTCATGTCTGCTGGATTCACAAGCACTCTGGCTCCATGGCAGAAGTAGAACACGCCCACTCATGCCTGCAGGCATGAACCACATACTTCTAGGTTTCCCTGCAATGGATGAGATGCTTGGCAGGAATTATACCCTTTTTGGACCTGTGGGGCCTGACTTTTTGTATACACATTATGAATGCATCCTTAGTGATCCTAGACATGACCACAGAGAGGCAAAAAGAAAAAAAAAAAAACTTGAAAGCACATAGTTGTGTTATGCAAGTGAGAGCTAAGAGCAATGAAAATTTCCAGCTGATTATGTATTTAGTGATTAAGTATAAATATATGCAGTGTTTCTGACAATGTTCTAGGGAGAAAACCCAACACAGTAAAACATTATTAATTAAAAATCAATTAATAACATGGTGAAGCTAGGTTTGATAGCTCATGAACATGATTCCAAACTTAAGAGAGAGGAGGCAGTTCATACCTTAAGGCTAGCCTGACTTGCTTCAGCTACTTGAAGTGCTGACAAAACAAAACAGAGGGGGGAAGGGAAAGAGAGAGGGAGAGAAAGAGAGAGAGCAGTGGGAGAGAGAGGGAGTGGGAGGTAGAAGGAGGAAATTAGGGAGGGAGGGAGAGAGAGAGAGGGAAATGGCCATTGCTGAAATAGCCAAAAATCTCACATAAGGAGTTAGTGTCATGGATTCTTGAGCGAAATCTGATCTAAATGGAAGCCTGTTATGAGTAGGAGGAAAGGGGCATTCCATATGAGAGGAACAACTATGTACAGTCTTGAGGCTACATATGACCCCTTAAACAGTCAAGAGTTAACTCGATTATATAGCTGGAATATATATCAGCAAAGAAAACCATGACACTAGTGAGTGCATGGTGCAAACTGTGGAGAACCTTGATTTCTGTCTTGGCTTGAAAGATTCAGACAGTTGTGAAGACTTTCTCCATTGTCAGAGTTACCTTTCCATTACATGGAAGATAGATTTAGGAGAGTACATTTTTGAACAGTATGGACATTGATGAGACTAGGAGACTTGATTATCATGTACCTACCTGTAAAATGACAGCACAGTGAAGAAAAATGGTCAGTACTTAAGAGAAATATGAATGATCACGCAACAAGGGCAAGATGGTCTATAAATATGGATTACTAAAAGTGTTCAAGAATGGAACCCATTTTATAGACTTTGACTACAAGGGATAGGTGTCCCTGTTCTGTGGCTCAGCTTCTTCAAGTTGAGAAGTTTGAAGAGAAACTGTAGATGAAGCCTGCAGATCTGCCTGACTCCTTACAGATTCCAGTATACCACACTGGCCTGACTTTTCTTCAATTCCTTATTTCCTTGTTAATTCCTTTGCAGTTTTTTTTAATATTGACTTATTTATTCAAGTTACATCTTGATCACAGCCACCTCCCTCCTCCCCTTCCACCCTCTTGCCCCTCTCCCTTCTCTCTTTCTCAGGTGAAAAGGGCTCCACACATATCAAGTCCCCTCAGTTCTTCAGTCACATGAGGGCTAAGAGCTTGTTTTTGTACTGGGGCCCAACTATGCAGCCCAGCTATGGTTAGATGTGTTCCACTAACAGCTAACACTAACAGAGTCGATGACAGACTCTGCCTCCCCCCTCCCCCCCAGTTGCTAAGGGATCTTTATGAAGCCCAAGTTGACTATTGTATATACATATATATAAATGTATGTATAGGGGGGCCTAGGTCTGGTCTATATATGCTTTTTTTTCTTTTTTTGGTTAGTGTTTCAGTCTCTGTAAGCCTCTAGCAGCTTAGATTGGTTGGTTCTGTTGATCTTCATGCGTTGTTCTTGTTCCCTTTGGAACTCTTTATTCCTCCTCATTCAGGATTCCCAGAGCTCTACCTAATGTTTGGCTGTGTGTCTCAGCATCTGTTTTGATCTAATGCTGGGTGGAGTTTCTTGTAGCATAGTTATGATAGGTTCCTGTTCCTTTGGATCTGTGGGTTGGAGGATGGTTTTCCTGTACTCTATGACTAAAATCTGTTTATACGTGAGTACATACCATGTGTATCTTTCTGGGTCTGAGTTAGCTCACTCAGGATGAACTTTTCCAAATGGATGCAGTTTCTTATTCGTCTCCCCAACCTCTACATTTTGGAGTGATTGTAGGACATGTCTCTGGTCCTTGATTCTTTTTTGTCTATATCTATTCCCACTATGATCACTGATTCACAAGGCTTCAAATGCAATGCATTATAACTGAGTATTCCCAACAAAATATCACAACTGGTCCTGTACAGTAGCCTTGCATCTCCACTAAAACTCCATGGTACAATTATTCCCCTAGGCTATATTTTAAATGAAGCATCTATTACATACTCATTTACTTTTGAGTCCCACCATGCAGCTTCACATATATGGTCTGGGTCCTGCCTTATCACCGCGTGTCTTCCATTGTGTTTTAGTAATCAAACTTATCTCAGCATTGGGAAAACAGAGAACAGATGGTCTCCAGTTTTGTAGTGATAAAAGAGAGATATAATGCTGGTTGAACCAGAGTTGTAGAAAGGTAGATGTAAAGCTGTTGTTAGGTTGGTTATAGATAAGATTTGAATGTTTATGAAAATAGATTTTTCTTTTATACAATATATCCCAAACACAATTGCCCCTCCCTCCACTCCTCCCACTCCACTCCATCTCCCCTCTCCCTTGTATCCACTCCTCCTCCATTTTCTCTTTAGAAAAGAGAAGGCTTCTATGAGAAATCAGTCCAACAGGACAAATCAAAATACAATAAAACAAGGCAAAGCCCTCACATTGAAGCTGGACAAGGAAACCCAATAGAAGGAAAGGAGTCTCAAGAGGAGGCAAAAGAGTGTGAGATGCAGCTGCTCCCACTGTTAGGATTCTCACAGAAACACCAAGCTCACAGACATAACATATACATAAAGGTCATGGTTCCGACCTTTACAGGCCTGTGTTTGTCGTTTCAGCCAATATGAGCCCATGTGACCCCATGTGAACCTATGTGAGTCTGTGTGAAGGCTGAGAGATGACTCAACTATTGAAGGGTAGGCTCACAACCAAAACCATAACTTGAACTTTTAAATCACATTTCTGCTTAAGAAACTTCACAAGGACTTTATGACCCTTATTTTTAGAGGAGGGAAGACTTTTGAAACAGAGTCTCATGTACCTCAGGATTGCCTAAAATTTACTGTGTAGCTCAGGATAACCTTGGCTGTCTGATCATCCTGCCTCTACCTCCCAAATGCTAGGATTACAGGTATGTATCACCATCCCTGGATTATATAGTACTTGGCGATTTAACCCAGGACTCTGTGCATGCTAGACAAACACTCTGTCAACTAAACTATGTTCCCAGACCCTCCTTGGACATTTTATATAGCCTTTCCCACATATCTTTCTTTCTATTATTATTAGCTAGTCTTTGTTTTTCTCTATACTCAGAATATACAATATTCTGTGTGTGTCTACACTAGAGTGTGGTTGTGATGGGTCAGAGACTTACTTCCTCTAGTCCTTATTCCATGTTTCACTGTATCACAGTACCTGCTACATGATGTAGCATGCTTTCATTACCTATCTGCAGAATACCTGTATAAAGTCCTTATTTCCAAAGGATTTGAGTGAATGGATATAATGAAGAAATGATATACTCAAGATCACTGCCAGGTAATCACTTTCTAGGTATTGCTAGACAATTTTGTGAAATTACTAAGACATTTCCCTACCAAGATATTCTAGACAGCTTCAATGGAAGCAACAAAATTTTCCTCCTTGGGTTGGAGAGATTTGTTAGAGAGTAAGAGCACTTGCTGCCCTTTCAAAAAAAATGTGTTTAGTTCCCAATAACCACATCATATATAACAATGTTCTGTATTTCCAGTTCCAGGTGGTCTGACATCCTTTTTTGATATCCACAGGAACCAGACAGGTACAGGGTGTTCATATGAATATTAAGGAAATGTACTCATACATATAATATAAAAATAAATTCTTAAAAAGAAAGAAACTTTTACTATTATTTGTTATCCATGTAAGAAGGACTCTGGAATCAAAAAGGGCTCAACATTAAGAAGAGGTTTTCTAGAATATAGAATTATTTCCCTGAAAAAAAAAATCACATAGTTTATATATCTTTACAAATGTGAACTCTTTAGGAATCAAAACTCTTGATTCCCAAGCAAAGCAGTGTAAAAAAGAAATAAAGTACTTTCAAACATCCATAAAATGATGCTATTATCTCACATCCTTGAGACTCCATTTCTCTCTCCATACATTCAGTAGAGAATGTTATGACAAAATTTCTGCCCCTGACCTACAGGATAGTGATTTGTTGTATTCTGAGGACTTTGTTTAATGAAGCAAAGGGTTTTACTACTTACAAATGTTAAGAACTTAGGCATAGTTCAGAAAAATAAAACCATTGAAGTGAAACTTCATTGGAAATCATGCTGTAGAAGTATCAAGAATTTGTTGTGGACTTTTCCCCAAGGTCTCCTTTGCAAATAAAAAAGAAAGAAAAAAAAGAAAATGAAGTGTGGAAAGAACATAATTTATAGAAAATATCATACCTGCTCATTTAAAATTTACAAAATATAGGATTGCTAGAAAAGAAGCTAATTATAAATTAGGTACTTTGGGCACACAATGAAAATATATTTGAGTGGTGCTTAAAATGTTCCTGTTTTTCATGGTGTGCCTAGCTAATGAGGCTCAGTTTTTTTTTCTATTATATTCTATCATTTTCCACTGGTACATAAATTATACAACACTCTGCTTAATCTGCTGTTCCTTCGCTTGCTTTTTCTCTTCATTGTTTATACAATCTGAATTTATGTCAACCAATATCAACATTTTGATTATAAGCAGAATAAAAGATCTCCCAAAGCCTGTTAGCACATACAGCAGCATATTTATCAATAAATCCTTGTGGCTTTCTTTCTCTTCACAAATCCATCAGTGGTATAACATTTCTTTTTCTCATCACATAAACTTAGCAGTTTTAACTAGCTTGGGATTAGCATTACATCTTTGCTGAATAAAACGGGTCCTACTGACCTCTACGAGAATAATGGAATATATTTTTTAATATTTATTTATTACTTCAGGTTACATCTCCATCACAGTTTCCCCTTTCCACCCCTCCCAGTCCCACCCTCCCACCCTCTACCCCCATCCCTACATTTTTAAGCATGTTCTTTCATTAAGATTTTGGATTTGTAACTCTTTCCCCAAATCTCTTCCCTGTGGTTCATTGTTGGTCTTACATGTGTGAGCATCTAAAAAACAAAATCAGTATTTGCATACTGCACAATTTAATGAAATTTAAGGTCACATTTAAATTATAGCATATTTTATTAATTAGTAGGTTTCAAGGCTAGCCTGAGATACATAGAATGTTCTTATTTAGCCTGGACTACACATCAAGATTGAAAAAGAAAAGAAGTGGAGGCAAGAAAGATGGGAGGAATAAAAAAGTAAAGGGCCATTAAGATATATGTAAGTAATAGCAAGTGGCAGTTGATCCAGCACAATGAAAACAAAAGACATTCAAAAAAGAAAAGAAAAAAAGAGGACCTACTGAGAGTTCTCGTGACCACTTAGCTCCAGAAACATGTTAGCCCTTTGCCTAAAGTCATCAAAATTATCTTTCTTTGTTCTATAACAGCTGCTACAGGAATAAATACCACTAAAATACTTTATAATTTCTCTACATTCTGGGTTGAATAGATCTATATTCCACTGGTGTGTAAAGCAATAATTTCAACTCTTTTACATATAAAAAAGTGTATTTTATACTTTCAAATGATTAATAGTAGTACTCCTTCCTTTCGATTTCAGCTGTCTTAGTAGAATTTGACACTTTCAGTTTGAAAGGACCTATGGAGGTCACTGTGTTCAAGTTTTTGAAGATCTTTTGTATCTATTCTGCAAAGTGCTTTGACACTTAGTATATGATGCTATCTTTGTGTGCCTCTGCCATTGTTGTACCTATGTGATTTTAGTTTTCTCTACGCTCATTCAATCCATGTGTTTTACTCAGGGACTTATTTTCTGTTAAATTTGTTTGTGCTTATGTGGAGATTTGAATGTTCGTATGAATAAACAACTGACTTGCTCTGAATCTTTTTCTTTGGAAATTGATTTTATAGTGAATGATAGTATAATGAGATTTGACATTTCTGCCTGGATAGGAGAAGCTAAATTGTGTCCAAGGAAGTTGAACTATTGACTTTGTCTGCATGGACATTACTCAATATCTGGTAAATCTTAATATCAGTGATGGAATTGCCTGACACAGGTAGTATTTAGAAAACTGGTTCCTTTGGCATGCCAACAAGAAACTCAGATCCTCTTACCTGGCTTAGTGACAGCAGTCAAGGGTTAGGGGCTGCTAAAAATGAGAATAGCAACCTTGAGTTTGAGGCCAGTCTGGGTTATATAGAAAGACAACGAAGAAAGAGGAAAAGAAGGAGATTAAAAAGAAAGAATGAAAAGAGCTAGGAGAAGGAAAAAGAGAATAAAGTAAAACAAAACAGGAAGTGAGGAAAAAGAGAACAGGAAAAGGGATGATAGAGAAAGAGGAGAGTGTGGAATCTTGGAGTCTAAACAACTCAGTGCAGTTGAGTGTTAAAAGTAAGAATATTTTAGTACTCAAACTTCTATAATTACACATATCAAAGACCTAGCCACGTCAGGTGTACACCATGAGGATGCCGAGTCTGGAATGCAGATAAGCAATTTAGGAGAGCCATTGTCATACAGGTCCAACTGAGCTCTACAGTGGGGACAGCATTCCCAGAGAGCGGTGACCTTCTCCATTTTCAAGGGAAGTTAAAATGTTATTATTCCTGTGAAATATCCTAATTGCTAACTGTAGAAAACTAGCCAAGCAAATTAAAACACTGTACATGACAAGCATGACTCACCTGTGTGTCTGCTCTCTTGTGACCCACTTGATGTTCTTCTGGCTTACTGGTCTTATCTGTTTGGAAGTTTGCAGCCCTCCCATGGCAGGACATCTGCCCCGGGGTCTGGATCTACCACTTTTACGTTGTCTTTCGCTTTCACACACACTGGTCTATTTCCTTGAAACAACTTCCTCTAAAGCATTTTCCTAGCAAACTTACAATTTTATATTTTTCTAAAACCTCATCCATTTGTATTCCTGGTACTTCTTCAATATAGCAGTCTTTCCATTATTAAGGCAATTTTCAGTATAATTACTTAAATAGTTCTGTTTTAGAAAACAATCCCTACATGTTCCCTGAAGACAGTGTCTTCTGTTCTCATTCAGTATTCATAACATAGCAACTGGTAGATCATTGACACTCAAGTGTTTGATGAATGAAGGAGTGAATTAATTACTCATATTTAAAAGACCACATTTAGATCTTAGTTCTGGGACTGACTTGTTTTGTGAGCATAGAAATGTCACTTCCACTTCTAAGGCTTCACTTTCCTCGCCTTTATAATGAGCACAATGGGTTAGATTCCTTTTGCAGTCTTTAATATTCTATTTTGAAAATGATGAGATACTGATGATTAGTAGTATTGCAATTAATATTAGTATGTGGAAAACCATGCATTAACCTTTCCTATAAGCAAGTGACTTCAATACAAGATCTTCTTTCATTTTTACAACCCTTGTATGATTTATATTGTCCCACTCTATGAATGATACATTTTAAGTTACCAAATGTCAAAATGTTTATTGTCCAATTATCTGTCACTTCTTTCTTCTTGGAGCTTTTTAAGTCACAGCAGATCTTTCTTTGTTTTAATCTTTGATTATCTATGTATTAAGGCCAGTGAACATCCCTTTGCTTGTATGAAACAAGAAGTATGTCTTCTCCAAGGCTCACAGGAAAGAATTTCTCAAACTGTGATCGAACATCACCTGGGAGCTCATTAGAAATGCAGAAACATTATCCTCAGCCAGACTTGGGAATCAGAATCAGCATTTTAACAAGATCCCGAGGTGACTCACACACATGTTGAAGTTTAAACAAGTGCTGATTCTTCATTTACCATAAGCACATCAGTTCTAACATGAGATGAGGGTGCCTTAAAAAACAGGACTGAAGACCAGATGCAGGGGTACACACCTATGATTAGAGTACCAAAGAGATGATACAGAAGATAAGAAGCTCAAGGTCATCCTGAGTTACACACACATAAAAAGGACTTCCCTTCTTAACCATTCATACTATTACAGGAATACATCTCTCTCTCTCTCTCTCTCTCTCTCTCTCTCTCTCTCTCTCTCTCTCT
>CAJQZJ010032904.1:614949-647003 GCA_907164525.1 Lophiomys imhausi
TCTCTCTCTCTCTCTCTCTCTCTCTCTCTCTCTCTCTCTCTCTCTCTGTGTGTGTGTGTGTGTGTGTGTGTGTGTGTGACTATGAAATTGTTTTACCCAAGTTCTTAAGGTAAAATCTTAGTTCCTAAGATACTTTATGAAATTGATTAAATTACATAGGTGGAAACTTCATAAACAGGATTAGTAGTACCTTTAGAAAATTGGTCCAAGAAAGATGTCCCTTCCCTTTGTACAGTTCTAAGACTAAGAGAGATGCCATTAGTCTCAATCTGGAAAATTCTTTGGCTGGACTCAGTAGCTAAAGTGTTTGGAGCCCCATCCTTATGAACTCAGTTCTTTCCCTGGAGCCCCAAGGTAAAGTTCAGAACCACATCCTGAACAATTTCCTCTGACCTCTTTATGCTCCTTGTGATGTGCAGAAATAAATGAATAAATAAATAACAAAATGAATCAACTACAGACTGATCCTGGAAGAACCATGAGTTTATACTTGCCAGCCCCCATGATAAGTTGCTCCTTCTTCATAGGCCACCCACTTTGTGGTATTTCAGGACAGCACCCTGAATGGATTAAGACACATATGTAAGTGTATACTGGCTTTGCTGATCCTCTCCATCTGGTAGTCTCTGCTTTTCCTGTAAATATTATCCTGCCCTTCAGTATGGTACCCTTGTAGAAAGCAGTCATTAAAACTTGGAGAGTTTCCTTCTCAAGATTCCTTTGTTTTAAAATAGGATGCTTGATTCTACAATTTTCTATGTCATGGCATTTTACTGTTTCACATTTTGTGCACTTTTTCATCTAAATATAAAGTGAAAAATGATTACAAATCATAAGAAATCTTACACAAAACTAATGGTCATCTAAAAGTCATTACAGAGAATCAAGTGAGATTATTTGTCCATGAAGTTTTGCCAATGAAAACCTATATTCAGACATATTCAATTCCTATCAAAATACCAACACAATTCTTTATAGACCTAGAAAAAACTATTCCCAATTTCATATGGAACAAAAAAAAAAAAACAGATTAGCTAAATCAATCCTGTACAATAAAAAAACATCTGGAGGTATCACCATCCCAGATTTCAAGCTGTACTACAGAGCAATAGTAGTAAAAACCAGCATGGTACTGGTATAGAAACAGAACAGTAGATCAATCGAATCGAATTGAAGACCCAGAAATGGAATCACACACCTATGGCCAACTAATTTTTTACAAAGAAGCCAAAACGGTACAATGGAAAAAGGACAGCATCTTCAACAAATGGTGCTGGTCCAACTGGATGTCCACTTGTAAAAGAATGAAATTAGACCCATACTTATCACCTTGTACAAAACTTAAGTCCAAGTGGATCAAAGACATTAACATAAGCCTGGTCACACTAAATCTACTAGAAGAAAAAGTGGGAAAAACCCTCGAAATCATTGGCACAGGTGACAACTTCCTGAACAGAACACCAACAGCTCAGGACCTAAGACCAACAATCAATAAATGGAAACTCATGAAACTGAAAAGCTTCTGTAGGCAAAAGACACTGTCATTCCAACAAATCGGCAGCCTACAGATTGGGAAAAAATCGTCACCAACCTCACATCTGACAAAGGGCCAGTATCCAAAATTTACAAAGAACTCAAGAAATTAAATGCCAAGAAACCAAATAATCCAATTAAAAAATGGGGGAAAGAGCTAAACAGAGAATTCACAAAGAAGGAATCCCTAAAGGCTGAGAGACATTTGAAGAAATGCTCAGTGTCCTTAATCATGAGAGAAATGCAACTCAAGACGACTCTAAGAATCCATCTCACACCTGTCAGAATGGCTAAGATCAAAAGCTCAAATGACATGCTGGCTAGGGTGTGTAGAAAGGGGAACCCTCCTCCATTGCTGTTGGGAGTGCAGGCTTGTGCAACCACTCTGGAGGTCAGTGTGGCGATGTCTTAGAAAATTTGGAATAGCTTTGCCTCAGGACCCAGACATATCACTTCTGGGTATACATCCAAATGACTCCTCACTGAATCACAAGGAAGTTTCCTCATCCATGTTCATCACAGCCTTGTTTGTAATAGCTAGAAACTGGAAACAACCCAGATGTCCCTCAACCGAAGAATGGATTAAAAAACTGTGGTACATCTACACAATGGAATATTACTCAGCTATCAGAAACAATGAAATTATGCAATTTTCAGCCAAATTGATGGAACTAGAGAAGCTCATCCTGAGTGAGCTAACCCAGACTCAAAAGGATGCACATGGCATCTATTCACTTATAATCAGATTTTAGCTATATAGAACAGGATATCTATACTACAACCAATGCACCAAAGGGAACATGAACATAGACTTTTTCTTTGTTTGTTTGTTTGTGTGTTTTTTTAGTTTTCTCTCTCTGGCAATGAGACCCTTTTCACAGGTGGTACTGCCTTGTAGGTCCCCAGTGTATGAGGAGGCTTTTGGCCGTCATATGACTGCTGAACTGGGGCAGGGGACTGTTATGTAGGGACACTCCACTCTAGAGGAGTGGGATGGAAGGATTAGGGGGTAGAGGTTAGGAGGGAGGGGCTGGGAAGGGGGGAAAGAGGGAAAGAGGACAATATGATGGAAATGTAACCTGAAGCAACAGATAAATAAATTAAAGGAAAAGAAAACCTATATTCAGAAATTAACACTCATAACTGTGTTTGGTTTGATGATATGTCTCATTTGAAATAGGAAATATTTTGAAATCAGAAGAAATGAAATGATTCTGTTCTTTGAGCTTTTCCTGTGATGACTATATAATTTTTTTTCCCAGATAAAACATAAACATCCATGGATACATACATGTGGATGGGGGAAAGACAGCAAACTTTATTTAGTTTTTATCTTGTCTGCTCTGCTTCCTTTAAGAAGTAATCTTATCTGATTATATAGGAAGTGCAGGGCCTGCAGCTTCCAAAACTAAAAAATGACATATCAGATATATTTATCCCTCTCAGGTCTCTGAGGTGGTTGAAGAATAGATAGCTAGAGTCTCATAGTTAAATTTTGAGTTGTTTAGGAATCAAGAGCGTATTCTGGATCTAAGAAGATATTTTTAAAATTATGAGGCAAGTTAGTATGAAAGCTGAGTTAGATATAGAACTTTAAACTCATGGAGATGGTTAGATAGGAGAATGTTAAAGTCAGGTGCCAAATACATATGGACTGGACATTGGGAATGTATGCTAAGCCATATAACTCTTATAATTGTGGCCTATTTATTTCTGTTGTTTTGTATTGTATTTATAGTTATAAGAAAAAGAACCATTTTTTGGACTGAAAGGGAGAGCTGTTGGGGAGAAAAAGAAATACCTTAATCTAAAAAAAAAAAAAAAAAAGAAGAGAAGAGGATGGGGGGGTTGAGGGGGAGGAGGGGGGAAGGGTGGGACTGGAGGGGGGAGTAGGGAGGGGATTGTGATTGAGATGTAACTTGAAGAAATAAAAAATAAATTATTAAAAAAAAAGAAGTAATCTTAATCTTTCATCTACCCATTATTACTTTTGATTCCTCCCATGAATCAACCACTGTACTATATCCTGTGAACAAACATCTGGGAATAAAAATAAAACTGTCTTAATTCACTTTATCTGCTCCTAGGTACAATATTTTGTTACCAAACTGTGTCCTAGCCTTATGATGAATACTTGAATGAATTACAGGGTTTTGTAGCAAAGATTAAAGGCTCCCAAAGAAAATAATAAAGAATCCAGATGCCAACAACTGACTCTAGAGCTAGCAATATAAACTAAATAAACTAAACCAGCGTCATTCATTCTCAGTACATGTGGGAGATAAGTTGAGAACAGATAGAGTAGGGATTTCATTGAGATGATGAAAGAAATTTCCACCAGGATTTAAAAGTTAAATTGTGCTCCACACCTGGCGACGCAGCAGCTCAGCCTCAGGGTGCGATGCAGTGCCCCGTGCACCTTCCATTAAATCTGGAACCACTAAAAAAAAAAAAAAAAAAGAAGTTAAATTGTGAAAGTATTTTTTGGTATTGCCATTCCAGATGGGGCAGATTCCAATCTATCTACAGGACATAGGAAATACTATGGCAAGAGTTGCAGTAGTTCATGAAAGCTGATTGTGAGGTGGTAGAATACGGACACTGGTTGGAAACATATTTGAACAGAGAAATTTGGCAGTGGATGAAGAGTACTAAAGAATGGATTGGGTGTTCAGTAGAAATCAGGAAACATCTCAAGCTGGTTTTGGATTTAATATTGACTCATAGTTGGAAGTGACCATTGGCAGTTCTAACTACATAGCTCTAGAAAATAACTGGAAGAAATCCTTAAGTGTCTTTAGTGTAAAAGGGACAAAGACTAAGGGTTCAGCATTTATTTTGGTAGATGACAATATAGAAATAGTTAGATCTATGTTCACAGATAACCAAATCTATGATCTTATAACTAATGACACCAGAAGTGCAATACTATATTGGTAATTCATGTATATAATCTATAGAGTAAAAATCGGGGTGCTATATTTATTGGAGTCCCATTTCTTCCCTAAAACACAGAAATTTGGGATGGAGAGGTTGCCCAGTAGTTAAGAAAATTGGTTGCTGTTTCAGAGGACCTCCATTGGTTTGATTCCCAGCACCCATATGGTACCTAACAACCATTTATAACTCCAGTTCCAAGGAACTGGAACTGCACCAACATAGTTGCAAGCAAAGCACCCATACAAATAAAATAGAAATAGTTATAAAAAAAAGAACTGACAATCTAAATATATATATATACCTCCTAACTTCGTGGTTTGGCTTTATCTTTAATATTTCTCTGAATTGCCATTGTATTCAATCGAGTAATCCTACATGTGTTCACTATTCTGTGAGTGACAAATTATAATAAACCATTGTGATTCACACATGCAGCCTAGTTTTCTTTGAGACCATATGAAATCTTTTCTTTTTATTGGTCCCTAAAAGCAAAGGGTTTTCCTTTAGCTTCATGATAAACTGATGATCATTTCTTTTTATTTTCTCTGAGATAGATACTAGATAAATGGTAATAGCTAGATAGAGAGACATGGATAGGATAAGAAAACATTTTTCTGCCTTCTCTTTGTTTTACAGGAGGACATACATAATAAGGAGGTGGTAATTCCTATATATTTCAAAAGTCACAATATTTTGTCTTTATTTTGTTTTGTCCCTCTGTTGAGTATTAACCTCCATATTCGGAAATACAATACAAAGCAACAGAAATAATTAGGCCACAATTATGAAAATTTTAAGGCTTAGCATACATTCCCAATGTCCAGTCCATATGTATTTGGCACCTGACTTTAACATTCTACTATCTAACCATCTCCATGAGTTTAAAGTTCTATAACCAACTCAGCTTCCACCTTAACTTGCATCACCATCTTAAAAACATTTTCTTATCCAGAACACCCTCTTAATTCCTAGACAACTCAAAATTTAACTATGAAACTTTAACTATCTAGTCTTCAATCACATCAGAGACCTGAGAAGGATAAATATATTTGATTATACAGCAAGTGCAGGGCTAGCAGCTTCCAAAACTAAGAAATGACAGACAACTGGCTGCCTAGAGTGCTCCCAATTTCTCTCCATACATTACAGCATCAATCCTTAGCCTTTTGGCCCCATTTCTCTGACAGACATTAATTGTAAAGCAGGAATTATGAAGGACTTGCCTACCCTGTCTTGGCAGAGCTAGGCTGTCGACTTACCTTCTTCCAAGTTTTGTCCTTTTTGGACAGCAGTCTGTCTACAGTTGAAGTAAAGGATTTTTGTTGCCTAATGACAAGCTTTCCACTAATGTACCCATCTCCAATTGATGAGTTTCTTTGATGCTCATCATCTACTTGGAGTAGAATAGGGTTAGGACCTCAAACAATGGGATGTGCCCTCCCCCAACAATCACTAATTAAGAAAATGCCTTACAGCCAAATCTTATGGAGATGTTTTCTCAGTTGAAGTTGCCCCCCTTTCAGATACCCCTAGTTGGTGTGTAAAGTTGACAAAAGACTAGCCAGCACAGTTAATAAAGGCTGGTTGTTCATTTTTGCTGTCCAAGGTGGAGGTGATAAGAAGTCCTGTGGCAAAGCACTTAAGGAGCCTCTGGTCAAAATGCACCAGAGACCAAAGAACTGAGGCCACCAGGTACCTTGTTTTGCATATCAGAACTGGAAATATCAGTGATGTCTTAAATGTGTTGGTTCAGAAAATAGCTGGGAGTGTTCTGGGACCTGTCAAGGGACTACTGTGCTTGAAAACATGAAGAGGGGAAAAGGAAATATAGTTAGGTTAGAGGGATACATACAAGCCAATTTAAGGTTGTAGAGGTACTAGTAGTAAGTTAGGAATGCTAAATTAAAAACATCTTCCAGAAAACAAAAACAAAACAGAACAAAAAACAACCATTTTAATGAAAATACATGAGATTTTTTTAAGCACTAGTAAAAGAATTGTTGACTATATCCAAATCATACTTTCAATGAAGTAGGCTAGCAGTGCAACCCTGAATCCTCAAACACACATACATCCAGTGATGAGCGAACAATGAATTATGCATGCAATGTTTCGAAGCTTCTCACAGTTTTTACTGAAGCCTGCATTTCAAGACTGATTGCAAACGGTCCATGAATCCCTCTAAAGCCAGAAATGCTGAACAAAAGCTGCTGTTGCCTGGAACAACCCTAGCCCTTAAGCATGTTAGGACATAAATTGTCTTTCTAGGAAATTTTACAGAGGATTAAAAAAAGAAAGAAACTTGTCCTTGCAAACCAAACATTTCACATAATTTGAAGTGTCTTGTGATTTTTTTTTAAGAAAGAATGTTGTTTTTGTAGCACCCTTACAGGGTTGAATTTCAATATATCATGGGACACGTGTTCACTGAAATATTTGATCCTGTAATTGGTGGCATTGTTTTTGTTGAGTCAAGTCTCTCTTCCATGGACAGTACTTTTGAAGCTATCATTCCACTGCCATAAAGGTGGTGCTAATATAAAAATATTTACCATATCAATGCAGAACCAAGGCTAAAACTTTGTAGATGTAATGATAAACTAGGAAACATGCCACAAAATGGAATAAAATGGCTATTGATGAAGAAATAAAGTGAAAAGAATAAGATTCCCCATAATGAGTATTTTAGAAACATTCTTACTTAGTTTGTTCTTTTAGAATACTATTTCATATAATCATGTGGTCTCATTTTTATTGTCAAGACAGGTTGATAATAATAGTTTTCTTACCTACCTGTCTACCCTTCTATGGTCAAGAATAAGGGTAGGATTATCACCATGTGCATAAAAATATGGTAACACAATTATAACTGGGAATAGTGTTTCATTTTAGATTGTGAAACCTTATTTTGTTCAACACTAGTATTTTAAACACTAACTAGCTATTTAGATGTGTCTCAGACACCCATTAACAAAGAGCTAATCGAAGAATAAGAAATATGTATCATTACTCCCAAAACCCCCCTTTTCAGTAATTGTTTCTCCTTTAAAGAGAGCATTATCATTCTCACAGATGGTTGAGGTGATGTATTGTGGGAAATTAAACATAGTTGGATTTTCCTGACTATTCTCCTTAGCAACTAAGTCCGCTCACCCCAGAAGTATTATTTAAGCCTTTGCCAGACACACTCTTAATCAACATTAGTAGGGATTCACAGTTGGAAAACTCTTTCTTTATGGTCCCAAAGCACAATTTTCCTTTCTTTTTATTACTGTCTTAAAATATTTGTAAATTAAGGAAAACATACCATAAAGAATATTCATTTTGAAATCAGGGATTGTAATTAAGCCAGGCTCACTCAGTAAATCATGTAAAGTTTTAAGGTGTTAGGGGAATATGAAATTGTTCTTAGGTATGGGTGTTTGGAATGAACCAGTCTTTATGGGTGTATCATATAGCAACATGTCCCAGGAGTATACAGGAACAGTTCCTTTTTTTTTGTCTCCTTTCAATAGCTAGAAACTAATAAAAGAAGAGGAAATATGTAACCACAAATTGTACATAGGAATATCTGCTGCGGTGTTGCTTGCATTGATGGGAATTAAACCATCTGTTCAGGAGAAAGTAATGAAATTAATAACAATACAAGTATTATTACTGGTAATGGTCTCACTCCTAGTGAGTTTTAATGGTATGTTAGCCCATAGCAATTCCATATAGTCTTATGTAACTTTATTTTCTTCCCATCTTAAAAACCCATTTTTCAGATGAAGAATCTAGCTGAGCGATTGAGATGTTAAATATTATATTCTGGTTGCACAACCAGTTAGTCACAAGTTTGAACATGTGATTTTATATAAAGAAGTCATTAAAAATAGCTTTGGCATGTATATATTAGCATCGATGATAGCTATGGATAAAAAGCATGAATAGAATAATATATGTAGCAACACATTTGTGAGGTATTTGTTTGCGTAGGGATAATTATCAAAAGGATATTCAACCAGGTTGGTGTAAGTTGTATAATGTGTTGTAGAATATTAAGTGATGTGTATACTCTGTCATTTAGTGTCAGCAGCCAGCAGGCTTAGAAGCAATGATGTTTACTGACTAAGCTGTATTCCCTTTCCCTAAAAATGTTTGAATGCAGAATTATCTCTGAGTATTGGTGTGAATTTTCAAATTCTATTCCCATTATGTGTGTGCATAAGCACACAGAATTCTTTTGTCTCCCCACCTCCTCCCCAAGTAAAATTTCCTCCTATAAAAAGCACTGGCAGGGTTTCCCACTGCAAAGATTATAGGTTCACTGTCACTAGATCTTACTTGAATACAGCAAAATTACAATTCCTAGTAAGTAACTCAAGAAATACACACTAGTAACCTTCCCAGGGCACATTTGGGAATTCAGAAATTTGTTATTTCTATCTCATAAGATAATTGTTTGTCGGGAGGTACCTAAATGGTAAAATATTGACTTGTTTACTATAGTCAAAATGAGAAAGGCAGTAATGGTTGGAAAAAGAACTCTGCTCCACACATTCCCAAATCAATAGCAACACAGCCTCTGTGGACAAACAGAGGAGAACTGTTTTCTTCTCCTCTGGGACATTTTTCTCTACCAATTTGAGCATAAAATGTCTTGTTATCAAGAAAGGGGAAAGACAGCAAGGTATAGAAAGAAAGGCATATCGTATCCTCACAGTATATTATTAACAGGGAAGGTAAATTAACATTTTTTTCAGGCCCCACAATAACTTTTATAAACTGCTTTCAATTCTGAAGAATAGGGTGGTAACCCAGATCTTAGTTTTTCAAAGAGTTATATTTGAGTTCTGGTTGAGATTTCAACACATATTTGTTTTGTGTGTCTCTGTGTTGAGATAATCAACATCACATACTCATTTGCTTTGTTGGCTTCCTTGGAACAACTTACCATACTACACACTTGCCCACTAAAGCCTAGGCCTCTAATTTGCTTAGAAAGCACTCATGTCAAGTTACCTTTCCTACAAGTTTATCACTAAAATAAAATAACAGAGTTAACATTCATAGTTTCAAATTTGACCTAAGAGAAGTGGGCAGCTCGTTCATTTGTGGAATCACTCTTTTCCAAGCCTGTTTCATATCAAATAGAGCTTGTGGCAATTGAGTGCAAACTTGAAGAAGAGCTAAATTAGTACTAGATCAGAGCTATGTGCATGCCATGCACTCAAATACAGGATAGCATCTACACACATACACACCAATATAAATAGATAAATAAATAAACAAACAAACAAATAACAAATAGATAAGATGTTCTGATTTATGCTCTTTTGAGAATAGAAAATAAAATATATTTGCAGGACAATTTGGGGAACTAAGAAAAAAATGACATCAAGTATGGATCTGCAAGGATTAATAGCTACTTTGTAAGCAAGTTGTATTTCTCTCAGTTCCACCGCAGGGCCTTTGCACATGCTTTCTGTCCCATGTCCTTCTGCTCCTTCCCTTACATTATTAGATACGGCTGACCGTTTGTGGATAAGCAGTACTGTCACTTTGCCAAGAAGGCCTCCTCTGTTCTGCAGACTGCTTTGTCTTCCATTAGCAGGAAAATACTCAGATATGCATTCTTTTCAGGTCTTTTAGTATCTAACTTTGTAGTCCTTTAGACAAGTAGTGATTATTTAATTTCTGTCCATTTTTCAATGCCACGGAAGTTTCATGAAAGCAGAGGCTCAGTCATTATATCTCCAGTTTCTGGCAGAGACCCTGACAAATAGAATATGATCAGTAAATCTTAGGCAAATGAGTGACCAGATGACATTTGCCGAAGCTTAACCCACTCCTTCACTGAGCAGTTCAATACGTACTCCAGTTCTGATGAGTTATGAGGTGTGAGCTCTTTTTAAAACGTGCTTGCATTTTTCTACCATAATGCAGCACTGTTGTCATTACTGTCTGACTCATATTGGCTCAACATTCAATCCCATTTGGTCTTTAAGATTCACCTGTGAGAAGAATCAGTTTATTTTGTTTTCTTTTCTCTCTAGAATTGGTAAATGAAGATGGTTTGCCCTCTTAGTGTGCTATATCCTTTGGATTCCTTTATAATATTTTTAATAATCTTCCTTCTTTATTATCATCAGAGTGCACAGAGGCAAATTACAGCTCAGGGAAATTGTGGTAGGATTTCCTGTAAGTATAAAAATCCACAGAATTATCAGTATTCTTCCCATTTTTTTCTCTCAAATCTCAAAAAAAAAAATCGCTGAATTTGTGCCCATACACTCCCAGAAAATATGTTCACATCATTGTGTATGGTTCCTTGTTGTATTCAAGTTTATTTAAACAGCTGTGTATTCATTCAGTAATTACTTCTATATCCCATGTAGTACAATGTTTAAGACACATAGTAGATTGCATGCTTTGTAAATCATAGGTTAAATAACCTAAAGGAGGCGTCTCCATTCTTTTGTGTAACTTGGATGGAGAATCATTTTCCTTGCTAATGTGTAGTTAAGCTGGTTTACACCTTTGCTTATACTTGATCTTCTGTCCAATGCCACCATCCGTTCAGAGTCTTTCACGTACATGGTCCTGTTCCATTCTCCCTCCTTTCCTTTCTTCTTACAATAAGAAAACCAGTTTCCTGAGAAGGATAAATATATCGATTATACAGGAACTGCAGGAGCAGCAGCTTCCAAAACTAAGAAATGACAGACAACTGGCTGCCTGAACAGTTCCCAAATTCTCTCCATCGTTAGAGTATCTATCTTCAGCCTTTTGGCCCTATTTCTCTGGAAGACATTAATTCTAAAACAGGAATTATGAAGGATTTACCCTACCCTGTCTTGGCAGAGCTATGCTGTTGACTTGCCTGCTTCTAAGTTTTATCCTTTTCAGACAGCAGTCTGTCTACAGTTGAAGTAAGGGATTTTTTGTTGCCCAGTGACAAGCCTGTCACTAATGCAACCGTCTCCAATTGATGAATGTCTTTGATGCTCATCATCTACTTAGAGTAGAATAGGGGGTGCTGTTAGGAGCTGACATATCTCAAAAAAAATCTTAAGTTAACAAAACATCTTTGTATGTCATATTTTACAAATCTCTTGAGGTTTTTGAAGACCACCTATCTATCTCCTTATATTTGGATAAGCAAATGTTACTTGTCTCTTAACAACTTGACTTCTGATTAACTTAGAAAAAAAATCTGTGATAGACTACCCTAGTATCTAGCAAAATGATATGTTTGAATGACTATTAGTTTTCATTTCTTAATTATCCTAAACAGTTTATGACAGTTGCTAGCAAAAGGCCAAAACCTCACATTTCATTTTTAAGCATTACCTATGTACAATAACTTAAAAAGAGTTAACCTTAATTTTGTATCAATATACAATTATGAACACCCATATAGCCAAATATAATCTTATTTTCATATTAGTATACAGATCAATACCAATGTAGCCAAATATAATCTTAGTTTTGTATCAATGTACAAAGATATAAGAGTATATTCAATAATCTGACCCTTTAACTTTATCATTCCTATATTATGTCTATATACCATTTTTTTCTCGAGTCTTCCCCCCCACACCTAAGAGAGAAAGAAGGATACAGAAAAGAAAAAGAGAGAAATCTCTGGGTCTAACCTCCAAAACCTATTTAAATTTAACAAGACCATTTAACAATTCTAACCTCTCCCCATAAATAACAACAAGTATCTATATCCCATCAAATAAATAACGGAGAAAAATCACCCACTCCACCTTCTGGGGATGGATGGGTTGAAGACTAGATATCTAGAGTCTCATACTTAAATTTTGAGTTGTTTAGGAATTAAGAGGGTGTTCTGGATCTATGAAGCTGTTTTTAAGTTGGTAGTGTAAGTTAGGATGGAAGCTGAGTTGGATATAGAACTTTAAACTCATGGAGATGGATGCTTAGTAGAATGTTAAAGTCAGTTGGCAAATATATATGAACTGGACATTTGGAATGTGTGCTAAGCCTTATAATTTTTGTAATTGCAGCCTAGTTATTTTTGTTGTTTTGTATTGTATTCCTTCTCATAAGAGAAAGAGTCATTTGTTGGACTGAAAGGGGGAGCTGTTGGGGGGGAAAGATGAAAGGAAACAGATGAGGGTGTATAAAGGGGGAAGAGTGTAGGAGGGTGGGACTGGAGGGGGAAGTAGGGAGGGAATTGTGATTGAGATGTAGCTTGAAGAAATAAAAATTAAAAAAAAGAAAGTCAGTTTCATTGAAGTGTCTAACTACCCTCCTTTACTTCTCAAAACCAGAATGTTCTCCTGCCTTCACACAGGCAGGGATTTTATTTTTAAACTAATCTGACAATGTTTAATTTGATCTTGCTTTACAGATCATGGTGTCAGTTGCTAGTGCTTTATCTTATATTGTTTTATTTTTATTTTATTTTATTTTATTTTTAGTTTTCTTAAATAGAAAAAATTTCCATCAATCGTTATCTCCTGATCTTCAGAGTTTTTTTTTCATTCCCCCTAAACCACAGTTAATGTTTGTAAAATCTTTTAATAATTAAATCTGACATCATTTGATAATATCAATGGTAGTTAAAATAGCATAGGAGTTTATTTCTGGGTCCTCAAGTCAATTCCATTGATCAACTTGTCTGTTTCTATACCAGTACCATGTTGTTTTTATTACTATTGCTCTGTAGTATAGCTTGAAATCAGAGATGTGATACCTCCAGATGTTGTTTTATTGTACAGGATTGATTTAGTTATTCTGGGTTTTTTTGTTTTTCCATATGAAGTTGAGAGTTATTATTTCAAGGTCTGTAAAGTATTGTGTTGGTATTTTGACAGGAATTGCATTGAATCTGTATATTGCTTTTGGTAGGATGGCCATTTTTATTATGCTGATCCTACCTCTCCATGAGCATGGGAGATCTTTCCATCTTTGATATCCTCTCCAATTTCTTTCTTCAATGACTTGAAGTTCTTATTGTACAGGTCTCTCACTTGCTTTGTTAGAGACACCCCCAGGTATTTTATATTATTTGTGGTTACTGTGAAGGGTGTTGTTTCCCTAATTTCTGCTAACTCAGACTCAGAAAGGTACACATGGCATATATTCACATAACTGGACTTTAGCCACATAGTACAGGATAATCATCCTACAGTCAATAGACCCAAAAGAACATGAACATGGACTTCGTTACCTGTTAGTGGGACACTGCACCCTAGTGAAACTGCCATGTATGCCTCCTATGCAAGAGGAAGCTCTTAGACCTCATGTGACTAACGAACTGAGGGGGACTAATACAGGGAGGCACTCCATATGGGAGAGATGGGATTGGTGGGAGGGTGGGAACAGGAGTGGTTGGAGGGAGGGTCCCGTAATGGAGAGGTAATTGGAAGTAATAAGTATATGTTTAAAAAATAGCATAGGAATTCACCCTTCTTCCCCCAAAAATCCATCCTGGTGGATTGAAAAATATGGGTGACTTAATTTTACAATAATAAATCATGTGATATTTTAAATAATTTTGAGAAATAAATCATTCAAACAATATAACTGGTGTGTGAACTGGTCAAATATTTTTTTTCTGGCCGTCACCAGAGAGAACAAGATTGATCACCTTTTAAAATGGTGTGTGCAAATTTTATTAATTATATGTCCTTTACAATGTGCTGAACACAGCTTCTGAGAACAATGTCTGCTTTGTTACTCAGAAATTTGAATTTTAAAGAGAAAAAAAGAAGAATAAATTAAAAACATATAGATTTAGCTAACATAAAGTCAAACATTTGACTTTACAACAACAACGTCAAAGTAGTCAATTGCTATTGATGAGGATAGGTATCATTTAGTGAGAACCCTAGACACCTCCCCAAGGCATCCAGGGAGGTTCATCAGGGATTAGGATGTGCTGAGAAAATTAAAAATGCTCACGACAAGGAGATGTCCTTGACTGTGGAAAAGTTCCATCAAACATAATGAATTTGAAGATACCAAAGAGTAATTATGATATTATTAATAAAGAAATAAGGCTCCATTTTATATTTAAATGAGAGCCCAGCACTACATATTAAACCTGATAACCAACTCTAGGCGAAGCTAAGAAGAGCTTAATATGCTTTGTTCTGTGTCGTCTTCTTTTTTCCAGATAAATCCAGTTTTATACCCACAAAGGCATTTAATCAAATTACAATATTATTGCTTTTTGCAGCCTCATCATTCACTTCACAATTAAAACCACACTTAGGCTCCATGTCTGGGTGTATCCAACAATGAGACCAACAGCTTCCAATTCTCTGAAGTACAGCTGGGCTGCATATCTGACCATGTGCATTCAAAACTGATATAAGACTGAGACTCAGGCCCTCCTTTTCTTAGATCTTCTGTGTAAGACCTGGTATATGGTACTTATAGCTCAAATCTACATAGCCTCTCCCTTTGGGAGCACATCAGTGAAAGTGCATTTGTATGGACTGTATATAAGTCCTCAAAAACTCAATGATAGAGCCCTCCCTCATCATGATCCTCTTTCCTGCTTTCTCTTGGTTGAGCGTCAACCTCAGAAATGATTCTACCTAAAACTAAAAATGCAAATTAGAGGTATGTGATAGTCTAGAAAGTCATTTGATAAAAACCTTGTTTGGAAGGCAACAAGACCTGATTTGATCTGGCTTTGATGAGCCCTTCCCTTTGGAAGCTTCATACAATGCCCTGAAAATTCTAGAACTTTCTCATAGCAAATGAAAACCTTAATTACTTTCTGTATGTTTCTTCCTGGAAACTGCTGTGGGAACTGTATGAAAACTACATTTATGAATGTGTCTGGTTGAAAGATTAACTTGCTAATCTAAAGAAAACCATTGTACAGTCTTTAGATCACCCAGATCCTTGGTCTTTTAGTTAGCTGAGTATTGTAGCGTAATGAGTATGATACAGTGCCATAAATGATTGGATTGTAATTCTATCACAGTTCCAGGGATAAGGAGTTACAGACTCCAATCATATTTCTGAATACTTTTCTAACTAATTTTTAAAAAGAAAACAACATGTTTCCTATAAGTGGAAGTTATAATGATGCCTAACAGTTTTGAAAAATAGTGGACAGATTAAATGACGAAATGTTGTGAGCCAGTTAGAAAGCTGAGAGGCACACAATGAGTGGGAAGCCAGGACTTTCAACAGCATTTGGAGTTGTTATTCTTAAATGTCTTACAGGGTTTCATCTTGCTCATTTGTGGGCTCGTTTTCTCATTAGCTGGGTGCCTGGCACAAAACACTGCAATTTTAGAGCAAGCCGAAGTGAAGAAGTGATGCTGGAGCAACTAAGGCTCCAGAAAGACTAGACCTTGACAGGATGTACTCTCTAAAATCAATCAGTGGGTGAGGCAGTGAGAGGAAGAAAGCATTGCTATTAGCGGAAGTCCGCAAACTATAATTTGTTGGCCAAATCCTACCCCCACCTACTACCTGTTTCATAAATAAAGCTGTGTTGGAGGACAGCCACATCATTCCTGCCCATCCTGTCTGTGGCCACGTGTGTGCTACAACTGCAGTATTCTGCAATTAGAAGGTACTTTGTGTCTCCCCAAGCAGTAAGCTTTTACTTACTAGTCATTGAGACAAAAAGTTTGCAAACTTCCAAAGGTTGTGTGAGAGTCTGAAACTATTTATAAAGGGTAAGCCCTGGAAATCAACATATGGATTGCAGATAGAATAGCAATCCTTGAAATGCATAAAAACAAGGATATTTATTTTTAAGAAGAAGAAAAAAATTCTTCCTAGCATAGGACTGACTCTCTCATAAGCCTGGCTGGTGGTACACAGATGGATAAGGGGGTGGAGGGAGCAGCTGAAGGTATAGGAGCCACCGAAGTAAGGAAAGATGCTCTAGGCAAGTGGTCATCTCCCAGCCACAAACATCCAGGATGCCTCTAGGAACATGAGTCCAAAACTAAATGTGTGAAAGACTAGCAATAGATTCACGGATTGTAAAGGCAGTATCCACACTCTGAAAACTACGGGAAGTTTAATAATGCTTAATGATACTCTACCCTTCAGGAGTCCCAGGGATCCCATATTAAATAATGACACCGATTCATTATTTAATAAGTAAACCCTTGGTTTTCTTCTGTCCTTTCTTCACACATGAAAAGTTGAATAGCTAATGATCATGCCATTAAATGGACTTGTCCACTTTCTCTCTAGTTTACGCCATTGATGCAACCTATCACTCTAGATCACTATTGTCATTATCATCTCCATCATCATCAACTTTGTCATCATCATTGTTGTTGTTATTTTCTTCAGGATCTTGTATAGCATAGTTGAGGTTCAGATTTACTATGTGGTCTGGTTGAGGCTTCACTTGAATTCATAGACCTCCAGCCTCTATCCTCTAACTAGTATGATTGTAGGGCTACGTGACAGTGCCTCACTTCTTATCATATCAAAAGACCAAATGAAATAAACCATTCAAAGATTATTACACAAGTACTATCACCCAAACATCAACTTTGATATTATTGAAGTTGGACCAGTAGCGATAAACTGTGAGGTTGTTTAACAAATTCCTCGAAGGAGCATTAATGGGGAACAAAAAAAAAATCTGTTTTTCCTTTTCTTTTATAATTAAGTTTATTTCTTTCTTTATTTTACATTACATGGAACCCCCTCCCTCCTCTCCTCTAGAACCTGTCATCCCACCCCCTTCCTCCTATTTCCCCTGCCCTTCTCTTCAGACAAGGAGAGCCCCCACAGTACCATCCCACCCCAGCATATCAGCTCTCATCAGGACTGAGCACATCCACTTCCACTGATGCCATGCAATGCAGCCCCGTGATGGGAAAGTAACGAAAAAGGAGACATCAGAGTCCATGTCAGAGACTGCCCCTACTCCACTTGCTAGGAGACCCACGTGTTGACCAAGCTGCCCATTGGTCACATATGTGTAGGGGGCCTAGGTCCAGTTTATGCATGCTCTTTGATTGGTGCTACAGTCTATGTGAGCCCCTATGGGCCTTGGTTAGTAGACTTTGTTGGTCTTCTTGTGGAGTTCTTGTGTCTTCTGGGTCTTTCCATCTTTCTCCCTATTCTTCCACCAGACACCCCGCACTCCACCTAATGTTTGGCAGTGAGTCTCAGCCTCTGTTTGCACATTTTCAAAATTTGATTAGAAACAGCATGAGAATTCTGGTGCTTTTAAGGTATTAGAAAGAATATTGATAGTTACCAAGTTCATACCTAGTTGTAACTAGAGAAATGAGTGGAGATGTCAGGAACTTGTCTATGAACTCAGCTAATCTAATATTTTAATCTAGAACATCGACTCACTGAAAACCTTAGGCTTAGATTTCCCTTTGCCTTTCTCTGTTAAATGAATTACACCTTTCCCTGACCTAATTTTTCTTTTTAGCTCCATGTGTAATTTTTTACTCTCTAATAACACAATTTAAAGCCCGTTGATTGTGCACCTTTTACTTTCTGTGACACTGGGCAGGGCTGACCACACACTGTTGTGTGTGTGTGTGTGTGTGTGTGTGTGTGTGTGTGTGTGTGTGTGTAGTTTTTTTTAAATGGTTTGGTTAAACTCATCAAAACTTCAACTCTGATGTATGTTAGCAAGAGCTGTCAGAAGATACTGACTAGATCAGTAGAATCTGCTCACAAGATTGATGGCTTATGTCAGGGACTGTCACAGATGCTGGTTTGTGGATTCCTGTTTGAGTTTGTTAAAGTCCCAAGAAAGACTGTGTAAGCAAAGGGGGAAACATGGTTTTGAAAATCACCATCCCTCCATTATACCTAGATAATGCCATAGTAAGACAGAAGAGGAATTGTAAGAATTGGACCAATAGGAAGAATTGCAGAAAGACCCTGTCCCTATCTCCAGAATCTACAGGCACTTTGGGATTTTCTCTCAATGGCAATCTGGGATCAACTCCAGCAAGTACATCTCAGTCCCTCACAATTTAAGCATCTTCTAGAAAAATAGTGCCAGTTTATTTTTTTATTTTTTAAGAAAATAAAAAAGTATGATTACATCTACTCAAGGTTATGCTTAATTTTAGAACCAGTTTAATAGGAAACGCCAGCAGTGAAGGCCTGAGGCAAGCTTACTCTAACAAGACACAGGGTGGACCAAGCCCCATGTGATACACAAAAACAGCTCTGTTAAAGTCCATTGTTACGCCACCATCACCCGGAGCCATTAGCCAGCCTGGGACAGCATTGAGAAGGGAGAAGAAGGTTAAGGAAGAATGGAGTTTAGCTAAATATTGTGGGCAAAAGTAAGGAAAAAGGGGCAGAACCATGATAGAGGTTACATTAAATTTGAAATCCCTCTTAGATCCAATTCTGTGGGTGTGATTGCTCTATTTGAGAAAATGAAGAAAACCTCAAGAACAGAAAGGTCAAGGAGTCTTCTCCATGTAAAGCAGCCAGACAGAAATAAAGCCAGATCCTGAATGCTGATTTGTCTTTGAGAAGATGGCTTCTCTTCCTCAGACCCTGCCCACTACTGTAGTGGAGGAGAAGCAAGAGAAGAAAACTCTACCTGGACAGCGGCCTGGCCTTCAGATACCATATAAGCCAATGATCTCTGTCAGGTCTCAGAGACTCATTCTGCCTCAACTTTCTCATCTTTACGAATGTGGGAAAGGATAAATTGTAGAACTGCTTAGGATTAAATTGGCTGACGTATGTAAATAGCCTGCAGGATGTTATTCATTTTGCTCTATCCCCTGTGTAATCCCAAGCTTCTTTTCTGTAGCAAGACAAATGCTAAGAAGGAAAACTGTAAATTTTGGAATCACCAATGTGCCGTGCATTCATCTCAGCTCATGGAGATCAGAATACACACAGAGGTGTTTATTAATAAGAGGGTGTTTGTATCAATTTAAAAAAATCAAGAATTAATTTTAGAAATAGTAATTCCAATTAGACTTTGCTCCATTTCCTTTCCCCCAAATTAATGCAAAATCTACATTAGAATGACTTTTAGTGTTTGGAGAAATGAAACTATTCAGAAGTTTACACAGGGAAGCAATTTGCTTGGATTGAATACGGTAATATATAAGTATGTAAAACCCTTTCTCTGTAAATGCTGCTTTTAATTAGAAATGGCACCCTGAAAGAAATCCTAGTTATTATATCCACAAACTGAATTCAGGTATCTACTTTAATTGGAACAGAAAGAACCAACATTCAGAAGATTTATCAAGAAAGTCTTTAAAAAAAAAGAAAGAAAACCAAAAGCACTAGTTCATAGAAAACTGTGTTTTGTGTTTTTCTTTCTCTCAGTACAGACTGGGATAATCCCCGTCAGTGGAGATATATGCTGTACATTTGGGATCTTTGGAGAGTGGGGGCATTAAGGAGTTGCTGGCATGCCGAACAATTCCTGTTATTAATATTGAATTAAATCAATAGAGCTCCTCTTATTTCCTTAACTGGAAATTCAAATGCCAATCATCTCTGTCCACTTCTATTCCTGTAGTTCTTTTGGTTCTTGGTACTTGTGGTGGTTCTTGCTCTAATAGACAAGTGACTTTTCTAGCCATTCACATTTCTTAGTCTGTGTATAATAAGAACTAAAGAAATCATGGGGGCTGGTGGGATACCACAGTGACTAAAGAACGCTTGACCGCTTGGATTCAATCCCTGGGAGCCACATGGTAGAAGGAAAGAAATGACTCCTGCGAGTTGTCCTCTGAATTCTGAACACATGCTGTAGCATGTGCACCACTACCCTATACAAAGAAACTAACAAATAATACATGTAATATATATTGAAAAATAAATTGACTATTTAGATCTCCATCCTTCCTTCTTTCCTTCCTTCTGACATTTTCTTGAGATTAAGGGAACCTTCATGTCTCTAATCACATCATTTTCCCTTCTTACTACAAAATGCCTGAGGCTGATTACTATATTGAGAAAATGAGGGTATTTTCATCACAGTCCCAGAGATCCAAAGAATGATGCCAGTTTTCTTCAGTTGTGACGAGAGTCTCATGGTGGTGGCATCCTGAGAGTATGTTGTGCTTGGAAACTCACTCTTATGAGATAGCCCACTCATTAGAGGAGACTAGTAGCTTCATTCATCACAAGGCTGAGCCCCAAGAGTTCCAATAAGCTTGTACCCATCCACTCCATCAGGTGCTTTACAAGATCACTACACTGAGGACCAAGTTTCCAGGAAATCATCTTTGGAAAACACTACCAAGTTCAAACCACAGAACTGCTGTTCTAAAATTGAATCTGTCCACAAGAAGATTGTGGACTTTAGTGATCGCCAGCCCCTCAATGAACAGGACAGCAGTGGACCGGAGCAAATGATATCTTCCGAAGACTTTACCAAGAATGACTTCTTAGATTGAATGGAGTCCTGAAGACTTTAACCAGTAAGATGGCAGCTGATCTCAACAGCAGTCTCACTCCCCAGCCACCCGTAGTGCCTGGGTCCAAGTTAACCTTTAGTAAGCACTAAGAAATAGTTTGTCTACACTTTGAAGAATGTGTTCGAATGACCATTAATTACATCATACTACCCAGCTTATGACACTTGGTAACCTCAAACCAAGACATTATAGCACACCATTCTAATGATGCACATTGGGACATAGAAGCACATTGGGAATTGAGTATTTTCTATAATAATTGGGTTTGGATCTGAATTAAGCTTCAGGCAGCAGCAATGAAGATAGTAGTAATTGAACTAGTGCTGACTGAATACACAGAGTGAATTGTTACCAAGTGCATATTTCTGAGGTACTTTTCTAAGAACTTTATAAGAATTCTCTTACAGAAGTCCTGTTACTGTCTCATGCAAAGTAACTACAGGTACCTACACTTTGTAGAGAAGAAACTAAGGCAAGGCAAAGGATAAGGAAATAATTTGCCTATGGTCACATAACAGTAAATGTTATGCCAAAGAATTACATATGAGTCTCTCTTACTCCACAAATAAGACATTCCTTTCCTTCATACCTTCGTGGGTAGTGTTTATAGGATTTACTCAGAGTATTATGGACAGACTAATGATCTAATTTCCCCATTAATAAATCCACATGACTCCAAAGTTCACATTTTTAACTATGATATAATTCAATCATCAACACTGACTTGTGGTTGTATTGCATAGAAGATGGTTTATTTGGAGGGACGGTAGAAGAATATGTGTCCATGCAGCATAATACACTTAGAAGTCATATGCTTTCAGTATTGCTTGGCAAGCTCTTTGTTTGGATGGGCATCCTATTGTTAGCCTGCCTGACCTCAGCTTCACAGCTCTTAGCATTTTCTCTCCTTACTTATTCACCAAGCAAATTCCTGATCTTTACTTAACTAGGGAATTTCCTCTTGGGAAAGAATGTGCTGACCAGACACTTTGAATGTTGGTCCCTATGGTTGTTCTATTTTCCATTATCCCATTAATTAATTGACTTGCTTGTACCAATTAAATGTAAATTTAAAGTAGCTTGAGACAGTCCCACACCGTCCTTCAGGAATTAAAATTCTTTGGACATATTGATGATTAATAACATATCCATTGCAGAAACACATACATTGAAAAATTTTGTGACAGCACATTTGTGAGCTTGCAGTTAACACTTTATATATTGTTAATTGGCATGGAATGTATAGTTTAGTCAATTTCTTTATTAATATATGCACCATCCTGACTTATTAACAAAACATATAGACTAAGACTTTTTCTGTTCAACAGAAAAACTTGCTTTTGTTCTAGACATGGTACATGGTACCATGGTAAATATTTGTTATATAATTGAAAACTCAAAGCCAAAAGCCACTTCTCACCAGCCACTTTTGATATATGTAGAGAAAGTGGCATGGATAATATTTGACAAATTAAAACAGTATATCAGAGGAAAGTTACGGAGTTTGACCCTGACATAGATTAACTTGTCAATTACTAATCCTGTAACATCTCAATTCAGAGGAGTTTATTTTCTGTAAAGCATCTCATCATGCTAGCATTCATTCATTGTAATACTTAGGTATTCCTACTAGACTCCTAATGAAATGCTAGTGTTCTTTTCTTAGAGAATTTTTTATTGAATTTTCTTTCTGGAATATTGATATCTTCTAAATTCTCTTGCACTAACTCACCTACTCAAGTCAATATATTAGACATAGAATAATCATGAAAACATGTGCAGAGGCTGGGTACTCTGCAGAGGCTGGTAACTCTCATTGGGGAACCACTAGTCTAATAGTGCATGTGCAAGTTAGTGGACCTCATAGGAAGAAGCAAGCCGGGTGGGTGATATCATGTCAGTGAAATTCTATACATAGTGCGGAAAAGGAGATGTAGCGAGAGAACTTGACAGGAGAGCAAAGATTGGTATTGTGAGACATAAGATATGTGAAAAGGAAATTGGAAAATAAGATTGGAATTTAGATTTAGTTTTATTTGTACATAGGCCTTAAAAACTAATAAAGCTATTTGGATTTCAGACAGACAGTCCTAAGAAGGAATCAATTTTGAATCAGGTAAGGATATGGTTAAAAACTATATGAAGAAGACAAAATCAAAGCACCATTAAGGTAGAAGAAGGCCATATCACCATTGTATACTATATTCAAAGGAGGAAGCAAGAAATGAGAAGATGTCAAAAATTAAAAACATCTATGTCACTAAGGGCAATGACATCCACAGTAAGATTACATATCACACTGAGGACAAGACTGTCAGACACAAAACGTGTCCCTCTTTAGCCCAGGTTTGGTGCCATCTTCCCTTCTGCCTCACCTACAGTTCCACCTCCTGAGCTTTCCTCTCTGAGTTCCTTAAAGCTTCAACCTGTGGTGCCACCTTTTCTGTGTTTACACTTTCAACACTTCCAACTCAGCTCATTTATTTGAATATTATCATTGTGTTCACAAGTCCCCAAACCCATATATATGAGCTTGAATTCTTCCAGTTGATTCTGGAGTCAATTAAGAATCTGCCTATGTTACCAAAAGGGTTTTTAAACTTGTCCAAGAACACTGAATGTGTCTCCATGCATTCCTCTGTCCTTAATCAGTTGTGTTTTTCAACTTCCCAACCAATTCTTTATCTACAAAATACATAACACAAGAGAAATTCTGAGGAGTCAGAGGCATCAGATTGATTAATTTTGATTCTCATGAGCCATCACATGAAAGCGGCTACAGTGAACAGAGAAGAATAATCTAAATTTATGAATAATGTTTTCATTAGTATTGAGTGATGAGGTAATGTTGAACTCCAAACTTCAGTACACGGATGTGATCTTGAAACATCATTTCTCGGAGGATTACAGCAGAACTTCCCATGGGCATTGTTTTAGATTTGGGGCAGTAAATATACTAGTTGAGATGTGAGTATCTTACCATGACAGACACCAGGAAACTTATCAAAGATAAGGAAACTTCAACTTAATGACAAAGAACATTGTAGCTCATCTGAAGAATCCCAAGTAAATAGCAGTCTGTCTTAATTACACTAGGATAATAAAATAGTCAAACTACAACAAATGCCATTTAAAATTTAAGTATAATATATATGTATATACATATAAATACACACACGTATATGCATATATACACACAAACATATATATCCTTCCTACTAAATCTGTTTTTTTTTTTTTTGGAAAAATCAGAAGAAATAGCAAAGAGCATATCTTTGAATCCAACAACCACTACTGATACCCAACAATGTTTTTTAACTTCTATAATCACTTATTTGAGATTCATATAAGGAAAATAAATCACATCTCTGGCATGTAATTCTGTGATGTTTGACAATTGCATAGAGCCATATAAGCAGTACTGTAACAGTCTAGATATACAATACTTCCATCAGCTCAAAATATTTCACTGAAGTGATCCCCTCTCACCTTACCTTGGCAAGCAATACCTGCTCTCAAACTCTGTAAGTTTGCTTTTAGAGAGTGTCATGAAACTGTACTAGGACTGTAGCTTTCTGAGTTTGCATTCCTTCTCATACCTAACTCATTTCAGATTGATCCCTGTGTCAAACATCTGATTGCTGTGACAAAATGCCTGAGACAATCAACTTAAAAGCCATATTTATTTGGGTTTATTGTTCAAAGCTTTCATCCCATGGTTGGTTGATTTTAATGTTTGTGACCTGAGTTCAACGATTATGCCAGAGAACACAAGAGAGTGCAAAGCTGCCGACCTCATCATGGTCATAAGCAAAGAGAAAAGTTACAGATTTATGACACTACCCCTTCCAGAAATCATGTTATTAATTGCTTCCTGTCACAAAAAAATTATAAAGTTAAGCCCTTAGTAGGTACTCAATGTTGAACAAATGATAGAAAATGATAAATCAGCAAATGAAAACACCCATGCTAAAAGAACGGACTCATCTCCAAACAGACTTCTTTAAACTACTTAATTTTCACATCATCACACACCCAGGCAGGAAGACTGCAGAGATTTTTATGAGTACACTGCCACAGCCTTCCTCCGTTACTGAAAACATAATGTTGTCAACTAGTTTTATTGAGCCAACTCTAAATATTGTGCTCAATAGTTTTATGTCAACTTGCCACAAGCTAAAGACATCTGAGAGTAGAGATCCTCGATTCAAAGAAAGTGTAAGACTGGGCTGTAGGCAAGCCTGTGAGGTATTTTCTTCATTAGTAATTGATGTGGGAGGGCCTAGCCCAATGTGGGTGGTACCATCACTTGGTCTGTGGATCCAGGTTATATAAGATTCCTCACCGAATCACAAGAAAGTTTCCTCATCTATGTTCATAGCAGCCTTATTTGTAATAGCTAGAAACTGGAAACAACCAAGATGTCCCTCAACCAAAGAATGGATTAAAAAACTGTGGTACATCTATACAATGGAATACTACTCAGCTATCAAAAACAATGAAATCATGCAATTTGCAGCCAAATGGATGGAACTAGAGAAGCTCATCCTGAGTGAGCTAACCTAGACTCAGAAGGATGCACATGGCATCTATTCACTTATAATCAGATTTTAGCCATATAGTACAGGATATCTATACTACAACCAATACACCAAAGGGAACATGATCATAGCCTTTTTTTTTTTTCCTGTCAATGAGACACTTTGCCCTAGTGGTGCTGCCTTGTAGGCCCCCAGTGTATGAGGAGGCTCTTGGCCCTCATATGACTGCTGAACTGAGGCAGGGGACTGTTATGTAGGGACACTTCACGCCAGAGGAGTGTGATGGAAGGGGTAGGGGTTAGAGGGTGGGAGGTAGAGACTGGGAGGGGTGGAAGGAGGACACTGTGATAGAGATGTAACCTGAAGTAATAAATAAATAAATTTAAAAAACAAAACAAAAGAAAAGAAACCACAAAAGAAAGAAAGAAAAAAAGAAAGAAAGAAAGCTGGATGAGCAAGCCAGGAGGAGCAACCCAGTAAGTATCACCCCTCCATGGCCTCTGCATGAGTTCCTGCCTCCAGGTTCCCGCCCCATTGGAGTGTCTACCCTGACTTCCTTTGATGATGAACAATGATATGGAAGTGTAAGCCAATTGCACCCTTTATTTCCCAACTTGATTTTGGTTATGGTATTTCATCACAACAGTAGAAATTCTGACTAACACAATACTCTCTTTTTGTTCATAGTGGTTTTGTTTCTTTTGCTGTTGTTAATTTATAACACGTAAATTGTAGGACTAAGACAGTGACAAGATATCTGCTAGGAGGAGGAGAGGAGGAAACCTACATGTTAGGGATATACACCAGACTCAAAAGGTAACAGAATAATGGCAATGAGAAAAAAAAAAAAAAAAAGGCCACAGTTTCAATGGGGAAAACGTGGATCTAATAGTGGAGTCTCTTGGCATATTGCTCTTTGTGAGGAAAGGGAAACCAGAAGAGCCAGGGAAGGAAAATTTGGAAAGCTGGAAGAAAATTCATACATGTATAGGGCTGCAGAGATTGGCTAGTGTATTCTCAAGAACAGACCCATTTGCGGGTGAGAGAGGGCAGAGAAATTAAGAGCAGAGGACCTGAGTTCAGTTGCTTCACAACCACCTGTAACTCCATTCCCTAAGGTTTTGACAGCAACTGCTCGCTTTCAGGGATACCTGCACATGCATGTGCATATACATGATACATAAATTAATAAGAAAATTTCCCACTTAAAAAAGAACAGGCCCATTCAATTATACGTTCATAGAGCCCTGCAGAGAGAAAAGTCCTGAAAGGGAGATTTGGGGCTTAGAATTTGGAAAAAAAAAAAAAAAAAAAACAAGTGACTGCCATCAGTTTCCAGGGTAGGGGACGGAGATAAAGTCAAAAGGAAAATTCAACATTATATTACATGGTTTATATAATTAATATGTTCTTCAATATGCCATTACAATTTATGTTAGGCATTATATCAGGTATACCAAGTTTTTTTCTTGGCAAATAAATAATTGAGTGGGTGAATGAATGAAGGAAGGGATAAGACATCAAAGACCTATAGGAAGTAATTGCAGAAAAGGCTTCAGGAGTAGTAAAGACTGCTTCCCCTTCATGTGTTTTCAACAGACTATTTTTTTTTTTTTGTTGTTTCACAAGATTGATTGATTGATTGATTGACTGAGAGCTATGTGGTTATTATTCTCAATAGAACAAAAACAAGCATATGTAGTATCAATAAATTTGGGGAAAGATAGCAGCATTAGTCAATACCAATTTAACAGAAATCCTTTTTCAAAATTATTTCAGCATCTCCTCTGTGTAAGTATTTCTAGTGCTAGCAATTAGTTGTTTTATTTGAAAATAAAGCATTTTCTACAAAGCACATTTCCATTTACATAACAAAGCTCAATAAAGTATTTTATTCCCTGCTGGCTACTATTATAGTTCTATTTTTTAATACACAGATGTTCACTTATTTCCAACTAGGTATAAACATGACATTGAATGATATCATCGTAGTTCATAGATATGTGCTTGCTTATCTGAGGTTTAACACTCTTCTTTTTACCCTTCTCAGATGTAAATAACCAGCAAACCACTGAAGTGCAGCACATTTGGTTTAAGGTGGATGCATTATTTTGCACAATGGATTAAAACTTTGGAAAATTCAAAGCTCATAGTTTCACCATAAGAAATCTGTTCTTAGTTCTGAGATATCTACAAGGGACATAACATTCCTATAATTCTTTCTCTGAAAAGAATTGTTGGAAAAAGAATTTTTCTATAATGCTTGTAGGAAAATCAAATACAAAAATTTTGGATAAAAACATCAAAGAAAATGGATGTCTGCTTTTATCTCTTGCTATGAGGAAACTCTTCAAAGAAAATAAAACTATTCCCTTTTCATTGCATTGAATAAGGGCTTCAACAAAGGGCTCACATATCATTGCAGCCATGTTTGGTCATGGTACGGTGTGTTTGATGGGCATGTAGTTCGACAAACACATGTGACTCAGCAAACCCACCCTCTTAAACCCACTATGACATGACGCTACCATCTTTGGATATTGGAGTATTGTTTTTAATCCTCTGCATTCTGTGCATTTTCAGAAATACCCTACAGTACAAAAACTTCTTCTAAATATCTCCTATAAATCAATGTATTCTCAGACAAATCAATTTCTAGACCTGGATGAATCCCATGTCTCAATCCAATGATCTTTTCCTCTTCAATATACTCTGTGCAAATGAACACCTAGACATAGGGGACCCAATGCTTTTTATAGATAATACACTGATCAAATTAGTGTCACATGCTTACTATATGGGTAAATAAGATCAATTTTGTTGGATTTGCTGCTATATCATTGTCCTCAACACAGAATTTTTTGATCAAATGTATGAATGTTTCTCTTAATACACCCATCAGTTTTCAAAACTCCTTCATCTGCATAATTTAATTTTATTTTAGTGCCATCTTCCCAGAGGTAATATTCGTTCACACAGATTGAGCACTCAGTTCCCATCTACCCCCATTTAGCCCTGTTCGAAAGGAGGCTATAATCTATACTTTAACTGGGTGTGCAAAGGGATTCCGTGACATTTTTCTTACTTATTTGGGTTAGGTCAGTTTGCTTGAGTTAATCCCAAGACACAGAAAGTACATTCTCTTGTTTATTATTTACAATGTTACAAAAGATACAGATGAACAGTTATGTGAAAAGATGCACAGGGCAGGATATGAAGGATGGGTATGAAGGATGTGATGGTCCTTCTGGCCCTCTCTGGATACCATCTAGTAGTCCCAGGACTTCCCTGTGTTCTGCAACCCAGAAGTTTTGGGATCTTGTTTATCAATGTTTATGGGACTATTTAACTTAATTTAATTGTAATTACATCATAACTTTTCATCTCACCACCCTTTTCCAGTACTTAATAAGTGGGGCTTGAAAATTCTAGCACAAATTTGTTTCAAGAGAGTGGTCTGGTCCTGAAACCACTTAAGAATTCTACCCTAACTCATGCAGGTTATAGGAAAGGTGTTCATTTTGAGTTATTTCTCATCAAGAAGGAAATACTGAGAGATACATTATGCTAGCTTTGTCATAGTAGCCAGATATAGTGACCAAATATATTTCCCATTAAATATCACCAACAACCTTCTTTTATAATGATTATCTTAAATCAGGGTAATTATCATTCAGTCATGTTTAGGTCTTATTTAGCAGATATCTTTAAAGGGTTAAGCAATGTTCTATGTATTTAACAAATATTAATCGATAAATTTTCATAGCAAATTATGAGGTTGGTTCCATTGCCACCCCCACTTCAGATGAGGAAAATGAAGAATTCCAAGTTCTTTTCCCATAATAACTGGTAGAAATAAGTATAGAGACCCAGACAGACTCACCCCATAACCGCCGTTAGTCACACAAAATTTAGGAAGACTTGTCTAAATGCACCAATAGTAATTCTCTTCTAGTTGTCAGAGACCCAGGAATTTGTTTGAGTTCTTGTATTTGCTTGTTTAACAAGCTGTTTCAGTGTTTGTTATCTCTTAGAACTATTTCACATATTAGACTTTTAAGGGAAAATGCCAGTTTAGATAAGACACCCAGTCCTAGTGCCTTAGGCTCTCAATTTTGTTGAATGCATGAGTTTTTTTACCCATAGGAAAAGAGAGGTACCTCATACCATTGCAATGGTCTTCCAGGTGTCAAGGCAATCTCGTATGCCCTCCTAGAGCTTTGACTTAATGGGAAATTCCAGAGTTATTCTTCACTTTACACTGGTCTCTTCTGAAAACATGAAGTCCCCTCTTAAGAGGGTAGTAATGAATTGTTAATCTATAAGTGGCAAGCTTCATGTAAATGAAATCCAAACAAATTTATTACTGAGTTTGGAATAAGCAGGACATGTATAGGTAGGATGCACCTAAGGGGTGAGTAACAGGGGCAGTAGTAAATGCTACCATAAAATAAAGAGCTGCCCACGAAAAAGGAAGCAAAATCTGACTCTCTTCCTGGACTTGACTTGGGCCACCTGCTTTGCTAAATGATACAGGTCCAAAGTCTGAAGCCCTTGTGAGTCAGCTTCAGGTATAACTTTTTAGAATCAGTATCTCTGGGTGACATTTCCTCCTTGTCAGAAGCTCATTTATAGATTTTCCTGCTTGTGATCTCATTCTATAAACTCTTTAGGCAAATAAGATGTAGAGTAGGCCCAAATGGAGATGCATTTCAGCATTGATCACGCTGGGGCTATGTATAGAAAGGAAGTTACAAACCTTCCCATCAGATCAAATGCTATTGAATCAGCCTGGAGAGGGAACTGAACACAATGCCTCTGACTCCATTCTTGTTTGCATTTAGCACCTCTCTGAAATGGCAAGTGAAAGGATTGCTTCCCTACTCCTCAAGCATTTCTGTTTAAGCTAGTTCAAAGCCACAGTTGATTGTGAAGTTTGACAGCTATAGTGTTCCTCACCTACAATAATTAGAAGTAACCGTACCTAAAAGGTTCAGCTCCTGAAAAAGGCAGCTTTCACGCTGCTCCTGTATAGCTACCTTCAGCCAGCTATAAACTAGTTCCATTTCAGTCTCTGTTCAATTTTCACTTCACTCCTATGGAAGCAGGAGTCTAATTGTTCCTGCCACTATAATTTGAAATAATTGACTCCAGTGTTACATCATAGTTCATGCCATACCACTGAAGAAGAAGGACACTTGTCGCATTACAGTAAACAAAGCCTTTTCATGCCAAACTGAAAGCCCCACCCCTCCCCTGGTAGTATTAATGTCTGGCTAGGGCTTTGGCAGGAAATGCTACCTCTGCTCCTGCATGCTTCCAAGTCCGTTTTGCTGTTGTGAATAAAGGGAAGGAATTAAATAGCATGTATCATCTCAGAGGTCAAAAGGAATATTATAGTTCCAGAAAACCTCACTTTGCAGCTAGAACCCTTTATTGTTTCAGCTTGGCAGCTTTACCAGGGAGGACAATTGTTGAGCCAGAATTATAGCATTGAATGTACATTAAACACAACAGGCTTGCTGTTGTCAAATTAGTTATGCCACTTATGAATTTTAGCAGTTTGATCATGCAGAGCAATATTCAAGATTTTTATAAAAAGAAAGATTCAGCTGAAACTGTTTAGCAGCTTCTAATGACTCCAATGCATTTTTTTTATTAAATAGGAGAAAGCATACTGATAAAACCCATCAGATCCTGGATGTTTTTGCAGGGCTAAGTCCTATGACATAGTATTGAACAACATGGCACAGCAGAAAAACACTAACTTTTTGAATGTCATAGACTGAGGATCGAGATGCGTGGGTCTCAAACATAAGACCATGATCTCATTCTTGGTGTCTGTGCCTCATCTTTGAAATGGGGATACCAAATATTATCTCTTTCCATTTTATTGTCTAAATTGCAGTAGGAGAGACCCATAAAGAGTTCAGCATAGTATCAGAGACTGACTTAGAACATAATAAATGTCATTATAGTTACTATTATCATCTTCATAATTATTGCCACTGATTTTATGGCAATTTGAAGAATTTAGTTTCTCTGGATGAATCTGATAAATTGAGCACCGCAGCAGAGAATGGAATAGAGGTGACATTTCTCTTTCAAAGTCATAGCAGGTGTGTGTTTTCAAATTGATAGACTATTACCTAATTTACTGTAATGCTACAATGATGTAACCCCACGGCCAATTATGTCGAATTACAATGACTAGAACAATTAGAGTTTTCTTCAATAGCATTAAGCCAGGTATAGAAGTTTCTATGCATGTCTAGGCAGCTGGATTGTAATCATTAGCCAGTGTTCACTGGAGGTGGGGCCATTTGTTTGAGTTCTAGCAAATGAAATGTGGTTGGAAGTAATAAATACCTCTTACTCTTGATAATGAGTGATTCTCTTCTCTGTGTAAGTTCTATTTATTTTGTCATCTGCTGGTTGGAAATTATTATCCATTCATGCATTGGATATGAGATTTCAATATCGGATACACTGGTATAGATAAGCATATTTCCATGCTCACCAAACATAGACACACACACACAGACACACAAACAGGTATGTACACAGACACAGCTAGAAACACACACAGACACAAACACAGATACATTACACACACACACACACACACACACACACACACACACACACACACACA
>CAJQZJ010032904.1:657615-725401 GCA_907164525.1 Lophiomys imhausi
ACACACACACACACACACACACACACACACACACACACACACACACACACAAACCCTTAGTGTTTACCATCACCTTCTGGATGTGACCCAGAAGTTTCCAATTTAGACTTTTTTGTTATAGACTCAGAACAAGTCTTAGGAAGTACTTTCTGTAGCTGCATTCTGCAAGGACTTCTCTTCATAACTACAAGTTGTTGCTTACCTCATGGTAGGATTTGAAGTTCTGTCTCAGTCCCTCTCCATAGCCATCCTTAGAAACACTCCAGACTGCAGAGTTATAATGTGTCCTCGCATAACAGCATTCATACTTAGCATTCCTGGAGAAACAAGAGTCCTTATCTCCTTGGTAAATCCCTCTCTTTCGTGTATTTTATTTTCCCATCCCCTATCTTGCCATCTATTAATCTCATCCTTCCTTTTCTTTTTTCAAATTCAAAGTAAACCTCTGCCTTTGCCTTTTCTGCCCCCAGGGAAAAAAAAGCCTTAGGGCTGAGTAAAATCAAAGCACTATTGATTTTTATTGCAGAATCTAGGCCCCCTGTATGTAAAGAAATCTAAAGGATGCTTTTGGTAATCAGTGGCACTTGTCTTACCTCACCTTGTTGAACTGAGAATCTATACTGTTATTCAATTTCATATATGTAGCTTCCTTCTAGATTTGTTGAGTTTCTGTTAAATATTTATTTATTTTTAATTTTAAGTATACGAATCTTTTGTTTGTCTTGTCTGTCTTTATGTGCCCTGTATGTTCACATTGCCAGAAGAGGCCAAAAGAGGGTGCCAGACTCCCTAGAACTTGAGGTACAGATGGTTGTGAACTGCCATGGTGCTGGGAATCTAATCCTGGTCCTCTGTAATACAATGCTCTTAACCACTGTGCCATCTCTTGTTTCTCCAGTACCTTTACCATTTTTATGCAACTATTCTGTATCTTAAGGGCAGAGACGCTATCGTACCCTCACCCCAAGACCTATATCCATAGCTGGGGAAAGAAGTATCATGCATGCATCATTTGAATTATATTAGGAAGAATCTCTTACTTTCTTTGAACTAAATTTCAGTCAGGTATGCATTCTGTGCACTGTCCTCCCAATCTGACTAGAGATGAAAAGTTTTCTGTATGCTTTGTATTTAAAATTACTATTTTTCTTTGGTGGAAAAAAAGGATTTACCCTTGAACTTATCTTTAAATTGAAACACTATAATGATTAAAGTTTTGGTATTACTTACCTATCAAAAGTTATTTTCTATTGAATATCTTCCCTTAAAAATATTCAAATTTTCTAAAGGCACAGAGCTAGGTATCTAAATCTATATGATATAAACTAGCAATTTCATTTCAGACTAACATCATCTCTTTGGGTTTTCCTATAAAGAAAGTCTATGAGAAATCAACATAGCATAAAAAAAGAACTACGATGTTAGGATCCACTGATGCATTTTTTAGGTTTTTCTTGATTGGGAACTTAGCATTAACAAAGGAATTGGTGACAGCTGATGTGTGCTGTGTTCTAATCTATTGTTCAGCTGTGATATCAGTTTTAATTACTATATATTTAAACCTCTGTTTGGAATTTGGGAGAAATACTTTTGAGAAGGTCTTCATTATCAGCCATAAGCCACTGTGAAGCTTACAGTGTTAAAACAGAACTTGAAATAGACATTGGAGACCTGGAAAGAGATAATATAAAATCGATCAAAACCTGTATTTCAAAAGCAGCTTTTCTATCGTCCAAAACAAAAATGCTTTGGATCAAAGTACTTTAGGGTTATTTTATACATGAACACTTAAAATCAGGCAGGCTGTTCTGGGCTTCATCACAAAACTTAGATGGATAGATAAATTTATACACATCATGCATGGAAAAAATGGATACAGTAGATCAGGAGAAAACTACTGAAATAAGCTGACTTACTGACTGTGAACCTCAGCTCAGTGGGAGGAAAATCATAGAGGCTCATTGACTGCACAGGTTAATCAAGATTCTGCCACAGCATTTCTAGCACAGGAGCCAACAGGCATTTCATGAGGGACAGAGAGGGGAACATCAATGAGATTTTGGAGAAGAGAATCAGCAGGAGCCATGCGGCAGGAAGGAAGAGAGATCACAGGCAGGGTATGGATAGACTTGAATATTTGCAGAGGTCTGCATCCCTTCCTGAAGCAGTCCTAGCTTCATTCCCCACAGACAACATCCTACCCAGAAACACGCACCACTTAGCAACAGTTACCTATCACTGTAATTGTGGGTTCCTGAATTTGAGAGCTTAATAGATCATTAGTGCTCCCTTTAGGAACATCCACTCTTTAAATTCTGTTTTCTCCTGTGCACATGTTGCACTCATATCCAAACTGTGATGTATCCAACTTGCTTTTTTAAATTTCAGGTGTCATTTACTCTGGAAATATTTAGTTGTTCTAGGTTTCTGTTCACTCCATTTGTCTATAAAACAATGATGACAATAAAGCACCCTGACAGTTCAAATGGCAGAGTGCTTGCTTAGCAGGTACAGTTCCCTGGGTCCCATCCCATCAACAATTAAACTAAGTTTGTTGGTATATGCCTATAATCCCAGAACTGAGAGGCAGGAGGATTTAGAGTTCAAGGCCAGCTTCCCCTAGCTGGCTGTGATCTCATCTTAAAAACAAAAGCACGCAGACAATTAGGCAGTTTGCTACAAAACATTTGTTTTAAGGGTGTTTGGTGGTTTCCACTTCTTTTTTCTTTTGACTTACTGGACCTCCATGGAGATGAGTGGGTCTTTTATATACTATTGGAAAATGGGGACTGATCTGATTTATTTTGGAGGGCATTTCCCAAACATGGGAAGCATAAAAACATCAGAGCAACATCTCAACCACCGCAGAATGAAATTACCACTCACCATGGATTCTCATTACAAAAATGGTTCCTAATAGTGGACACACCCAAGTTATTAATTGGAGAATGAATTGGAAACTAAGAGGTGAATTATATATGTCATATATATATATATGATATATATCATTGTTGGAACCTGTGAGTCCTGTGTTTCTCTCTAGATCCTATCACAATAGAGTGTGATGATATTAAGTTCTCTGTCCATGTCCTGAGTTGTCAGGGGAGTGCTAATAATGGTTTTCACTGTTCTCCTGTGGGTTAGCTATTTTTTTCTCCCCTGAACATGAGAAGATAAATGCCTAACATATCACATAGTTACATAAGGGACATTGTATTACCAGCAAAGCCAAACTGACTCCAAAGTAAATAAAACCACCCAAATCCACCTTGTCAACAGCTTATCAAAGTGTAGTTTTTGTTGTTGGTGATGGGGCTGGTCTTGTTTCCTGTGCTTAGAAGAAAGGTTTTACATCGGAAACAGTAAGAAAACACTTAGACGACAATTGATTCCCTCTGTCACATCCCTGCTGGATATGCATCCCCTCATTCTCTAAGAGGGCAGCAAGGGCTCTAAAGTTCTAGTCTTAGCTCAGATCCCCTAGGACTTTGAAAGGCCTCCCTGGCAAACCTCTGTTGCCCAGAGCTCTGGCCTTCAAAGACAGCACGGAAGATTCTGCTGTTCTGGCTCTTTCCTGATCCTCCAAATAAATTGATTACTTTGATCCCTAAAGCGGCAAATCTGGACATTTCTCAGCCATTCTAAATTTACGCCTTCTCCATTTTGATCAGAGGAGTGTTTTTTTTTTTTTTTTTAACAGTTGTCTGCTTTTCAAAATGTTGAACTGAGAATGGGCAGTGGAACTGTCACCCTCTATCTGTCCTGCTGGGTTCAGTGTCCCTTGCAGAGACATGTACATATTTAACAGGAGTGCTTTTAGCATGAAAGCTGCACATGTCACAGCAGAATGCATTTATTATAACATTAAATGACTAAAACTGTTTATTCTGTGAACATGATGGTTCTCTGTGTCTTTGGTTCCTCTTAATCTGTTTTAGTGCCCAGCTTTTCTCAAAAACCTCTTTCGAATGCAGTGTTATTCATTTCAGAGAATAGCTGAAAGAGGAAGAAGAATAAAACAAAATTAGCAGTTGATAAAGAGTACTTTAGGCTGCCACCCTTTCCATTAAGGATTTGATGTGATGTGAGTGCAATGCTTTTCCTGATACATTATGATAGAATAACCCTGACAGAAAGTAAAACCAAAGAAAACTAAAACTTGATCTAAGATACAGCAGCCTGCCACCCTCCGATTAGCATTTTAATTTGATGGGAGCTGTGTGGTGCCTTACTCTCAGTTCCCAGGAAAGGCTTTCTCATTTAAGAGTGCCTTACCCTTATCAAGTCATCCTGAGCTCTTTTTAGAATTTATTTATTTATTTTTTAAAGATTACCTCTGCTGCTTCCCTGGTGGCAATGGAAGGTGTTTATCAGTCACTGCGTTGCAGCAGCAATCTATGGCTGCCTTTTGATGACAACTGTAAGACTTCATCAAGACTAAAGTATAGGGAAAAAAAAAATCCATGTGGATGTATTCCTCTGACAATGCCTTTCATAGAGTAGCTTCCTGGGGAGAGAAATGAGTTAACAGTCAAAATTTTTATTTCTTTTGCACGCGTGCGCACACACACACACACACACACACACACACGGAAGAAATGAACTTCTATGGACAGCATTTCATTCACCACTAATTCAAGGCAGCACATTAGCTCTGCAATGCTGGACTGAAAGGGGATGAAGCAAAAGAAATTAAACCAGCCGAAAGGGAATGAAGCAAAAGAAACTAAACCAGCATTGTTTCTCTGCATACATGTTTGCTTTGAATGCACGGGAGTGCAAACTGATCTTGATACATGGAAGCCGCCAGGCCAGTTAACTCTCACTCTCTTGAGTCTTCTTGGGACTAGGGTCTGCAATGAGGCTTCATGTGCGGAGCTTGGGTTTCAGAACCAGTAACCTGGTGTATTTTGTTTTCTTTTGCTTATCTTTCTTTTCAAGTGCCTTGGGTTTATTATGCAGAAACGTCATGCCTGTATTAATATCTTAAAGTGCTTCTCCCTCAGTCCTTCCCCCACAATTCCCACTCCCTGAACTTCTAAGTCTTTAACCCATCAAAAAGGAATGCTTTTATTTGAAAGACAAGCAGAATTAAGGGGAAATGGTAAGAGAAAAGAGCCACTTACCTAGATTCTGGGTGGGTGGCCCCTTATCTAGATTCTGATCTCTTATGAGCTATAGGTAATGCATGTCAGCACAGTTAGCTCTGCTTGGTAGAAAGGTTGCCTATGTCTCTATGATATTCGTTTTATAGAGAGATTTTTTAAATAAGGCAATACATCATGATTAAGGTTTAATTGTACGTGGTCATAGTTCTTTCCTAGAGTAAAACCTGAAGCTTTGGGGTAATCAAACAAATGATAACTTTTGTTTACAGTACAAACCTCTTAACTTCCCCTGCAATCTTTGTCAACTAGGGTTTCCCTTTATCAAGTAGCCCTACCTAGTGGCCATCATGATCCATTAAGTTCTGTGATGCCATTAAGTTCTTTTTTTTTTTTTTTTTTTTTTTACAAGGTTTCTCTGTGTATACCTGGACTTGCTGTCCTGGACTCACTTTGTAGACCAAACTAGCCTTGAACTCAACAGAGATCCACCTGTCTCTGCCTCCCGAGTGCTGGCATTAAAGGCATGTGCCACCACTCCTGGCAATTGCAGACAGCTGTGAACTGCCATGTGGGTGCTGAGATTTGAACCCGGGTCCTTTGGAAGAACAGCCAGTACTCTTAACCGCTGAGCCATCTCTGCAGCCCCATAATTAAGTTCTTTAACTTCTTTTGAGATGTAACTAAAGAAACTATAAACACATGCTATTGTGAGGTACAGACTCCTTGAGAAGCACTTGTCCATGTTCTTCCATACATGCTTTCTTTCCCTTGAGCATTTCTGTTTGTTGGTTTGTTTGTTTTGTTGTTTTTTCTGTTAAATTTGGGGCCTAATTCTATGTTAAAAATTTCCCGTGTGCTGGAGGGTGAGCTTAGTCAAAAAGTTCACTGCGTAATCATGAGAAGATGGCTTTGGTACGTAGAGCCCATGTGGAAATCCTGGCTCCTGTTTGTAATCCTAGGTCAGAGACTCGGAGACAGGAGAATCCCTAGAGCTCCTGGGTAAGTAATCAGGGAATCCCACCCAGGCCAAGAGACCCAGTCAAAAAATAAAAATAAAACCAAGATGAGACCAGATTTGGGAACAACATTCATATGCATGAGCGCACATACACACACACACACACACACACACACACACACACACACACACAAATTTCTCTCTCTCTCTCCCTCTCTCTCTCTCTCTCTCTCTCTCTCTTTCTCTCTCTGTTCAAGAACTCCAACTTCAAACCGATTCATCCTGAGATCCCTTTCTGCATTGAAATGTGGGGAATCCTGGCTTTGCCTGAGAGGAAGAGGTCTCTCTGAATGAATTTCTCATTCTGTTGTAAGCTGTATCTGGGATCTGTGTCACCAGGCGCTGTCCCACTGCCACTACCAAAATCATTTCCTTATATTCGGTCATTATATTATCAACTAGTATCACATTATTCAGCAAATGGGTCTGATGATGATGATGATGATGATGATGATTTTCATTAAATCTCAGGATCTCCCACAGTGTTTATCCCAGGAGCTTTCCATTGGCTTTCTGAGCATGTGAGAATAGCCAGTGCATTTTCTATTTGGCCCACTATTTGGAAACAGTGGGCATCTGAAAGTTTGAGACTCAAATAAAGATATATTTTTATGGCTATCAAATTTATCCAAACATATAAATTCTTTGATTCCTTTGCCTGACATGTAATAGAAGTGGGGTTCTGGTTTGCTGTATTTTTCCACTTTTTAAGATGTGGCATTAAAGTTTTCTTTGCAAGATCATTTCTCATATGCATATTCCCTAAGACTCTTTTCACATCAAAGTTCTGCTTTGAAGCCTTCTAGCAAAGTAGCAGCTAGGCAATCTACGACAACAGACCAAATTCAGTTGCATTGCTTTATCTGAGAGAAAAAAAGGAGTTTCATCCTTACTTAAATAAGCAGTATTAAAGCCTAGTTAATGAAATTGATAGCTTCATGTATGTAAATTGCCATAACAGAAAAGGAGAGTATGCAAAATGTTGGAGGGGTTGCATGGGAGTCTATTGCTCTAAAATGATTCTTTTTGCGTAGATGTGTGTGCTTCCAATGAGCTGTCACATTGTTCTGTGGGGTTACATTCTTATCAGAAGCATCTTCTTGAGGAGATAAATCTATCTATCTATTCATTTATTTATTTATCTCTCAGATATTACATCCTGACTGCAGTTTCCCCTCTCTCCTCTTCTCCCAGTCCCATCCCTCCCCACCACTCCTCTCCCCAAGTTCCACTTTGAGGAGATCTTTAAATGTTTATAAGCTAAACAATGTATTGGATGTAAGAATAAATGTAATTTCATTTGCTAAAGAGGCGTCAAAACTCTAGCTTGGGATAGTTTCTCTAGGGATTTTATTTAAAATAAAAGGTCTCATGTAGTTCATACTGACCTCACTCTTGCTTTGTTGCTGAAGTTGATCTTCAAGTTCTGATCCTCCTGCCTATATTTTCTGAGTACTGACATTAGAGACATATTCTACCACAGCCAGTTTATGTGGTTCTGGAGACAGCTGGGCCAGGTCTTTGTGCTTGAGAAACAAGGGCTCTAAATCTGAGCTATACCCCAAGAGTATACAGTAACCCTATAAATAAATTTGGTGAAATTGGTGGATTTCTTCTTAGAAAAATTCACAGCAATCCTATCATTTAAGAGCCACTACTTACTCATGAAATTGTATAGAGACAGTTACCACAGGACCATCACACGTGAGTGTGATGCATGGGCCTTAGAAAGCTGATGGAAGCACAGGCAGCAGGCCTCGTGTCCACAAGATTTCTAAATAACCACCTTTAGAAGAAAAACTGCAGTCTAAGGACATTAAGAGTTTATCCTCTAGATAATTAATGGTCCCCCTATGGCTTCTCCTGGCTGCTGGGTCTGAGCCCCTGGTTTTCTGCTTGTGAAGAAGGCAAGAACAATTGCTCTTTCAGACCCCTTAACTGTAGATCTTCGCCTGAATTTCATCTCTGTCCTAATCCTCCAATTTTTCCAACTGTGTTATTTGGTCTGTGAGACCATTTCCTTGGCAATCAGAGGAAACCTTGGGCATGAACCTAAATAAAGGACCATTGGATAGAGTGCTGAGGTAAAAAACAAAACAAAACAAAACAAAACAAAAAAAAAAACCAACAACAACAAAAAACCCAAACCTCTGGTTTGAGGGCTTACCTTGGGAGAACAAATAATGTAATGGGCTCTTTCAAATTAGCCATTCCCTCTGCCCATCTTCGTTTGCCTCTTTGAAATGCATGGTGACAATACATGGATATTACTGGGGTTAATGACTGACTGATTAACAACGGAGAGCACATTTGCAGGCAAATGAGCTGTAATAATTGTTGCAGGAACTCTGCTGAAGAAATGTTTTAAATAGGCCTCTAAGAGCTCTTGAAATCGCCTCTTGCTCTGTCCAGACAAGGCCTCCTTATTTGTTTTTGTACTTTTTTTAGTTCTGTCTTTTGAGATTGGAAGAAAAGAGAATCCCATCCGGATTATCCCAGGGTATCTCAACAGTCCACAGTGTAAGGTCTTTGTTATAAAGTATTTCGAGAGCTCGGTTCAGCCATTTCTACTGTTAACCGCTTTGATCTGTACTCTAGATTTGCTCATTTTGAAAACAAAAAAACGCTAGAGTTAAAAATCCAGAAAGATTTTTATGGTGTGAATTTGGAGTGGAGTATCCTTAAAGTCTGCCCCTACCCCATTAAAGGATTACCACCAGTTTAGGCACCATTTGACAATTAAGAAACCCTTAGCATATGGGTGGGCACTAAGAGGAGAAAGTTATGTCACTGGGTATAAGCCCTTGAATGGGGACGATAGGACTCTTCCACTCCATTTCTTCTTATCCTATATTTCTTTTCTTATCAATCACCAAGAGCTCATAGGTGCCTTTACCCCAGACTTCCTTATGATGTACTGAGAGAACAATGGAGCCAAGAGACCGTGGCCAGTACCACTTTTAGTTGAAATCACAAGCCAAAATTAAATTCCCTCTTTTTAGGTTGATTGTCTCTGGTATTTTTTGCCATGGCAATAGAAAGTGATCAACACAGAGACTCAATGGGCCTGTTTTCCCAGGTTTTAGAAAGCGTTCGGCATTTAGTTAGAAAGTTGAGGGGGTGACGTTAAGTAATGTCTTTACAGATATTAAATTTGGAGAGTTGCAAAAAAGCAGAGTTCCCCACATTTTTAAAACCAGTTTGATAACTATTAGAGTTCAGACCCTGAGGTGAGCATACCTCATCAAATTGAGATTGAGTCTACCTTCTCTTACCCTTAGGAACCACAGCTTTGATTATGTATAATTGCCGGTGTGACTGTGGACATAATTTTGTATGCATCAAAAATCACCTGGGGATTCTAAAAATGAAAGGGCTTCAGGGATGCAGCTCAACAACTTCCAACTTAGGAGGTCTCTCTGTGGCTACACAATCTATGTTTCTAGAGGGTAGATGTGAGTACAGGTGTTTCTTTCCCCAAAGCCATGCTTTGAGCGTTATTATCTTGATAGAGTTCCAAACTGCTGCCTCGTTAGTTTGAAATATGTCTATTCCTAGTCCTAGCCCCATCACACCCCAAATATTGCCCTTCCTCCAAATGGACTGGGCTTGTATGGGCTTTTCATAGAGAAAAGACTGGCCATCTGCCTGCCATTTTGCAACTCTTGATACATCCTGTAAGTTTCTTTCACTCCTCCTCCCACTACTTTAATCTGTCATTGTTTTGACTATATAATTCTTGCTACATAGGTCCAGCTGGCCTCATAGTCACTCTGCAGTTCAGGTTAGGCACAGTATCACAAGACTCTGCTTTAGCCTTCTGAGTGTTGGCATTGGAGGTGTGGGTCACCTCTTCTAATTTGTTTCCTCTTACTTCTGGCTTTACCTTAATTTTGTTGTATGTGTGTGGATGTTTTGCTGGTATGTATGTCTGTGCACCAAATACATGACCTAGCGTCCACAGGAGCCAGATCCACTGGGATGAGACTTACAAACAGTTGTGAGCTGCCATGTGGGTGGGTGCCTGTAATCATACTCAGTTTCCCTGGAAGATGAGCTAGACCTTTTAACCACTTGGATGTCTTTTTAGACTCTTATTGTTGGCTTTAAAACACTCATTCAAAACCACATTTTTTGTTTGTTTGTTTCCTGGTACATTCCTGAGACTGATATAAAGCTACATACCTACAATTACAGAAAGATCTTGCTGTCCTTGGAAGGGCAGGTATATTTAGGTGTCTCAGATGAATAAAATTATTATACCATCAAATTTCACTCATCCAAATATTATTCCTTAGTATTTTCCTTTCCATTTTCCCATTTAAATAATATGCTAGACCCATTAAAATGTTATTATTGTGCCATTAGTACAAAAGTTAAACTCAGTACAACTTCTAAAAGAATTTAAAGCAGGGCTGGAGAGATGGCTCAGCCATTAAAGGCTAGGCTCACAACCAAAAATATAAGAATTGAAAGTAATTGAAAGCCAATGCACCAGATAACTGCAGGAAAATAAGACCATGGAACTCTGCCTCAGTACTGTTATCATTGTGTTATACAAACAATATAAGATGACCATATGTTACAAATGGAGACCCTCTCTGATGTCAAAAATGATGAAAGAATCCCAGGAAGGGGAGATTTTTTTCCCACGATATCATCTGTTATTATTTATTGTGATACAAATGAAACTTCTAGGGCTAGAGCGTTGGCTCAGGCATTAAGAGCACTTCTCACACTTAAGCACCCAGATTCGGTTCTCAACACTCATATGGGAAGTCACAACCATCCTAATTCCAGGTCTGATATCCTTTTCTGACCTCTACAGGCACTCTCCAAGAACACGAAATATATCTGAAATAAATAGGTCATCTATAGTTATACGAGTATTGCCAGTATAATTTCTCTTCACCTTTCAAAAAACAAGAAATAATATCCAATTACAAACCAGATCAAACTTCAAGGAAAGTAAGTCTGTCTGACTTAAGGGGTCTCTGTGGACACCAGAATAGCCTCAGTCAGAGAAAACAGAGTGCCTACCTACATGGAGTGACTCCGGTGACAGGATGGACTAACAATGTGAACTCCTTGGTGTCACCTCAAATCCTTTGCTTTGCTGCACCTTAAAACGGCAAACTTCCAGCTCATGATCTTCCTATGTAATAATTCCTAGGATCTCATGGGCTGCTCTGACAAGAATTGAAAGTAGAATTTTCACTAACTGGACTGTCTTTTTGGTTTGGGATGGTTTTATTTGTTTGTTTGTTTTGTTTTTCCATTGGTGCTGTTTGTATTTTGTGGGCCACCAAGTTTGTGGTGACTTCTCTCTTACCTTTGGCACAAAATTGTCAATATGGAATACAATGGATTTGACCTCAATATATAAAGAGAAACAACTAACAATAGCCAAAAATTCTACCACACCCGTCCCAATGCCATTGTAAACTACAACAATCCACTATTCAGTGAATTAAAAAGAAAGTCATTTGACAGTATATTTTTAATATTTTGTTTTAAATTGTTCTTCAAGTCAATTAACAAACCATGGAAGTTTGTCCAACAGATTCACATAAATTACAGAGTCAATTCTTTCATGTGATGGTATAGTGACTGATTCCAGTTTCCAGTGCTGGCTGTTACTTGTTATAGAAGCCTTTATAAATAATGAATATTTCTTATTAAATCATTACAGACCACCACTGTACATAGATTATCTTACATAATCCTTGCAGAAATCAATGAATCAAGTTTTATTATTAGACTTCTAATTTTATGAATGAGAAAATTGAAGACGAACAATTTTAAATAGTTTGTCATGGATAAATAACTTACAAATAGCAGGACTGGGAAGAGATAGTAGAGTTATTTTCACTCTGAATTCAGGCTTCTGGTATCCCTATATTTGAAGCATCTATAAGGACAGACACTGTTAAACTTTTAGTACACGCTATTCCCTTCATCTAGACCCCAAGAACCAAAGCTCTAAGGTTATTACTGAGACATTTGGGACATTATCCTTTGTTTTCTTGTCAGTAAGTGAATTCTGTCAAAGAGGTAACAGCCACCCTTCCAAGGCTTTCCATTGTTTTCAGGCAATATTTATGTAAAAGACTTTTTCTCCCCCTAGCTCAAGATGCACAGTTCTTGGGAATCCTAGCCTAAGAAGGAGGGTCTTCAGCAAGATAGTTTCTAGGAGTTCAGTTAAAAATGTGTGTTTTAAATCTCTCATCTACCATATCATGTCCAAGACATTTGGCAACCTTCCAAAATATGTGCATTTTTATACTGTTCTCTCATTTTTATATTAATTTAAAAAAATGAGAACAGAGTTTTGGGGCAAAAACTAAAAATGAAAATATGGATAAAGCGGATGTCTCCACAATGTCACTGTTCCGGACATTGCTGTTGCTCTGTTCTCCAGGTTGTATGTGTCTGTTTCTCGCCATGTACACCCCTCTGCTTTTACCTTCAGACCTGTTCTGCCCACTGACTTGTTTCTAAGCATCCACAGAAAACAAGTTGGAAGACACGTTCTGTTCATCTTCATTGTATCATATAGAGGCTCCTCCCTTTCATGCTTCCCTGTTGTAACTGATTTAAAGAGCTCTGCATGTGCGTGGTTTTCACGTTAGTCTTTTAAGAGATGGCTGACCTTCCAAGAGAAGAAGTTATCTCTCCATTCTCCTGTGAGGAACAGTTAGGCAGGCTGAAGTTTTTGCTGTTCTATACTCCGTTGTAGAGAGCACCCCCAGCAGTCATATCTCTAGCCACACAAGCAAAAGTTTTCATAGGAACAGTGCTGAGAAGATGAGTTCTGTACTCCAGAGTACGCAGGTTGGAAAATTATTTAATGGCACGTGTCTGTTTACTTCTCCAATTGCTTATTCCAAAGCGCTTTTGTTGTAGGTACAAAAAAAGAAAAAAAAAAGGTTATTTCCAGCCACACAGATGTAGGTGGTTTTAGGAGCCACTTTCTACTTGTTCTATGTAATAATCAGGAGAGAGGGAGGTAAGACTAGTGAAGAAGTTGCTAATACACTGTTGGAATCCTCCTTGCCTGTATTTGTGTATGTTTGAGCAAGGATGAGGTTTAGTCTGCATGAAACATCACCCTTGTCATTTAGCCTATTCTGGGCTCTTCACCTCAGTTGTCGCTTCTGGGAACTATCTCATTTACTTTTGTTCTCTTTATCACTAGCACCCCGGGGGCAGAAATTCTCCCTGAGACGGAAGACTTGAGAACACAATGCCATGGGAACTTCAGAGATGGCATACTGTGTTGCCACAGAGGATGGACTGAGCCTTTGTGTGTTTTCAAATTTCTTTTTTTTTTTTTCCTGCAACAGAGTCAAATAAATTGCTAGCCCTTGGGACCCCCATCCCAGGCAGTGCCTACGGAATTAATGACCAGCTGAGGTTAATGAGTCCCCACTCAGCTCCCGGGCCATCAACTCTCCCAGCTGGCCATTAATCCCCTGGAAATGCCCCACGCCTTGGTAGTTACTCCTTAATTATGGAAGACATTAAGGATCAGGAGAGAATCCTAAGTGAAATGAAAAGGCCATTTTTCACTGGTGTTCAGCACGGGACATTTAAGTCCAGGTGGCACCAGGAAACATAACCACAGTCGATTAAACCACCTGCTCCCATGGAGGGCTCATCCATCTCTATTTTCTCCTTTGATCACCCAAATTCAAGGAGGCTATTTACGCTACTGCAGATCCAAGACCTTGCAAACAACTTTTGTCCCAGGAATTATTGATTAGACTGAAAGCCAATACCCTGGACCCATTCAAGCCAGGTATATCTTTATCTTTGGGTCTGGGAGGAGCTTTTGTCTGTGTGGTTTGTGTTTCTTGGGATGGCAGGATTTCTTCTAGCCATCCACCTTAGTCATCCCTATGTACCAGTGCCTACAACTCACCTGTTCACACTGCCTTGCTAGATGTTTCACATACACTACTCAGAAAACCAGAAGTGCTTGTTCCATGTGGCTTATTGATTTTGATTCATCTGATTGGAATGAAAGTTCTAGCCACTACTATCTGTGGAAGCTGGGATATTTTTATGCTGTTAACATGTCAGTTTTTGTGTCTATAAATATTGAAACTTGGTAAATAAAATCATTGTTAAATGGTTATTGAATTATCAGATGGCTATAGGAAGGTTAATGTTAGAATTCAGAGTTTTTTGAGAAGGCTAATTGAGAAGTACTAAAACTCTAACATGAATTAAATCCTCTTCTAACCTAGTATAAGAAGGAAGAGTTTTGTTTTTAATATATAATATGTTACTATTATACTAAAATAATTTATATTATATGTTTATATAATGATGATAATTAATATATGTTATATTAATTATATGTAACATAAAATAACCATATTAGATTAATATTAATTAATCACAATATTTGATTAATATTGATTAATATTAAATGCATGATGAAATAACCTCTACATGACAGACAGCACAGTGTACCAAGTCATACACAGTCCTTTGAAAACAGGTGGTCAAATTCCAAGTCAGCCTCTAAGTGCTAGGACTTTGGAAAACTATCTTAATTCTTGAGAAACAATAGTAATGCTCTCTCATGTTGGTGAGGCTAAAACAAAATGCTACTTGTAAATAATTATTTCAGTTCTTTATAGTTATTATTCAATATATATCTATTTGTATGTGTATACCCTCCTTTCTTCCTTAAAAATAATATTCAGAGCAGAGTGAAATCTTTGGATGTTTTTCTCCTTCTAAAACACATGTACCCTGACACTACTCTGTATGGCATGTGGCAGATGCCTCTAATTTCCCCATGAAACTCCTCAGGTTGATCTTCTTATCTTCTCTGCACTAATCTTTAACCTGGCCGAGTCTCAGCACTCATTCCTATCCTACGGTCTTCTTCCACAAAGAGTCTTCTGGATTCTTCTGTCCACCTGAGACTCTCTTCTATATGCTGGGATTTTGTAGCAAGCTGCAAACAAAGCATCTGGAATTTGTCCTCATTGTCATCAATCCTAATTCTCCACATCCTCCATCAGTCCATTCTCATGTCTCTGTCTTTGCGTTGTCCCACAGCACTTTGTCCTCACTGGCTGAACTCCCTTCAGCCTTTATTATATATAGATTCATGAACCATATCTCACCCGATTAGATACTTATACTCTCTGTTTTCAACCTTCAGTGTGTTGTTTTATGTCTTGGCTTCCAGTCACATTGTACATCCATTGGCAATTGCTTGCAAATTTAGTTTGCCAACTAATCTATATTCTTTTCACTTTCCCTGGAACACACTTGCTTAGAACAGTGACACAGCAGCCCACAAGAAAAGCTGTGTCTCTTTCATGAAGATCATGGACAGAGAGGAAGATACTAGAAGAATTATCGCATTAATGTTTACATAATTACAACTTACAAAAAAATAACAAAATAAATGAAACTGTTCTGGACTGGAGTCAAAAGAGTTGTATAAGAAAAAAATGGATACAGTTGTGATCTGAGGAGATGTTTAATGGAAGGCTGACTGGTGTAATATTCTACACAAAGGAAATAGAGGCAACAAAGGTCAACATCAAGACAAAAATCTGAATTTTAGTCAGAGAGTTGGAGGGCACAAATTCAATGGGATCTGATCTAAGGAAAAGATAACAATTAATAGTTAGTCTGGAGAAGAAGTCAGCCTTACTATAAAGTCTGATTTCTCTTCCAATGAAAACATTGTACATTCGTTATCTTCCAAGGGCTGCACACCATGCAGGAAACCAACAGATAGATGTGGAATGAATATCTGGATAGAATTGTGATGTCTGTTTGCCTGCTCTTTGTTCCTCATGGATAACTGGGGCATGAACGGGAAGTCTGTAATGATTTATTGGCAAGATCTTCAAGGGCTTAGATTTCTAATCTAGCTTCTAGACTAATAAAAATGCTGTTTGAATTATGCTGAAAAATAATGAAGTAAAATGGATAAAACCAAGCAATGTGTTCTACTTAATAATTATTGCCTGTTTAGTTCTAGAAATGAATGATTTAAAAGGAGTGATTTCCTTTGCTCTTATTTTTTTAAAGCCATGCCAAAAAAAATCTCAAAAAATCTAAATAAATTCCCACTTCAACTTTAGAAATGACTTTTTACTGCATCTCTCGAACAACTCAATAAAAATGTTCAGGACTCATTGCTTTCCATTCTTGAAACCAATTCTTCAGTAATGAGAACAAAGTTTAATAAGAATTGACTAGATATCCTGGTTTAGTGAAAGCTAGTGATGCTTATGATGAAGACATATGAGCTATGTATGGGGGTTTATCATCTCCAGCTAGGTTAGTGAACAAGAAAATCATAAGAATAATTTTACCTTTTTCTTTACTTTTAACATGATTTTTTGTTAAGTACAAAAGCATCTAGTCCTTACCCCCTTACCCCTTATCCTGTCCCTAGTTGCTTTTTTATTCAAGTCCCATAGGCCACATATTCCACTCCTTTTCTCAAATATCATCTGGTCTCTGTCAAATATAACACTCAGTTTTTTTTTATCCAGTCCAGGGTGATGCATCACTTTAGAGGATGAATGGATCATCACACTCCTTATGGAAAATTAATGTGGTTAAATAGTAATAAAGGAACTTCCCAATAGAACATAAACAATACTATGATGAAGAATATTAAATCATATGTTTGTCAGTGAGCCCATTATAGAGCCAATTTAGAATTATAATAAATTTACATTTGGCACTTGATAGAGATTGGCAAATTTATTCATGTGAAAAATAGAGAATATAGATTAAATATCTTTGAATTTCCCAGTTATATAGAGGACTGAAAGATAAAATCTCACTCATGTGTAATTATATATATATATGTGTGTGTGTGTGTGTAATATTTATATATGCATTAACATTAACATATACATATACACACATAAGTGTGCATTCTTGGATTAAATGATTTCTACTGATTCTAAAACTATATTGTCATTGAAGTATTTTAAATACTTAAAATGTAATCACTTGAAAGCAACTCCCCTCAAATTAATTATTTAATCTTGAAATGCATCTACTTTTGAGAGGTGAGTTAGCATTTCATTGAAGTTGATGTATATGTGAGGCAGGGCACAGTCGAAAGAGAAGCATTGTCAGCCAAGGACAGTGATTTAAAACTGGTTGTTGTGAAAGCAGGGGACACCAAGACTATAGCCCCTGAGCAAACAGAAAGTAGTCTGTTGGCCTCTTAAATGTCTGACAGTTGTATCTTTCACCTAGTGGCTTTTACTCATAGAGCTAGTCTTACATTCCAATCTTAATGGGAGTTTTTCCAATATAACCAGCAGTCACCCTGGAAACCATGCCCCCTTTGTGACTTATAGTATCTTTTGTCTTCAAAAATCCCTTTTGGAAAGTGAGTACCTGGTTGCCAACTTGTCAGACTCTTAATAATGGCAAGTTAATGGCTCCAGAAATATATATATTGACATTTGGATAACAGTATTTTTACTACTACTTCTATCCTTTTATGGCAGCACATATTAGGATGCCTTTGTTGATATTGCTGACTACATTAAAATTGGAAATGACTTAAATGCTGACCAATAGTTAAGTGATATATAGTCACTGGGAATTGTGAGGACATTGCTTACTGCAATGAAGTGTGTTATATACACTTAAGGACTCCATCACACATGTGATCCAATATTGACTTAAGCGTCATGTACACAGTATGACTGTGTATAGAGAAAGAGAGTAAAGAAGATGGATGGAAAAAGAGGGAGAGAATGGAGAGTTATATTAGATAAAAAATTATTTCTAGACTTCCCCTTTTCCTTTATTTTGTATTTTTAAAAAAAAAATAATGATGACTTTCTACACCTATGAACTTTGTGGGGTGGTAGTAATTTCTGCTTGTTCATTAAGTGGTCATGAATAGTTACAACAAAAATTTTAATGATCAAAGAATATCCCTTTTACTTACACAGTGTATTAGAAAGATTATCGAAAGAATCACTAGTATCCTCTTTTAGATGGATTGATGGGTGGATGGATTAGTGGATGGATGGATGGGTGGGTGGGTGGAAAATGGATGGATGAATGGATGAGTGGATGAGTAGATGGTTGGGTGGTTGGGTGGTTGGATAGGTATAGTTGGATGGATAGATGGATGAATGAAGGCATTTACTATAGAAAATGTTACATCCACCTGGCCAAAGGGAGTAAGTCTATAGGAAGGAGAGTCAGTATTCTCTTCTATTCAGGTCTTTATCTGATTTAATGAGGCCCAACCATGTAAGAGAGAGGTTCTGGTTTCATAAATGTCAATTAAGAGATATTCTCTTGATTTTCAAGTCAGTTGATTTAGACATGTCACTCATCACATCCATGTATTCCAATGCATTCAAAGTTTCCAGGATTCATGACACAAATAACACTGGAGAACATTTTATATCTTCCCAATACAAGAATTTAATATCTTCCAGTGAATGTAGCATAACAGAATCTTTAAATGGAATGTCCTGTTACCTCCTCTTCTGTTTAATGGTTGTTCCACACTCAATTATATACTTTCATTGATGTATTTTAAAAACCTAACATTTAATAATATGTAATGATCATCCTCCCTCCCTAGTGCCCTTGAAGATTCCAGAGCATAGTACATGAATGTCACTGGAGAAAAGTTTTTCTTAGCAATAGAATAATCAAATATCTTCCATTGGATGTAGTATCAGAGAGACTTTGAAAATAATGTCTTTTCCTCTCTGTTGTAAGGGCTGTCATATGAACTCTCAAAGGTCAATTGTACTTTATCCTACAAATATCTGTCTGGGCAAAGTAACCAAAACACCAAGAAGGCTTGAATCCATCCAGTTCCCTGGAAGACATGGATATAGCGTCTATCACAAAGATTATCTGAACCTTCTCCCTATTTCTATTAAGTCCCCTACCTATTCCAAATTTCTTTGCTTTATTCTTTATTCTTCTATAATTTTTTCTGTTAAAAAATCTACATCTTAACCTAGACAGGATGAATTTCTTTGGTTTGTAGTAAAAGAACTTTAATGATACAACAAGTATCATAATATAAGGGAGTCTAAATGTTATTGGACTCCTTGTCCAAGTGAATAAATGTGATTCATTCCATTCCACTGTGGTGAAATACGATAAGTACTCTTGACAGTGAGTATAATTCCATACTTTTCTAACAGCATGCAGGTGGGATCACAAAATGGTCCTGCTGTTCTGTGGAACTAATCATAGAGAAGAGTTCTGGGCAATGTGGTTATTTATGTATCATTTATATTTGTTTAAATGAACTCTTTACCCCAAGGCCTATGGGCATATGCACAAAAAATTAATAAACACAAGACTAACTTCTCACAGCAGTCTCTGGAAACATCCCTGGTTTTTGAGATACTCTAGTGAGTATAAATAAGAAAACAACAACAGATACCAGGGTGCCTGGAGGGCTTCAAATCCATGCAAAACAGATTTTATTAAAAAAAAAAAAAAACTACATGTTGGCTGTTCTCTTTTACAAGTGATAGGTATTTACTGAAAGCTATATCAAAATTTCTTCAAATGCTACACAAAGGATTCAAGTTATAAATGACTGAAATGGTAATTCCACAATGAACTTGAGATTTTCAAAAAGGAAATAAAGAAGACAAAGAAAATTCATAGAAAGTTTTAGAACAGGAGGTTCCTTTAGTTCAGAATTTTCAGTGACTGACTGTATTCATCAACGTGTTAACAGAAGGGATGACCTCAGGTTTAAAATCTTAGCTCAGTGCCAAAATTAGTTGTCAACCAGGAATCACCCAGGGACAACTGTGTAGTTCTCTAAGTGGTGTGATGAAATAGTTTTTAGTTGTCATGTCTAGAGCTTGAATATTATTGTGTTCAGTGGGCTTAAGGCAAGGATGCTACTACCAAAGACCACCAGACAATACCTGTGGTGAAGCAAGCTACTATTACACAGTGGTGGATAACACACTCCACCTCCCATAGCCCACCCACCCCAGTGAGTGAGATCCTGGTTTGTCCTGATAAGAGGAAATTGGAGAGAACCAATCAGAGGAGTTGTTTCTGGCTCAATAATTTGGGAAGGGTACAAATATATGATTTTCTGTAGACTGGATGGTGTCAGAAAACACCTTCTAACTTCTAAATAACACATTCCTGTCTAGCATGGGAAAACTGGGCAGAGGCCACATCTGCAATTCAGATGGAATGAGCAATTGTTCATTTGGGCAAGACAAAGCATGCCTGAAATGCCCTAGATGACAGAGTAACTTTTTTTTTTTTTTTGGTCTGTCCTTACAAAAATTATGAATGGCTTTATCACATTTTATTATTATCTCTGTTAAGCTAGTTTGCTTAAGAGAAAATGATGTTCAATGTCTGGATTTCATGACAGTTTTTCATGTAAAGGAATTATCTATGCAATGAAATACCACATCACAGCTGTTAGGATGGCTGTCATTAATAAAATGAAGCTAAGATATTGGTGAGATATTGAAAAATTAAATAACTTTAAAAACACTGCTAGTGATATTAAATGGTGCAGGCACTATGGGAAAAATAATTTATTTATTTTTCTTCTGGAAATTACACATTCAACTTCCACGATCCTGCAACCCTGAAATCCTTCTTCTTGGTACATTAACAAGAACAAATCCAGATCTCACAGAGGGTCCTACACTAACCTGCTCATTGCATCATTGTTCAAAATAGCCAAGATTCATAAACAAACAACAAAAATATCTGCAGTGTCTCACAGGTAATGAGTAGACAAGGAAGACAGGGCAAATTCATGGAACAGAATATTAGGCTAAAAGCACAAGGAAGGCTTCTGTGACAACATGGTGAAGCAGCTGTTCATTGTTCTAGATGAAATAAACTAGTGACAAAAGGACCAAGCCATGTGATCCTACTTGCACAAGTCCTTAAAATAGTCAGTCTTAGAACCAGAGTGTTTCCTTTCTTGTTGGGGGCTACATGAGCACAAAAGATTGCTTTTTAGGGGGTTTAAAGTTTGTCGTGCAAGATAAATACATTCTAGAAATCTGCAATATATTATTTTGTCTATAGCTAACAGTTATGTGTATTTAATTTTTTGTCAGGAGGATACAAAAACAAACAAGTAAACAAAGGCCAGTGGGAACTTTTGGAGGTGGTGGGTTATGGGTGCAGATGAAGCCCTGAGTCAACATGCATTATTCACATGAGCATAGCAATGTCAAGGATCCCAAAGGCTCAGACCATCAATGACCCCTGAGGCAATGGCTAAGTCTTTTCTGTGTCAGACTCAGAGAAATGGTAAAGCCCTCCCCTAATTTCCATGTGTATGTTAACAGTATGTGCCTAAAGTAGAAAGACCTGCAGCTTCCTCCTTTCAGATGTTTGCAGTCTGAGATGGGTCCCCTATAGAGACCTTCTATAGAGGTTAGCTAATCCTACCTTCCCATTCAGCTGTATGAGGACTGGATGAACCTGCCTTCTTAATTCAGATGTATTAAATAAATGCCCTACATTTCTGGGCTTCTCTTAGTGCATTTCTATCAGAGTTTATGGGACCCTCCCAACTTCAGCTTTTCTCTGTGTGTGTCTTCTTGTTGCTTCGGTTGGATCAACCTTAAGCTGTATAGGTTGCAGCAGTAAGTGAATTTATTTCCTTCATTCTCAAGAAAGTTTCATAGTACCAAAATAATGAAATATTCACATCAGGTGTATAAAGACCCAGGCATAGACGTCTATAAGTAAAAAAAAATATGGCTCTTAAGGGAAAAGGTAGTAGATTCCATTTGATCTGTGGGCCAATAAAAGGAAACTCATCCAATCCTATGAGGACTGTTGTTTTAGAAAAACAGTTGCATAAGAGATCAAAGAAAAATTTAAAACCCTAAACTGCCTAATCCAGCTCATCCAGAGTCCTCCTCCTGAAGACAAATCTTTAGAATATACTGGAGTTTATGAAAAGGAAGAATAAAAGGTGGGAGGATGTGGTAAACTCTACAAACTTTGGATTCTTTCCTTTGCTTGCTTTAAGTAGAGATGGATAAACAGTGGTTTCTGTGTGCTTACAAAAGCTTCCAGATGTACATGCCTGAGGAATGGCTGCTCTATAGAAGCTGAGAAAACCCAGTGAGCATGCTAAGGCAGAACTACCTGGGTGTCCTGTATGTTTGTGTGTGTTTCTTGAATTTCCCTCATTCAGTAGCATATCTAGCACATTATTCTCTCTTGGTAATTTTATAAAGTTTTAACCAGGTAAAACTATGTTTATTTATGTGCATTTGCCTGAATCACTAAAAAGTAAGTTCTATGAGAACAGTAGCCTTGCCAATTTCATAGTGAAGGCACTTTGCAGCGGAGCTGTGCTCACTTCCAAGGGTCGCAACCTTTCGCCAGATAGCTGGATGGTCTGTGCGAGGCCTGGGGGTGCCCAGCTGGGTGGGGATTGTCTCTGCATGGGATCTGAATCTGCCCACTGGGTATTAGATTGAAACTTACCCAGCATGTCTCTCCTGGTGGGGGATGGGGGATCCCAATTCCCTGATCCAGAAGCTTCCTTGCATGTCCAAGAGTGGGAGGGAGCATGCTGCCCGGGGACCTTCAGTGGTCCCTGGGTAATTGGGTGAGATCTAGAGGGGTCGAGCCATTTGTACAGTGTCCTGCAACACTCACCACCCTGTGACTGTTAACCCTGAAATCAAAATACGTCTGCGCAGGCCGCTGCCATCTTGGATCCCCCCTTCCTCCATCTCTTAACAGAGTTCTTTCTTCCTCCCAGGAAGTCACATCTTCCTATTCTCCCTCTGCCCAGCTAACTGGCCATCAATGACTTTTATTATCCAATCAGAGAATACCTCAGATATGGTGTTAACCAGATCTCAGCATTCAAACCTGCATCTGAAAACAGTGCATAGTATCTTTCTCTGATATCTCCCCCATTTAGTCCAATAAAAGACTCCTTTTCTTATAACAACACTTTGCATATAATAAGGACAATTATGAAACTATAAGGTATGACATACATTACCAATGTGTAGTCCATATGTATTTGGCAACTTCGGAAAAAATTCTATTATCAATCTTATCTTGATGAGTTTAAAGTTCTATACTTAACTCAATTTCTATTCTAACTTGCATTATCAACTTAAAATATCTTCTTAGACCTAAAACATACGTACAATCCCTAAACAACTTAAAAGTTATCATGGGACTATAACTATCTAGTCTTCAACCACATCAGAGACCTGCGAAGGATAAATGTATTTGAATCAACAGGAAATGCAGAGCAAGCAGATTCCAACACTTAAAAAATGACAAGCAACTGGCTGGACAGTCCCCAATTTCTCGCTATAACATTGGAGCATCCTCATCCTATTGTCCCAGTATTTATGACAGATATTAATTGTATAACAGGAATTATGAAGGACTTTCCACCTGTCTTGGCTGAGCTAGGTTGTCAATGTACCAAGTCTTGTCCATTTGGGCAGCATTCTGTCTACATTTGAAGCAAAGGTTTTTTCATTGCCCAGTGGCTAGCTTGCCACTAATGCAGCCATCTCCAATTGGACATTCTTTGATGCTTATCATCTTCTTTGAAGTAGAATAAGGGTGCTGTAAGGAACTGATATGTATCAATGTCAAAAAGTCTTAAATTAATAAAGCATCTTTAATGCCATATTCTACAGATCTCATGAGGTTTTTGAAGACCATCTTTCTATCTCCATGTATTCAAATAAGCATATGTTGCTTGACTCTAACAACTTAATATCTGATTAACTAAGAAAACATCTGTGATTAACTAAACTAGTACCTAACAAAACCACAAGTTTGAATGACTATGAGCTGGCATTTCATAATTATCCTAAATAGTTTGTGACAGTAGCATTCAAAAGGACTAGAACTTCACATTGCATTTTTAAGAAATTACATAGGTACAATACCTTAAAAGGAAATTATATATAGTATGTTGTAACTAAAATATAGCTTTGATTTTGTATCAGGATACAAAGATATAAGAGGAGATTCAATAATCTACACCTTTTTCCTACCATTTATATATCTTGTCTTCATCCCACTTTTTTTCATTTCAAGTCTTCTCCTACATTAGAAAGAAGAAAAAGAACAAGAAAAATCCCTGAGTCTAAACTCCTATACCTCGCTTAACAAGACCATCTAACAACTTGTAACCAATCACCCTAAATGATAAAAACCATCTATAACCCATCAAATAAGTAAAAAAAAAAAAAAATCATCCATCGCACCTTTTGGAAATGGGGTGTTACTCTATTAAAATTGCTTCAATGTTGGAAACTTGTTTGGGAGTCCAGTTAAAAATGGAAAAATGTTTAAGCAAGTTGTTAGTAATGTTTGTTGTCCAGTCTTTATCTCCTCAGTAATTTAAATGTCCTTTACAGTTTGTGGTCCAAAGCTGAACTTTGGGTGGGAAAGTTCAGGGCTTTACTGAAGTCCTGGCTGAAACAGTCTTTGAGGCTGAACCATCTTAGCTAGCCATTTTGAACTTGTTCTGGATGCACATTTTTGAGGAAACAACAATTGAGGCAGTCTGCAAGGCTGGATCACCTGGATTACTTGTCTTCTTTGGAGTCTAGTCCTTTTTCTTCAGAAGTTTCAGTTGTCCAGTTGTCCCTGGATTCAGTTGGATGCTTTTTCCTCCTGGAAAGATAAGCACAGAACTCTGCTTTAACCCTAATTGCAGGGTTTCCTTTCTTGGAGGTTATGTCTTTCCTAGGGCAAATGTTTTTTGGGAATAGAAAAAGTATTATTTTTCAATTGAGATGAAAGAAAATTCTTTTGAAATTATGAAACTAAATATACATTTAAGTGTATATATTTTTAGATCACAAAGGACATTCACTTTAAATTTCAGTCTATGTTTTGCAATTGACATTTATTTTAATTTTTCTTTTATTATTTTATTATTATTAGTAGTTAAAATATTTATTTATTACTTCAGGTTGCAACTCCATCACAGTGTCCACTTTCCACCCCCCCCCCAGTCCCGCCCTCCCACCCTCTACCCCCTATCTTTTCTATCACAATCCTCTGCAGTGGAGTGTCCCTAAAAAACAGTCCCTCACCCAGTTCAGCAGTCATATGAGGGACAAGAGCCTCCTCATACACTGGGGGCCTACAAGGCAGCACCACTAGGGCAAAGTTTCTCATTGACAAGAAAAAAAATCTATGTACATGTTCCCTTTGGTGCATTGCTTGTAGTATAGTTATCCTGTACTATATGGCTAAAATCCTACTATAAGTGAATAGATGCCATGTGTATCCTTCTGAACCTGGGATAGCTCACTCAGGATGAGCTTCTCTAGTTCCATCCATTTGGCTGCAAATTTCATGATTTTGTTGTTTCTCATAGCTGAGTAGTATTCCATTGTGTAGATGTACCACAGTTTCTTAATCCATTCTTTGGTTGAGGGACATCTGGGTTGTTTCCAGTTTCTAGCTATTAGGATCAGGAGGTCTAGGCCAGTCTGGACCAAATTCAAAAAGACCCTGCCTCATAAGAACAATAAAACCCACAAATAAAACAGTTCAATCATAACACATAAGAATGAAAAACAGACAAGGAAAGAAGATGATGAGATTATCTCCTTTTATGATATAAAACTGAATCAAGAAAAATGTTAGCTGTTGAAAAGGAAAAAGACATTTGATGACTGACCAATGAGGAAGAATGTAAGTGGGTGCCTCAGGGACCTTACTTGTCTTATTTTTATTGATTTATTGTTTTATGTTACTTATAACTTTAAGAAACAGATTATCTAGAACATATGATCAAGAGTGCTACCTGTCAAGTCAAGATAGGGTGAAAAAAAGAGAGGGGGAATGGAAAGATAGAAAGTAGTTGCCAAACACACTTGATGAAATTTGATGAAGTAGAATCAGTAGGGTTTAAGGATATTTATCTTTGGTCTCTATTATTAATTTATGTAAAATTTTAAAGATAATATAAGAAGGGCCTAAAAAGAATAGAGTACACTTAGAACCTTCTTTTCAAAGTGGGTGTTTGGAAAAGGAGGTATCAATTAATTACTGTCAGCTTAGTGGTAACTACCAAGAAGATATTTTAAAATATATATTTTTAAAAATTGTACTGCAGTCTCCTAGAAAGTAAGAGTTCTGAGTAGCAAGCACAATTTTGTGAAGAGTGAATCATGCCATACCAACTTAATTTCCTTCTATAATAGAGAGGCTGGCCATGAGATAAAAGGACAGCAATAGATATAATCCTCCTCAATTCACTGAGGCTTCAGATTCTCTCCTGTCTGGCATTCTCAGTAGATGGAAGGATTGACCCATGAAGAACCACTAGCAGGAAGGAGTATAAATGCCAAAAGACTGCTCTAGCAAGAGGGGTGCCTGGAATGAAAGACAGGGTATTTTCCGGGGTATTAATATGCTCTAGCTCACAGATGCTATAGAAACAGCAATCAAGGACTCAGAAGTGGGGGCAGAGAGATGCCCAGTCCACCTCAGCTGTTAACCACTGTGACAGTGCCTTACTCTCCTTTCTGTGCTGCACAGTCACAAGTCTATAGGAGGGGAGGTTCAGAGATCTTTCTTAGTCTTCTCTGGTTTTGCACATATGTGACCCCTTTACTAATGTACTTTAGAGACTTCTGCAGGAGAAAGTTATTGTGGTTGAAGAGTTCCATACACCTTATTTGTCATTTCTCTTATTTTTCATATCGACTTATCAAACAAATGTTATACATGAGATGTTACACCCTTTTCTCCTTTTAGGGCAACTCTTATGTCTCATGGCTATTCATTTGCATAGTAGTTACTGGAGTGTTTTTGAATATCTAATGTGTTTGCTCCAAGAATAACTTAAGGATTAATTTGTCAGAAGCTAAGTGTATTTAGCTTCTATGGATCACACACATTATCCCTAACTTTTTTTTTTTTTTTTTTTGGAGGGGGAGAGGTGGGTGGTTGAGTATGATGGGGTAGTGCCTGTATCCACAGTTACTCCAAAGCAAGGGCAGGGAGATTACAAATTCAAATACACCCTGTCAACATTCTGAGACTGTGTCTAAATGAAATCTACAAGTTGTGCACTGGGAATATAGTTTAGATGTAAAGCACTGGCTTAGCCCTGTTTAGGACCATGGCCTTAATAACCAGTACTTGAAAAACAGATCTGCAAAGCAGTAATTACAGAATAATAATATATTGTAGATTACAGGCAAGGTTAATATGAACCCTAAGTTTAAAACACCCAAGATCTTATGCATGAAATCATCTGCTGCTCAAACTGTAGCAAATATTGAGTTTGATTCTGATTCTGATCTAAGGGAGCGGGGAACAACAGACTCCTAAAATCTGGGCCTTCCTTTCATTGCCTTAAAGATCATTTTCTGGTTGAAAGTTCAGAAATTCCTCCTTTTTATTAAATGTCTTGTTCAGTAGGTCAATTCCAAATTAATCTCAATCCATAAGAGCAGACTGATTCCACATGCAAGATGGTAATGTGGTAACCTATCTTTGCACCTGTAGAAAGCACCCGGATGGAATGACATCCTGATGTGGAACGATGCTTATTGTTCATTGCTTCGCTTTTTAAGTTGGCATTTAGGATTAATTAAGCATTTGATAAAGCTCATGTTTATTCAAGTGTTTATAAATTAGAAAAGCTGTTAGCAGCATTTAATTTGTTTGAATATATATATGTTTAATTTACTGCATATAATGGAAACATTAAGAGAATTTAAGAGGTGTAGCCATATTGATAGACATTAAGCGCATGCAAAGTGTAACTATTATTACTAATATTTTACATTTGTGGCAATGTTAATAGTTGTGAGCATAAAGGAGCCCCATTCAGAACACATGCAAAGACATGGGCCGTCAGTTTGGGTGTTTGTATCACTACACATATTTGTCTTTCTGCTATTTCTTACCCTTCACTCGAAATGGAACATGTTCTTCCCCCACTGACTTCCTCACTATCGTTCTACTGTGAGAATGGACTGCGTCTCTGATATTCGGGCATATCATTTGTCCAGTTGCACTGAAGTTCTGGACCCCAGATCAGATCCTGTCATGACAAATGTGACTAACACCTTCGGCCAATGGCCAGTTAATCTCCAGGACTGTGAGATTAACAGGAGTCATTAGAACAAGATCTCTCCCAGCTATCTCACCGCAAAACACAGGCTGTCTATGTTGATAGGGATTCCTGCTGACCTGTCTATGGACACACTGCTTCTGGTTCTGGATCTGTGAATGACTTCATCATTGTCAGTTTTGGAAATCGCTTGATTTCCAGGATGAATGCATATGCCTCTTTAGTCATGATTCAAGGTTCTAGGCCGAGGGCTTAGAGTGAAAAGATGAATAAGGAAAAGGTTCCCCACACAATCACTTTGGAAACAGGCTGTTGGGCAGCTATTTGTCTCTTTTCTTGGGCCCCAATCTTGCTGAACCTTCTAATCTATTCTCTTCATAGACTGTAAAAGTGACCTGACTCAAAAAGGAAGCTGGGTATATCACATTTCAGTCCTGTGATAGCTGCACTGCTTACCACGAGATGAAACCAGGCTTCTGGACCTGCATAGCAGTCTGGCCTGTCCACATTGTCACCCTCCTCCCTGCTTTCTCTTCATTGTTCCAATGAAAACGCCTCGAAGACACTTCCCCTCTGCATTTTTCCTTTGTCCGCCCTTTCTCTGGCTCTAATTCTCTCCTTGTCTATTTATTCCTAATCCTTTCAAGACTCAGTACAACTCCATTTACGTCTCTGATCTTGTTTCTCTCTAAAGCCCCGACCAGATCATGTGTGAAGGAGTACCGAATGCCAACTGCTAATCTTCACAGCTGCAGTTACTACGTCACTCATAATTACCTGTTTATTGTTTGCAGTCCTCAGCTACATTGCTGTTTTTGATTCTGTCTTTAAATAATTGACTGTTTTTCATTTTGGCACTACTAATTGGTTCTTTTTAAAATTTCCACCTGTTTTTATTTTCTCTTCACATGATTTTTAGAATAATTTACATTGTATGTTGGACACGGTTTCATCATTTATCTCTGAAATGTACTAATCACATTCAGTATAAAGCCATTTTTTGTTGTGTGTGTGAAGACGGTTGTGTTTCCACTCCTACTGGAGCAAATTGCTTACCTGGGTGTTGGTTTTATATTTGCTAATGCTGGAATATTTTGCAAATAGTTTTAGAATTGGGGATCTAAATTTCATCCTTCCTGGTAACTTCCCTTCATCCGATAGCATTCAGCCCATATAGTCTAATCTCCATCGCTTGGAATTTCTGTTATCATATCTTGTCCCAGGACCTGAGGACAATCTGAGCACAGACACTGTGTCCACTCTTATGCTTTTAATTTAGGAGCAGACATCACTCACTCATATCCCAGGCAGAGAAAGAATGGCCCACAATGTTATTTTTAGAAAATGAGTTTTGATGTCCCATGAAGAACAGGACAACTTTAGCCCCAGGGCCTCATTTGATGTATAATGTTACCCTTTCTTTCAATTCTTAATTCCAAAACTGAGTCCTAGTTAGCACTCTTTGCATTTTGTTCCACTTTTGTTTTTCAAATTCTTTATTCTATTTTCTTGGAGGATGTGTGTGTGTGTGTGCGCGCGCATGCATTGTTTGGATGTATGCATATATTTGTAAGTTTGGATGTGGACACATATGTATGCACATGCTGTGCTTGTGGTGGATAGAAATTGATGTAAGGTGTCAACCCCAATCTTCTCTTCTTATGACAGACTCTCATACTGAACTTGATGCTTACTGCTAAGATTAGACTTGTTGGCAATGAAATTCAGGTATCGGCCTGTCTATGCCCCATGGTCCTGCATTTATAGACACCCTATGCTGGGCCTGGCTTCATGTAGATTCCTGTATCCAGATGTTGGTCCTCATATTTCTACTGCAAGAACTTTAACAATCGAGTCATCTTTCTGGCTTTCAAATTGTTTATATGTGAGACACAAATGCACCTTATTATATTATACTTATTGTATACATTTAGAGAAGGAAGAGAGATTAAAAAGGGAAGTTGATATGTTTTTCTGCCATCCTCTTTTCCCTCTGAGGAAGTAATTAGAATTAAAACAGGGAATTGGCAAAGGATAGAAAGGATTAAGCTAAGTACTCAGCAAGTAAATGTTGGAGTATGTCATATACAATAGGAATTGTTAAGACCCAAGAGCACAGATTACTCAGAGCCCTTGGATATAAAGACCAAAATAATGTATATTTAGTCTTTTTTATTTGCATAACTAGCATTATTGAGTGTTTAGCATATAGAAGACATTGGATAGATGGTAGAAACATACTGGGAATAAAACTAGCAAGGCCCATTAACTTAATAATTTTTAGACAATGGGGGGGTGCATACAAGATGATTTTGATACTGCTGAAATTTGGACTACTTTGTGGGAATCAAACCCACCTGGAACCACTGTGCAATGATTAAACTGAGACCCCAATATAAGTTTTAATTAGTTACTCAACAAGCTGTCATATTCCCAGGGCAAAAAACAACACCACACAGAACACCCTGAAGATAAGAAAGAGAGTGAATGGCACATGAGAGATACAAACCTAATTCAAGCTAGGATCAATGACAGGCACATGTCAATCTAGCCCATAAGAAGTAGAAGTGAGGATTTAAGGGAACCTACTGCACAACAGAATTCAAGGCCAGCCAGCATTAACTGAAACCCTGACTCAAAACAAAAATACATTTTTACATTTTGGCCATACGTAGAAACAGCAGGTCACATAGCCATATTATACTCTACATGGAGACCTAGAAGTGGAGAAATGGAAGATGAATTGGCTCTATTCTAGGACATACCATGACTATCTTTGGCCATCAAAATATTACTTAGATATTCCATCAGATTCCTAGATCCTTCCACTTTCTCATTGTCCTTTATATCCTCTGCCATTGTACATCCTAATGTGATTTTTTTAAAGAGCTGACTTGATTTCCCTTCCAAAGATTTCATGTCAAGAATTTCCAAGTGATTTGGACTACAGTTACATACATTATGATACATTACAGTATCATTACCCTCCCAATTCTCCTGAACTCTGGAGTGATATGATGTCTTATTCCTAAGTCACTAAAACTGTTAAGATGCCAATTGCTTTTTTTTTTTCTGATTGGTCAAAAATGAGTAGAGTATAGCAGTCCCCCCAGGAATTTTACCCTCTGGGAGATGAAGCTGTTAGCAAAGCTAGTCAGAGACCTGTAAGATAATAAGCTGTTATCCCAATGAGACTTCCGGCAGATGTCTGGAGAATTGAAATCCCTCCCCATCACTACTCTGGTTTTCTCTGTACCAATACTGCAACCTGTGTCTAGTAACACATCATGCATGTCCTCCACGTGTCCCTGCACACTCTCACAATGCGAAGACTTCAGTACTCTTCATTTGACCTAACCCATATGCTCTCCAGCATGTTCGTGCCTTCAGGTCAGGGCATTTCCACATGAACGTAAGTCTACATGACATTTGCCCCTTCGCTGCCTCCTGTGAAAAGTCTGTTTCTTTCAAGGTGGTCAAGCCTTCCATTATAATGGTGTCCCAGACTTCCATTGAATCGTAGCATGGAGTTTTAGGCTGCATAGTCCACTGAACAGTGAGAAAGTCAGGTACCTTGTTGGTTCATCTCCAAAGTCTTATTTCCAAGGATTTTTTAAATCACCTCCATTCTAGTGAGAATTAGAGAGCATTCTGTTTAAATTTTCCCAGTGGCTGGATGATTTATACTTCCAGGACTTCACCTTAAGGTTTGTTACAACGCAAAATCTCAGGACTTCTACCATCATTCCCTCATTTTCCTCGCCCCTCCAACCCCAGGTAACCTCTCATTCCTCTTTAAAATTCATAGTATCTGTCTATCTATCTATCTATCTATCTATCTATCTATCTATCTATCTATCTGTCTGTCTGTCTGTCTATCTATCTACCTACCTACCTATCATCTATCTATCTGTGTATAACTGATATATATCCATATAGCCTGCTTAGCACATATAATGTTAATTGTATGGAAATGGTTTCAGGGTTGACTAGTTGGTATTTCATAATCCCCTGGGGAAAACTCTTCCTCCCTCTCTCAACATTCCTCCCTGAGTCACAAATGCAGGATTTGTGGTGTAAATGGATCACTTAAGGCTGGTTACCACACAATCACTCATTCTCCGCATTCTGATCAGTTGTAATTTTCTTTAATGGTCTCTGTCAGTTGCAAAGAAAAAGTTTGTTGAAGAGGGAAGGCAACACACATCTGTGGGTGTAAAGATAATTATATAGAATGTAGTTAGGAATTGCGCTGGTTTAGTAATGCTATGGTTGTAGTTTTTCATTCAAGATCCATGACATTCTTAGCCATGCATAGTTGGCTAGGTTTCTAGTACCAGGTATGACTTCCCTCCTGTTTGACCAAGCTGAAGTCCAATTAGAGAACTGTTGGTTACTTCCAGTGTGTACATGCCACTGCTGCACCTTTTGGCTTATTTTTATATATTGGTTATTTTCATAATTCATAGGCATCATAGTAGGACTATTGTTTGTTTTCCTCCTTTGAAAGCTTGCATTACACCTTTGGTACCATGAAAGTTAGCCCTCAATGAAAAGGCTTTCAAACCATATCCAGTTCAATGCCCTGTCTTTTGTGTCCAATATGCACAGTGTCTTCAGGTAGTAGGAACTTCCCTTCCACATATGAGACATAACCAAGGACAAAAGGAGTAGTCTGCAATGTTTTCAAAGTCTCCTGCAGTCCCCTGACTAGGAGCTCTTTAGGTGGTTTCATGCCTGGTACGAAGTATTCTTTTAGTCTATGGCTCTTGTGGGTTAGGGCTTTTACAAACCCCAGTGGGAAATTTCTTTTAAACTATGTATGTATATACACATAGGTTTTCATATATTACATATAATTTTGGGCACACAGATAATTTATTCCTTATAACTTTCTCAAAAGATCCACCAGGAGATTCACACATCAGATTTGTAGAACACTATTCTATGATGCCTAATACTCCTAATTCATCTAAATCTACTTTGTTTGGTATGTGTTTTATTATTTTGTTGAGAAAAGGCCTTGTTCTGTAGCCCAAGCTGTCCTGTAGCTTGCATTCCTCCTCCCTCTACCTTCTGAGTGTTGGCAGTCAATGCCCATGCCCTCATGGCCAGAATATCAACCTTCTCCTAATTGCTATATGCCATATAGCCTGTTGGGTGGGCTTCAGTTTGTTTCTCTGCAAACTTAGTGGAGGATATCAATCTCTGCCTAAATTCATCATCACAATAAGAGGAAGTTGGTGGTTTCATTTGGCATTTAGACGTCCAGCTCTCTTCATGTTGTGCCTTTCATTAAGCTCACCTTCATCATTTTGAGCAGGTCTTGCTTTCATTACTTCCAAATTCGTAAGAGACCACATCATACATATTACTAATTTCTCTATGGTATTTAAATGGTATGCTTGTCTAATATTTAATTATTTGTTATAAGACAACTTTAGTCTAAATTTTATCAATTGATAAAAGTAAAATATAAACTTTAAATATGTCTCCACTTCAAAGAAAAAGAAAATCAGGTTGGGGCATGCATTCTTTGAGAATTTTATTAGCTATTCTCTTTGCTTAAACATTAAAAACAACAACAACAACAATTAAAAAATCAAAACTTTCAGCTTAAATAAGGCTGTTTCTTTGTTGAACATACAGACAGGACACAAGTTTAGGTAAATTAGGAATATTAGGCACCATAGAAGAGTGCCCTACAAATCTGATGTGTGAATTTCCTGGTGGATTAGGAGAGGTGTTAAAGTCATATTATTCCAAGCAGACTCTTTATATGTTTTACATAAGAAGTCAATTGGAGAATCAAACAGGAAACTTCACAGGTTATGTTTAAATGAGATTATCAATGAAAAGTGTTGTTGAAGTCCAGTTTGTGGGAGAGAGTTCCATCCCAGTACAATGAGGCCTAAATGAAGGTTGGAAAAGATAAGACATCTTCAGCATCAGGGGATAGTAGCCATTTTAACTAATTGCATCAAGGGGAATTTCTTATTAGCCCTTTGAGGATGGTGCTTTGAGAATATAAAGTAAGAGGCAAGGTTGAATGGTGTGTCTTACTACCATAAAATAAGAGCCTTCTTCTAAAGAATGAGACCCTACAGTTCAGAATTCAGTGTGAAATTTTTTTCATCCCAGGGACATATGTGGAAACAACCTCTATAGTTGGCTAAGATCTCAGTGTTGGTACCGCGACATTTTCCACAGTGACAAGTAATGTACACGGGTAAAACAAATACCCCCACAGCTTTGCTAAAGCTTTGTAATAACATTGTATTGCTTTGAACCATTCAATAAATTGTAGGCATGGTTTAAATGTACAGAGAGTAACTGCAATGCCACGGAGACAAAACGAAAAGTCTGTGGCCCTACATCCGCATGAAGAGTCTGTGAGCATGTGTTTGGAGAGAGGAGATATTTTACTCAGACTCTCTAGATTATTTTATTTGCAATGTAGTTATAATAATTTCCTTTTAAAGATCCAGATATGATCATTGCACTAAAAAAGCATGCCATATGCTAATTAAAATGGCCAAGAAGTTATGAATTCCCTATGATCTTTGTGGAGAAAAATCAATACCTGTATCTATTTCTATAAAACTCCAGAGTTTTACTGGTGGATATTAAAACCCAGAAAGGGAGGCTTTTATGTTGTGTTTCTGATAATAATGAGCAATCTAGGGTCAAATAGAAGTCTCATGCAGAGAACAGAATAAAGGAGTAACTATGAACAATTGAAAAATAAATGCAGAATCAGATATTTGTAATGCTGCTTAAAGCTCAGCTAATCTTTATTCAACATTTTTTGACTCACATATAAGACTCCCATTGTGTGGTGTCTTAGCAATGGATATATTGCTGAGGTTCTAAACCCTCAGTGTTAATACAAAGAATTACGGTTTCATAACTTGGTGATAGAAAGCATGGATGCACACAGACACACAGAAGCACACCCTAATAACTGCTAACTCTAGCAACAGTCGCTAGAGTAGGAGGCCTTAAGGAATACTGGTTTCACTGGAATCAAAAAAAATCATTGAAATCTGTTGTTGAGGAGTACTGACTGGTGCGCTTACCCTCTACTAGGAGTTAATAATATGGGCAGCCTTCATTATGCTAACATGTCTTACCACAGAATTTAGTGCATATCATTTAGATTGGCCTCAATTGTAATCCTAATAAATCATTACAAAACATTAAAAAGTATATCTAATCATATTAGATATTGCATCCAAAAATTGCCACATAATAGTCAATCAGCATTACTGAGTGATATCACAGAGGAGTGAGTTTGACTGCTGCAAATTCCTTATGTGGTCTCAGACGACTTTCTGACAAGTGGGAAGAGGCAAGATTCAATAAGTAAATGTGTTCTAGGAGACCTTCCCATTTTATATTTATTTGACTATTACATGTACTGTTATAACTGCTATTCTTCCTCAAATGATACCATTCTTTTTCTTAAAGTACAAGTATTTCAAGATAATCATAGTGGGACTTTTCCACTTGTGATCACTAACACATCACCAATGGCTGATAAAACTGTTCCATGTGCAGGATGACAGAAAAGTATATGAAATGTGTACATCAGAGTAGTAGCTCAAACACAGAGAAAGGGCAACGGTTCTATGCTCCTTTCAGAAAAACAAAAGAAAGTCACTGGAAGTTGTATAATTTTATATTAGTAGCTTGCAAAGAGTTATTACCTCATCTGGAATACCAGCTCTCACCCCTCTTAATCACAGATGAGAAGATCATACACATTTTATTCTGGATGCTTTTCTCAGCTAATCTAGCCAAGACTATTGTTGGATTTTTAGTACCTTAGAATTGATTCACGTTGCTGGGATACGATCTGAAGTCCTCTAGGAAAAAAAAAAGACCTTCAGATGTGCTTTGCCTGTCCCTGTTGTTGATAGTTCTTTTCTTGTGAACTGTCGGGAAGCAGGATCAACAAATCCATGTTCTTTGATAACAGGCACTCAGAGGATCCCTGCACATTCTGGTCCCTGCTGACTCAGGAGAAAAGGGATGACAAGAGAGAGTGTCTTGGGCGGACTGCTTCTGCTCAGCCTGCATGCTGAACACAGCTCCTGGCAAGCCATGATTTCTAGGCTACCTTTTCACTGAAAAATAGGCCTTCACCTTTAGCAGGTGCTCCTATTATACTAAGTATCTCACAAGGCCGGTAGAGAAATGCCTCAAACTTTCTTTGAATGGCCGTGTTCCACATTCAGAAGTGGTATTCAGAAAACCTGCATGACAGCAGTAACCATGTTCTATTTAGAGGAAATGATATGTCCTGAAAAAACTCACATGGATAGGCCATGTGTGGACCCTAAAGCCATCCACCACAGTGGCAACAAAATGCACCAGCAGCCACAATAATGAAATGCTTGGTGGATTTCTCTCCCAGCTTCCTAATTATGAAGCTTATATTTTGCAACCATTTCAAGTCTGTTTTTGAAGAATTGTTATTTTTCTCAGCATGAAGGAATGCAATGTGAGTAGTTTGCATAGTCATGGGAGGTAAGGTTTTAGTTTTATTTTCAAGTTAGATAACTTTCAGGTCTAGTTATAGCAGCAGGCATTGATCCAAAGTGTAATAAAAGGAAGGTACCAAAATATCCTACCTCAAATACCTCTTTTTGTCAGCATCTTAAATCCACAATTAGAGATCTTTTCTTCCAATTCTCAAAGAAATTTATATCGCAGGATTGATTTAATTAAAATGAAAAAGTTCCAGAAGAGGCTAAGAATCAATGTTTTTACGTCGCCTGGTTCAAAAAGCATGTACCCAGTACCAGAGGCTAATGTGGACCATGGCCATTCAAAGATAGCTATGTAACTCATATCTTTCTCCAAGGCCTTCTGGAATATTAAGAGAAAGCCCTGTATCAGGTCTGTGCTCAGCAAGGAAAAGGCAGAGAAAACCAATTTTACTTCCATCACAATTTCAAAGAGAAATTGACTTGGCTACATTTGGTTAAAGCTGTACACTTGACAGCCACTTGTCAAAATATATCATTTGATTCCTAATATGCTTTGTATATATTCAGCAACAAACCTAGTTGTAAACTGATGAAATGAATGAATGCTATATAGTTCTCTCGCAGAACTGTACAGCAGCTATTTAATATTTAAGAGGTGATTAGAATGTATAAAATCATTAATAGTCAAGTATGACCTCACTATTGAGCCATATTGCTGGCTACAAAACACAGCTATAAATTGTCAGAACAGCAAGACTGTACAGTGACCCCTTGGTCTGTGAAGAACACTATTCACTATAGTAGTTAACCTTTGACTATAAGAGTAAATTAATGCAAATCTAAAAAAATGCAAGCTCCTGTTCTAAAAAGTCACAATTGTGATATGATGTATATCTATGCTAAAAATGACTAATAGGAATGTGACTTCTGAAGCATGTGGCTAGGCCAGGTGTCATGTACCAATGGGATGGAGATAAGGGTATTCATTACAGGAGATTACAGAAGATTACACATCTTATTTTTGTTGTTGTTAAATTCATGATTTCCCTGACAGCAGCAACTTGTGTCATGGGAGACAATGTCAGGTGTTGCAACCTGTGCCAGTCACACCCCTCTATATTACTTAAAGAGCCTTCAGAAAATGCCCAAATTGCCTATGTGCACTAAATAAAATGTCACTTTGTGAATAAATTAGGCATTTTACGCTCCCGCCTGTATGTCTAATGACATCTTTTGTGATAGAATGTCTGCTGCCCTCTGGGGAACCAACTCTGAAAGTCAGCTTGCACCTGCGCTTTGGAGGATGGTAAGTAGAGGTGTTATTTGCACAATTCACCCTGTCCCCTACCCAAATAGAATGTTACCTGTGTTCAAGGGAGGATTTAAAAAGCATTTCCAGGATGTTTCTGAATATATGCCTCAGTCTTAAGGTTTTGAATTTATACAAATCTTTTGATATGTGATGATCCCTGCCCCAACCAATGGGGATTACTAGAAGCTTGTAGCTCATACACCCTACCTTTATACTCCCTGGGAAGTAATCAGATAAATTATGTGTGCTTTGCCTAAGTGTAATTTGACACTTTCTTTCTGATATTACTGTCTTTGTGTTTATATATTGTTACTTATATGCTTGAAATCATTCTAATTCTTTTATTTTTTAAAAAGAATGTCTTTCATTTGTTTGTTGATAGTTTCATATATGTATACTGTGTATCCTAATTATAACCAATGCCAACACCCACCTGCCATTCTCCTTGGGTACCCTATAACATGTGGCCCTCCCACCTTTATGTCTTTTTATGTTTGATTATCTGCTGTGTTCAGGTTATACTGTATGCTATAATGTTGACTGTTCTTGTTGCTTTCACCTTGTAGAGGTCTTATGTATGTGACCATAACTGTTGTTAAGTGCAATGGCAATGTGATATCCAGAGAATAGCATTATACAACACTCCTTCTTTCCTGTGAGCTTCATTCTTTTCACCTGTTCATAATGATGGGTAATGAACACTGATATAGGAGACACCATTAAAGACTCATCATATAGACAAGCCACTTAAGGCTGAATACTCAACACACACTTAGCATCAGCATAATAATCAGCTGTAAATCTCTGCACTGCTACCTCACTTTACAAAGGGACCTACCTGGCAAAAAGTTGAAGAGCAACAGTAATGGGGATATATTTATAGAGAGAGAGACAATGTCAGGTGTTGTGTGTGTGTGTGTGTGTTTGTGTGTGTGTGTGTGTGTGTGTGTGTGTGTGTGTGTGTGTGTGTAAAATATTTAGAAGTTTTACAACATGTCCATATAGCAAAACAATATTAGTTAGCCTGTGGAACATCTCAAACCATGGGCTTTTTAAAAAAACCAAGGTTACATTACCAGACATAATTTCCATCTATTTTAACTACCCTCAGATCTAAACAGAAAGTGACTGGTTACCCTATAATCTTTATGCCTCTGTTATACCAGTTGGTGTATTTTGACTGGCAGGCTGTTCAGATTTGTAGCATTCAGGATCTAACTCTGGGTAAGATCTATGTCATTTTCCCCTTGTCAACCTCCCTAGTATCTTCTAGCACCATGGCATCTATGCAGCAGGAAGGATATTCTGGCTCAGTTTCAGCCTCATCCCTCTATGTTGTGCATGTCGTATTGTGTCTTCAGAAATATGGTCTTATCATGTACTCACTGTGCACAACCAAGAGCAATGGTAATATGGCAGTATCATAAGGAATATTTTCTGTTCTTTGTTGGAACAGAAGAAAGGAAGGTAATCAGAGGCACATGGTGGTATGGGATTAGGTGATCTGGGTTAATTTAGAGTAGCTAATCGAGAGTCTGCCTAGCTAAGGGTTAAGTTTTAAAACATAAACAACAACAACAACAAAAAATTGTAACTGCAATTTAATTATCAATTGTAGTTATTAGTAAGTATAAACTGTAAGATTAAGCCAGCAGAGCAGTCGGCAGGTTGGCAGAGGAGCGGGTGGCCTGGCCTGCGTGCCTTAACTCATTGCCAGATTTGTCCTGGGGAAAGAGCCCTGGGACCAAGGGTGGCCTACACCCTGAAACTAAACTCTGTTAACTAATATAAGTTGTTATATTTGGCTGGTAAAATTGCCAGCAGCTTGGCAGGAGATTAGCCTGTGTTCAAAGGAAGTCCAGGAGTCCGGGACTGCTTGGACTGAGGGCCTATAAGCTACCTCAGTCCTTTCCCTAATAGTTAAATACACTAAGACCTTTTAAAGTTTTAACACTTAGCCCTTAGCTGGGCAGACTTTCAATTAGCTACTCTAAGTTAACCCAGATCACCTAATCCCAAACCACCATGTGCCTGTGATTACCTTCCAGCATTCTCAAAGGTGACTCTCTCCTTCTGTGTCTCCCAGCTGGAAAAAAAAAAAGATCCTCTCTCTAAAGGGTAGGGTTCCTGTTCTAATCTCAGGAAGTCCCACCTTCCTATACTCTTTCTGCCCAACTAATTGGCCATCAGTGACTTTTATTAACCAATTAAGAGAATGCCTCAGAATATGTGGTAACCAGATCTCGGCATTGAAATTAACCTATCAAAAGCAATGATATTAGACCTTCCCTCAACATCATCCTGTAGTGTTTTTTGGAGCTTCTCAGGCCTCTCTGACCAATAACTAACTCATAGGGAAGTATCTCAAATGCTCAGATTTTCAATTAACAACTTTTATATTCTGAGGGAAACATTTTCTATTCATATAAAACTCAGTTTTATAAAAAATATTGTTAATTACCTTATAATGTATCTCATAACAGTTTTTCATGCATCCTTAGCTTTGGTTAGCCTTCCTCAAACTCCTCTCCTTCCCATGTTTACTTTTCTATACACCTTGATTCCAGACAAAAATTATATGTTTTCATATGACCTCATGTTCTTAAAGTTATTAAAGATACTGAAATCTGAAGCATTTTCTGGTGACTTTCTTGCCTTCTCATAAATACTCAAAAGCCATGTTTTGAGCTGACATTTCTTGTTATTGTTGTTGTTTTTATTTAGTTGGTTGTTTTAGTTTTTTGAAGTGCTGGGATCAAACCCAGGTCTTTATATGCTAGGCAAGTACTCTACCACAGGGTTATCTATATTGCCCTTAGAATTTATTTTTTGACACCCGTCTTGCAAGAGTGTCAGCTTGCCTTGAAATCACTGTGTAACCCAGATTGGCTCCAAACTCACAAACCTTGTACCTCTGATTGACAGGAATATAGGCATGTACCACTATACCCTACTGACAAGCAAGCTTTAAAACATAGCTAAATAGTTTTCCATGCAGAAAATCTACACAGACGTTAAGCATGTAAACTATGGGAAGTGAGTTTTTTTTTCTCCCCTCTTGTTAGATTTACTAAGAAGTAAGCAAAGTAAAACCTCAACTGAATGACACCCTGAAGACTCTTTCTAAGGAGAAAGACTACAAAAAAAAAAAAGCTTCTTCCTGATACATTTGATTTTTTTAAAAAGTAATTTCTAACACCAATTGTCTGTTTGTAATGTGACAAAAATTATTCAGTTCCGTTTGCCTGTATTGTATCTTTGACTGTTTATTAATCCCAGTGGCAGGTAATATATTTCCCTAATTTTGCAAAAGAAGGAAATCTAGGCATTATATCAAGTCTAACTAAAACTAGGAGGAGCTCCCTTGCTGATCAATACTGGTTGTGCTAGATTCTTTTCTTTATGTTGGTGATTACACAGATATTCTTATGTGCCTATGTGTCAGAGACAAAGAACCAGATGTTTAGTACCATCAGGTCCATTAGCGCTTTACTTGACACCATGTGTCAGAATTTGTTTTGTTTTCAGTGTAAGAATAAAAATTTAAACAACTTAAGTTGCTGAGACACAGACATACACCAACACAAACACACCAATGAGAAAAGAAAGAACTTGAGGATAAGGGGGATGGAGAAGAAAAATGTATACCTTTTATAACTACAAATTTGAAAATAAATGAAACTTTAGATATTGTTATTTTCACAGTTTAGACACAAAATTTTTACATGTATGCCTCTTCTCTCCTCTTTCTCAGAATCTATCTGGTTATATGGCAAAGGCCAGAACTTCTAATTTTAAATTCTTCTAGTCCAAGATAACCATAAACCGGTACATTCCTAGTTCAATGGTTTAAACACAATATTAAAAGGCTCATAGAAGCACTTATGAGGTGATAACAAAGACAAGAGAATAGAATGCACTTATGGGACATCCTATGTTTATACTGATTATTCCTTTGTGTAGCCCCAAATTAGGCACCTATAGCTCCAGCTGAAAACTGGGATGTTCATGTTAGGTTGGAGATGCTAATGATTCTCAGCCCCAGGCAAACAGCTCTTCAACACAGCCTAGGAGGTCTTCCTCATTTCCCAAAAACTTAATTCTTATGTGTAAAATGCTACAATGTTGGTAGCAACCATAACACAGGCAGAAGAAACCATTCATTAAGTGGTGTCTCTCCATCATCTAAGCTGTGCATATTGCCGTCCTCAAAAGGTGTGATCAGTTCAAACATGAAAAAGTGCAAAAATGTGTTTGTAACTGAAAAATAACAAAGTGGACTCATTAAAATATTCATTTTTTCAGTATTCAATCTCTCTCTTTCTCATGGATTCCAGATTTATGCTTTTATGTGATTCTTGAGTGTGAAAATGAGAGGGACTCTGTATCTATATGTGTTTCTTGTGCCTTTTCTTGGATTCTTTTCCTTCTATTTGTTTTGCTCTATTCTGATGTATTTGTTTTTATTGCATCATTACATTATTTGTATTGTGTTATATATTATATTGTAATCATTTGGAATCCTGTTTGTTTGTTTTTTAATATATGTATTTATTACTTCAGGTTACATCTCAGTCACAGTGTCCTCTTTTCACCCCTCCCAGTCTTGCCCTCCCACCCTCTACAACCCTATCACTTCCATTCTACTCCTCTGGAGTGGAGTGTCCCTTCATAACAGTCCCCTGCCCTAGTTCAGCACTCATAGAAGGGCCAAGAGCCTCCTCATACATTGGGGGCCTACAAGGCAGCACAACTAGGGCAAAGTGTCTCATTGACAGGAAAAAAAGTCTGTGTTCATGTTCCCTTTATGCCTTGGTTGTAGTATAGTTATTCTGTACTATATGGATAACTATAGTACTACATGTACTACACTTTATATCCTGTATGATTATACATGGATAGATGCCATGTGTATCCTTCTGAGACTGGGTTAGCTCACTCAGGATGAGCTTCTCTAGTTCCATCCATTTGGCTGCAAATTGCATGATTTCATTGTTTCTGATGGTTGAGTAGTATTCTATTGTGTAGATGTACCACAGTTTTTAAATCTATTCCTAGGTTGAAGGACATCTGGGTTGTTTCCAGTTTCTAGCTATTACAAATAAGGTTGCTATGAACGTAGATGAGGAAACTTCCTTGTGATTTGTTGAGGAATCATTTGAATGTATACCCAGAAGTGGTATGGCTGGGTCCTAAGGCAAAGCTATTCCTAGTTTTCTAATATATTGCCAGACTGATTACCATAGTGGTTGTACAAGCTTGCACTCCCACCAGCAATGGAGGAGGGTTCCCCTTTCTCCACAACCTTGCCAGCATGTGCTGTCATTTGAGTTTTTGATCTTAGCCATTCTGACAGATGTGAGATGGAATCTCAGAGTTGTCTTGAGTTGCATTTCTCTGATGATTAAGGATACTGAGCATTTCTTCAAGTGTCTGTCAGCCATTCACTCCTTTGTGAATTCTCTTTTCAGTTCTGTTCCTCATTTTTTGACTGGATTATTTGGTTTCTTGGCATTTAATTTCTTTAGTTCCTTGTAAATTTTGGATATTAGCCCTTTGTCACATGTGGGGTTGGGGAAGATTTTTTTCCCAATCTGTAGGTTCCTGTTTTGTTCAAATGACAGTGTCTTTTGCCTTACAGAAACTTTTCAGTTTCATGAGGTCCCATTTATCGATTGTTGGTCTTAGATCCTGATCTGTTGGTGTTCATGGATAGGTAGGATCAACATAATAAAAATGGCCATCCTGGCAAAAGCAATATATGGATTCAATGCAATTCCTATCAAAATTTCACCACAATTCTTTATAGACCTAAAAAAAGCAATTCTTAACTTCATATTGAATAACAAAAAAGAATAGCTAAGCCAACCTTTACAATAAAAAAACATCTGGAGGTATCACCATCCCTGATTTCAAGCTATACTACAGAGCAATAGTAATGAAAACAGCATGGTACTGGTATAGAAACAGACCAGTGGATCAGTGGAATCAAACTGAAGACCCAGAAATGAACCCTCACACTTATGGTCAGTTAATTTTTGACAAAGCCAAAATCGTTCAATGGAAAAAGGACAGCATCTTCAACAAATGGTAATAGTCCAACTGGATGTCCACATGTCAAAAAATGAAATTAGATCCATACTTATCACCTTGTTCAAAACTTAAGTCCAAGTGGATCAAAGACCTTAACATAAGGCCAAACAAACTAAATCTATTAGAGAAGAAAGTGGGGCAAACCCTTGAACTCATCGGCACATGTGACAACTTCCTAAACAAAACTCCTTTTTTTTTTTTTTTTCTAATGAGAGAACAAAAGGGAGTAGATCTGGATGGGAGAGGTGTGGAAAATTATGAAATGGCAAATTATAGTCAGGATATATTATATGAAAAACATCTATTTTCAATAAAAGAGCAAAAAAGAAGCAGTTAGCCAGGCCATGGTGGTTCACATCTTTAATCTTAGCACTTTGGAGGCAAAAGCATGGAGATTTCTGATTTCAAGGCCAGCCTGGTCTGATGTAGAGCTAGTTTCATGACGGGCAGATCTACACAGAGAAATCCCATTTCAAAAGAGATAGAGATAGAGATGATAGATAGATAGATAGATAGATAGATAGATAGATAGATAGATGAAGCAAATGTTGAGTTATGAGGTACACTGAGCACTGGTGGTGTGGAATTGAATACAGTGCATCTTTGTCCCCTAGATATGTAGATATTTCATAGTTATGTATAAATTATAAATACATATGTACCAGCTAGTTTTATGTCAACTTGACACAAGCTAGTGTCCATCTGTCTCTCGTGGATTCCAGGTTGACACTGTTCTTTGTGCCATTTGGGAAGAGGGACCCACAACAAAATGTTTCCCACAGAGGGGCCTTTGGGCAAGCCTGTAGGGCATTTTCTTGGTTGATAATTGATTGGGAGGGCCCCGGTCACAGTGAGCAATGTCACCTCTTGGCTGGTGGTCTTGGGTGTGATTAGAAAGTAGGCTGATCAAGCTTTGGAAAGCAAGCTAGCAAAGAACTCTCCTTCATAGCCTTTGTTACAGTTTTGGCTTCCAGTTTTCCTTCCCTGCTTAAGTTCCTGCCCTGAATTCCTTTGATGATGGACTGTGATATAGAAGTATATAGAAATTCATCCTCAAATCAGCATATTGTCAATGTGTTGGTGTATATTATGGACTTGTGATTATGGTATAGACACAAAAATGAGAAAAATATCACTTCAAGTTCTATAAATAAGATTACTTCCTTTAAAAATGCACTTACTGATTAATCAGTCACTGCTTTGCTTAAACATTGGACAACATATTTTCTGAACATTCCTCAGAATACTGTGGCAATAGGGAATTATTTTGCAGAATTAAGCAACTACACATCTCAAGACAACGGATTTTATTTCCAAGGGCCAGAGTGATTGATATTATATCAGTTCATTCTTCCCATGACAGAGGTTTAGGTTCAAGCCCCAGTCTAAATAGCTTAATGGACAGTTGGCTGAGCAGCTCAGATAAAGTTTTATTTTCCATTTACAAAACTTCCCACTTTGTTTAGTTACTTATTCAGATCATATAATCCCTAGTATTATCATCATAAGAATGTTCAATTTTTTCTAGTAGGATACTCACTTTTATGATTTTTTAAAATAAGTACATCTTGTTTAATCCACATAAAATTACTTGTATGTATATGATTCTTTTTTCCCTGTTCTTTCTTTTTATTATTACTTCAGGTTACATCTCCATCATAGTGTTCTCTTTTCACCCCTCCCAGTCCCGCCCTCCCACTCTCTACCCCATAACCCTTCCATTCCACACCTCTGGAGTGGAGTGTCCCTACATAACAGTCCCCCATCCCCAGTTCAGCAGTCATATGAGGGTTAGTTATGATAATTCTTTGGTGTGTTTTTTCTGCTCTTTTGTTTTTAGAAGAGAAGGAGTTGAGGAAAACCTGCCACTTTTCATATATATATATATATATATATATATATATATATATATATATTCTACTTTTTGGTTATTTTTAAATAATAGTTTGCTTGATGTTTTCTTCTGCAGTGACCTCTACCTAATAGCTTAGAACATACATATTGCATTATATGATAAGCATAGACAGAGTCAAGTCTTGTGGGATTTTTTTCTTCCACCATGACAACTGCTGAAAATGGTAATAGCAGTAGTATATTAAGTGGCAAGCCAGATGAGTCACTAGAGATAACCCTTACACAAATAATTATCAAGAAACAACAGGTAGGCAATTATTGTCATCTCTATTTTAAAGATGGGAAAATCAAGAGTGAGAGAGAAAGATACTTCTCCAATGTGGAATAGAATTTTAGACGTCTCCTCCTTTTTAATCTCGAAGAGGAAATATAAGTAACAATAAAATACAAAAGACTGAATATGTTCCTTCACCATGAGAAGAATGTGTGTTTGTGAAGCATTTCTGCCCCAAGGGATCTGAGATTCTATGTCTGAATACATTCTGAGGTGATGTGGAGTCTCTCATAACCAAGCCCTTTCTGCGACCTGCTTTTCATAATCTCATCGCATCAGCATTCTAGCATTTGCTTTTCCATCTTTCAGGTGTCTGCTAGACTGTGAACAAATAATGGGTATATATTATCTTGTGTTTGTATTTTTACCTCAATACTTAATAAAATGCCAGGCATATTCTAGCAGGGAATGAATAGATGATGTTTGCATGTACAAATAATAAAGGAATCAGTCAAAAAAATCTATCTATCATTAAATGCTCCAATGAATGAAGAAGAGGTTAGAGAGTGCTACAGAAATTTCTCTGTAGAGCTGTGTGTAATTGGCTTAGGTTAATAATAACATATGATTATTTTCCTACAATATCACTAACATATACCTCCATAGAAAGTGGTATAATAATCTCTCAAAGACTACTGCTAATATTTTGCATTCACTGTTGTTCAATGTTCCTTTAGTTACATTTGTTAATATTATTTTCTTATTTGTTCTGCTTTTCTAGATTATAGACTAATAGGAATTTATGCATCTGCATGCTGACTTTTTATCTTAGGCTGTTTTGTGGTGCCATAACAAAATGCCCAAGGCTGCATTTTTATATAGAAAAGAGTCTTCTGTAGCGCATGCTTCTGGAGGTTCAAGAGCATAACCTCAATGTTTTCTTGCATTTAGTCACATTGCTGTCACCAGGGCTCAGGTGATTGCTTGGCTTGATGATATTGGTGGAAGACTGTAAGAGAGAGGCAAATGTCTCACTTAAAAGTGTAAGAGAGACTACTTTAATAACCTTTCCATCTCTGTCCTGACCCACTCTGAGATACAGCATCATTTCCATCTACAAGCTGTGTTGACCACCACTAACTATATCAATCTCGATCACCTTGGCATGATCACCCCAAAGAACACATCTCCCACAAAAGAACCTCTGGGGGACATACCCCACCCAAACTAGATTACTCTTTTAATCCACAGGGGATTAAAATGGGGACATTTTACATGGTATCAATAAATGTGCCTATTAATTTAAGCAAATTTCTTTCATCAGAGAAGTGGAATTGTGCACTTCTCAGGAAGGAAAAACAACATGGCATAGGAATTTGGAGATAAGTCCATCCATGGTTTTCTAAGATTTCTACTATGCCCTCCTCAACAAGCATTTAGCCTTGCCCATGTTGCCAAGCAACAGAGATTTGGGTGACATGTAAAAGTCCTTCAGGATGGTTGAAGTGGTCCCTTCACCAACACAGATCAGCACAGGTGCGTTATATTCTTCCCAATGCTTCAGTTTATCAAGATACGTTTATAAGTTATTTTACTTACTCTAGATTTAACATATACAATATTATAATGGGAAATAGTTTCCCTTTGGTGCATTCTTGGCCTCTAATCGGTATTTTCCTCAGCTGTAGCATTTTGACAGATTTGTGAAAGCACAGAATTCAATTCATCCTACCTGGCTAGATGAGAGTCTTCACGAAAGTCAACACCTCCCCACCTCCATTTCCTTCTACTGCATGTATGTGTGTTTCCCTAGATTGGAATTTCTGCAACTCCACCTAAAACTTTAAAATATTTAGATTGTTTAATTATTTTTTCTAAGCAATGAAATAAACCTAAAAGTGTGGTCTACTGTTTTCATTGTTTAACAATGTGGCTAACTTTATTTGAACATTTTTATTCATATATTTTTATGTACTTCTAACTAATGTAGAATAATTATTGCATGATTATATATAGTAATATACAGAAAAATGTATTTCATAATATATTCAGTTTCCACATATATGACCTTCAAACTATAATAGTGAACAGCAGTATAATACAAATGAGCAGTACAAGGTATTAAGGGGATAAATTGGGATGTTAATGAAAAAATATGCAGAATGTGATCCAAATAACTCATGCTTGCTCCCTTTCTATCCCCTCCTCCCTTCTGTTTCAAAGTCAATTGGCAGTGGCACCAACTTAAAAGTTCTAATAAATCAATGATTTAATGAAATTTAAATGTTGGAATGCTCAATCACACTTGATTATGTTTTGAAAAATAGTTATGTATTTGTATGACTTTGTTGCTATGATCACATATTCACAGCCATACCTTCATAAGGGTACTAGCTTAATATTTACTTGGCTCTACTTCCTCCTTGATGAATAATACACAGTAAGACTTTCAGAACATTGTCATTTTCATCTTTTTGCTAATAGACATATTTTCTGTACTTATAACTGATTTATCCTAGTAGATGTTTTCCTCAGAGACCATGCAGTCACAGAAAATAATCAACCAGTTTTCTTCCAAGAATTGTTGGAAGGTTTAATCAAGAAATATTTGTGAAGTGAGCTGAAGAGGGAAGCACTCTCCAGTGGCAGAGAGATTATTACTGGAATTAGGCCTGACAAAATTTTCTAATCATCATCCAAATCAAATGAAAAGATGTTTGGAAATTTCCAGGCAAATCATGAAATCAAAAACAAGACCAAATTTTCCAAACATATTTTTTAATTTGATCAAAAAAAATCATACTTTTGCCTTCCCTTTGATGTGAGTTTCCACTGAAGGCCTAATATTTTAAGTCAGTTTTTGCATCAGAAGTAGAATATCGTATTCAAGAGATTGACTTCATTCTTTCTATGCTTCTACAATTCTAAATTGCCTCTAATTTCCTCTTTACACATGCAGTAGAGGAATGGTTGTTTTTCACAGACCTTGCTTTTCCACTAATTAGTGGCTAGAATTAAGTTTGCAATTGCCCAACTGAAATGTTTTAAGAAAATGTGTCATGTATCGTAGAAATAATTGAAATGTGTAATTTGAGGAGAAACTTTGGCCTTGTCTTGTATATGGCAAGAGTTTGGACCTTTGTTGCAAGGGAGAAATTTCTGAGTCTAGCTGACTTAAGCACAACAGAGGCCTGTTCTGAAGATACTTAAGTCTATTAGGAGAGTGAAAAAAAGGAGAGGGTTGATGCAGAATCATCATCGACTTGCATATATTTGGGAGTTTCTTTCTGTGTCTTTTCTTTTCTTCCCACTGGTCGGTGTTGTCTTCTCCTTCATTTAGTGACAGGTCCCCCTGGAGGGGAATGTGATTGTTGATAATATCTATAAATGTTCTAAGCTTTCCATAGTTGATTTACCACTTTCTCTGCTTTAGTGATAGAAACTCTAGGCAGGGAATGACTAGTGAGTGGCTAACTACTTACATTTAATGATCTGGAAGGTGAAGTGAACTTCCAGTAAAACTCACCCAACACTTGCCCAAATAAGCATGCAAATAGAATGAATTGTTAAATTGTAGTGTGAAGAGAGAAGAGCTTTGTGTTTGTGGTCATTTCAATAAGGAGGCAGCTCATATTTTAAGAAGGTAATATTTCTGAAATATTATGTATGTTGCATAATTAAATGGAGAATTGGGAGATGAATCACAAAATTAAATAATGCTGTATTTATCATCAATAACAAACTGACCTAACATAATTTCTAAAATGTAGGAATGAAAGTTTGCAAATAACCAACTGAATATGGTGTTATCTTCCACCAACAATTACCTAAAAATTACTCAGAACCTATTCATGGATCTTGTAATCCTTAGCTCACTATACACTAAATGTTGAATGTGTAGAAGTCTGAGTTACAGGAGTAAGGCTGTCTAATGAGAAATTGGCATGTTTACGCACAATAAAGCAATAATGTAAAAAAAATGCATCAACAAAGTCTTCTCCTGGTTGTCCTTGTCATGAGAACACATTCACTCTAGAAGCAAGAAACTTCCTGAAAAAGCCAAACTCCTAGCCACATATCAAAGAGGAAGTGAAGGTTAATCAAATAAAGAAAGGTAAAATGAATCAAGGGTCATTGGCACCATCTTATTTCCCTCATTTTTGTGATTAAATGGCTCCATGAAAGCACTTAAGGGCAAAAGTGTCGATTTTGGCTCACAGTTTGAAGATCATCATAGCAAGGAAGTTGTAGCAGGTGTTTGAGGCAGGTTGCCATGTTTCCTTTGCAATAAAGAACCAGAGAAAGATGGATGCTAGTGCTCAGTTCCTTCCTCTTGGTATGGTCCACAAGCTTATTCTAGGGACTGTCATTCACAGTGGAAGGGTCATCCCTTAAAATGGTAGGCTCATTTTGTGGAAAAAGTTATTCAACATTCTTTAGCATCCTAATCATACTATTACCCTGACACTCAACTACTTCTTTATCTCGGTTGGGGGAAAAAAAAAAAAAAACCATCTACCTGGAATAAAAGATTGCATTAAGCAGAATTAACTGTTTGATTACATTTACTGTTCCAAAAATGTGGGACTGTATTCCCCTTCCCTAATCACTCCCCCCTCCCCCATCAGACCCAACTCTCAATTATAGCCAGCCTAAATTATTTGCCTTTCCCAGCCTTTCCTCATCACAGAGTCCTTTGAATTTGCTCATGGGAATTTTCATGGTTAGGACCAATTCTTTTTCCCTATCTGTCAGAATCTTTGGATCTCATTATTAAGAACTCAGTTTGAGGTCTTTCCTCCTGGGGCTGCTCATTACTTTAGATAGTGGTGGTATGGGATTCTGCCTCTGTTGAGTCCTCCTGTATTTTCTGTAGCATTCAGGGTTAAGTGACTATATGCCTGTTTCTCATATCTTTGTGTGTTCATCTTCCTAAGATACCTCAAGCCCAAGCATCAAAGCGCTATCATATGTATCCTTGAAAACATTTATTAAATTGAATGATATTAACTGAATCACTGGGGTAAGAGCTGAGCATACTCTGCTTCACTATGTGTGTGATTTATGTGAGTTTTCCAGAAAATTCTCACACATCAAAAATAACATTTTTTATCACTATCTTGTAGAATACCGTTGTGTCCTGAAACAGTTTTAAGAATACCATCCTAATAAACTCACCATTTCCCAATAATAGCATGCACTGGCTTTAAACTGTTGTAGCTCAGGAGATATTTAGCCCATGTGATTAGTGTCTAAGTACTTACTGAAAATCTATATATAGCAACTCATTTTTGTTTACTCATCCTTGATTGTTAATTTGCTTTAATCTCCTTATTTGAAAATAAATGAAATAATATACCAGCTCATGAAATTGTTTCCATCATACTATTTTTCAAATTCAACTTCTCCATATTCTAAACAGTTTCCTGTTGATGCTCGCTATGTTTTTAGGGCCATTCCTAGTATAATGAAGATGTTCACATACTGTAACTGTAACTGAGATTTAGAAAAATGTACTTGTTAAATTATTAGTTTAAAATCACTTGCTATTTTTCTTATCTTCCAGTTTCAAGCCATTTCTTTTTCTCTGTGTTATGGATGTTTTGGGGACCCCAGCCTTTGTTATAGGACTGGGTGCATGACCCAGCACCTAGGGTCTTGAATCTCCAGATTCTTTGTTGGTCTCTTCAGAGAGAACCCTTTTCCCTGTCATTCTCCCAATCCTTACACAAGCTTTGTGCTATTTACCCTTACCAACTCTACATGGGGTCCTATTTGCCTTGCAACAAATGTTTGATTCCACGTTCAATCTTTTTAAATTTTTAAGGATCTTCTGCTTCAACTAGGAGTCCTAGCTTTTTGCAGTTGTGAGATGGAGGGTAGAAATACTGGTTGCTTCTCCTGTATATGGAAACACTGACTTGGAACACACATGTCCGTGTGATATTAGGAATACTATTTACAACCAAAAGATGGTACCACCATCTCATAAAGTGTGATTGTATCTTTAAGCAACATAAAAATTGTAATGGCAGGAAACTATTTTTAAATAGTAAGTTTATTAAAATTACAGACTCAGGCAACTTAACATTTATGAAACTTTTGAGTTGGGAGACTGAAGGTGAGACATTCAACCTCCCTGAGACTATGCTTCCTTTAGACTAGATCAATAATTTTATAGATTTGGTTTCACTGATAGTTTTTAAGACTTCATTTTTGAAAGCAGGTCTAGGATTATAGCCTGTGCAGAAGGTGGAGGTGTTTCCATACACCCTTGCAGCACATAAACACAGCTTCTCCCATAATAAGCCCTAAAACCAGCATGATACATTTGTTACCACTGTCATTCAAGGTCTGTTTGTGTAAAAAAATTGCTGTTGGTGTGGATGATTCTTTGGATTTGGACAAATTTATAATGACATATTCACCACCATAATGTCATACTGAATATTTGTGCTGAACTAAAATCAATCCTTTTTCACAAAATAATTTATTGCTTTTGTTTCATTTTATTTTCTGCTAGTGTAGCACCCTTCCTTCTTTCCTTTGGTTTTTAGGTTTCTTTCTTACATTTTTAACAATTTTACATAAAATTATTGGTGAAGGTAGATGCTTAAAACAAAAATAAAACAATGACTTTCATCAACAGCAGCTGAGTGATTGAAATTTTCCCTCCTGGTGTGCACTTCACCCTAACTTTTTGGTGATCAAAGAAGTCACCGTGAACTCTCAAGAACTTAGTTGATAACTACTGTCAAGCTGTTGTTCATGTGTCTTTTGTTCTTCCAATATAACCAGAATGAATCAGAGAAAGGGACACATGTTGAGAACAGGGGCTGTTCAACAAACTCTCACAGTACCTGTAAGGTGATGATGACAATGAATCCATGGATGTTAGCAATCTGAAGACCAATGCAAGGCTTTCCAATACATCCAAATAGGAAATACTCAAATGTTGACAAGATCTTGTTTGATGATTCCTCCCACACCAGCCAATATGTTCTATTACTTTTCCAGCTTCCTTTATTATTATTATTTGTTTTTTGGTCCTACCTTTCCCTAACAGTGTTCAGACGTGCCCTTTCATTTCTCTATGTTTTGAAGCTGATGTTTCAAATGAGTTGAGTATGATTCTAGTCAACACTGCTTTGTCTACATGATCTGCACTTTCAAGCAACAGTAGATTCACCTTTCCTTTGCCAAAAGGGAATACATCTATAATGATGGCAAAAGAAAATGGATCTCATAACAGAGAGTAATGATGTCATCAGCTGATATCCATCCAGCTTTTACTAACTCATTTGGTAAATATAATCTGTGATTCATTCTCAAAAGCATTTGCTTAGACCCATTGCTTTGCAAAGTTCCAACTATATGACAGATGTTGAATACTTATGAATTCCTTTCACAGATTTATAAGACATTTGCCCAGATGATATTATGCATTTTTGATACAGTAATTAACCATACAAAAGTACACAGTCAGAATTTATCAACAGTTAATATGGACATGTGGAATGGATAGTGGTGAAGGTTTCACTATAATAAATGCAAAAATTTCATTTTAATTTGGTTAGCTGAATATCAATAAATGTAGCATTTGAGGCTGGTGTGTTCTTGGAAAATATCCACTATATCACTGAATGTATAAACACAGATGAGCATTGGAATGAATAATGAAATCCAGAGGGTAAACTTTACTTTTATTCTCCAATGTAAATATTTAGCAGTATCTCTACCTTGCCCATAAATTTTCAAAGTATCCTGAAAGTATACCTCCTTCCACCTGGCTCTTGTGCATCAGTGAAGGATGGAACCACAGAGGCATCACTGTTTTCTTCCCTTCCCATTAGTCAAATTAATCATCTCACTGCTCGTGTGTGTGTGCCTCTTTTTAAAATGGACTACTGTCAGATGAGAAAGAGAAAATGACTCCACTAGGCATCATATAACAAATAAAGGTCCTAGGACCATTAATGGATTACCTCTTTTGATATTATTGAACAGTGAGGTTCCATAACCTACCCCAATATTACAGCCTATTGTCATTGTTCTTGGTTACTCTCCTGTAACTGAGAACAAGACTATATTGAGTAGAAGCCATCACATAATTGATTCACAGAACGTAAAAAGGTCAAACTCAGAATGATGTGAAAGTTTCACCCTTACTGGCTAGCTATCATAATATTGGAAGCTACTATATGTACTATCAGAAGAGAAAAATAACCATCCATTTTATCCTGCTGAATTTTGTGAGCTACTACAATGTCTTGTCTGGCAAGATTTGCCTACTAGTACAATAGCGGAACAATTTTCATGGATGTAACTAGACACAGGATCTTTGCCCCAATAAAAGTGCCAGATATAGGTTCCATATTGTAGAACTGCCCTTTTAGTACAGTCAGAATGTGTCTAGTTATGTCATAGACTTAGAGCAGAACCAACTACTATTATTTAACTAAATGGCCATAGTATTAAAGCAACTCCTACTGACTTATTGCTATAGACTTAGATTGGTGCATCTGTCAGCCCTCTTCAGACAAGATTCTTATAGAAGATGGAGAGTTATAAAGAGACCCACAGCTGGTAAGCATTCAGAGAATAAAATACTGTTGAATGCTTAACCCCTAAATGAGAAATCTAAACCATGGTTCTTTTCCCAAGATTCAGAAACCATCATAGAAGAGTGGTAGAGACACTACAAGAACCAGAAGAGGAGGGGGGACTACAACAAAACTATATGAAGCCATTACTCATATATACTCATAGAAATATGTCAACGTAGGCAAAATCTGTTCAAGTTTAAGCCAGAAAAGAGTCCTAATAGAGGGGAAGTGGACATGAACTCCCACTGATAACTGGGGTGTTAATAAAAATTGATGGCTCTCAGGAGTCAGTTTTCTTTAAGGGTTTGCCTCCTGACAAGTTCATCACATTAGAAAAGGTGGCACAACCCGAGAGTATTAAGACAACACATACTAGATTCAATGGGTTAAAAATAAATGAAACAAAATTGGTTGGGTAGGGAGTTTCACTGGAGCTGGTGGGATTTGGAAGAGGATGAATATTATTGAACTACATTATTTGCAATTTACAGTGAATTGAGAAACATTTAAAAAAAACACTGTAGGCATTCTTTAAATGCAGTTCAATTCTGAATCTCAGAGTAACTTTTGAAGATTACTTCCTTTTGGGGGTGTGTGCATGTGAATGTGAGCATGCATGCATATGTGTATGTGTGTGTGTTGTATGGGGGAAGTGAAGATTCTACATTCAAGCCTGTGATTTGGTAGAGAATAGAATGGAGTCTGGAACTTTGGCAAGAGAAGATTGTATGCCAAGTTCATTAATAAACTTATTGGTGAGCTCTGGATCCATTAAAGCCTTTATTACAATATGTGTATGCACACACACATATACATAATGACACAAGTACACACATATGTATATATACATATATAATAAAATACATGTATATATACGTATATAATAAGAACACATATATTTTTCACACACAACACTTGCATACAACACACACACACACACACACACACACACACACACACATATTTTAGATGAGATTTTGTGCATTGCCCAATCTGGCCTTGAACCTGGAATTCCTTGGCCACCTTCCTGTCTGACTTTCCCATAATTTTTAAATGTTTCCTCCTTAAATTATTTTAAGTTAATTCTGTGAATATTTGATATATGTGTAACTTAAATATTACTATTTAATTAATAATAGATAAAGAAATTTAGGCAACTCTGTGTTTACAAGGTATGGTTGAATATTATCTGAAGAGCATCCTTTCTGATTCATATGAAATTATTGGTTTTATACTTGAGCTCTCTCCTTCCATTGAAACGAGCAAAAATGTGATAATTACTGAATGTCTATGTTTATATACAACTTCCCAAATATAGACATTTGCTACTATCAACATATATGCTGGCTTTACAAATACACTTGGCATGTTTAGCAATTATCGTTCAAAGTATTTTCATGAACTTCAATGTGGATGCTGAAAATTCTATTTAGCAAAATAGAAATATCTATCTTGTCATTATCAACATCTCAGAAGTGTGTTTGTAACTCACTGACTCCAAAATAATGGTTGCTTTTGCAGAAAATATTTTCTTTTCTGTATCTTTATTTTTGTTTAAATTCTGCTTTAGCTTCTTTAGCTTCTCTGAGTCAAGGTTATGCTGGATCTTATTTCATTGTGTCAAGTTTTAAACTATTTAGCATCCAATATTGCCCAATATGTCGCATGGCCAGCAAGTACTTTGTATCTAAGCTGGGTGATGTGCTTTGCTCTGTACTGAATGACAGGTAAATGGTGATGCTCAAAAGACTTATTCACTGTTTCAAGTAATCCCTAGTAAATGTCAAAATGACATTTCAGGTGACTTTTTAATGAGCTAGACGTGTTGATTATTATTGCTCTGTGATTGTCTGTCATATCAAGTGTGGTCTCGTTGAAGGCATATGCTTCATGCATGTCATTCACTTCTCAAACTTTTGTTTCAGATCCACGTGTGATGCAGTTGAGAAATGAGAGAGCCTTGTATTTTATTGACTTTGAGTTGAGCCCAAATGAGCCTTCTAACTTAATAAAACCATACTCTTCAAATAACAACCAGCTTTAAAAAAATTGTGCTGCATGTTTACTTTATGCTCAGTTGTCTGATTCTCCCATACAGTGGCCAGGTTCATTTTTCCACTTACTGGAGCCGCCCTCTGAGGTCCTCATCATTAATTGATATTTATCGAGCGTTTGTTAGCGTGTGGCTGTGCACTGGTCCCGCTGTTTAAAATATTCTTCCTGCAATGTAAGATCTATCATTTACATTAAACACAGTCCTCCATCAGATACATAAAAGTTTCAAACACTGGATGGTCCGGCCTCTAATTAATCAATACTACACACTGCTTCTGGCTGGTTTCGTCTGGGCGCTTTCTCAGCTCTGACCGGAAAGCCCGGGAGGAGAGCTGATTGTAAGATGGTCTGTGTACAACTTCTGCCCCCCTTAATAACCATCCAGTGAAATTTACAGTCCAATAGCACACTTTAGGGAAGCTTCTGCAACTTTTGAGCTCACTTTGTTTGCAGTAGTCAAACCCTATGGGGCATCAGCATTTAACTGTGATTTGAAATGGCTGAAGTGGGCCATTCCACCAGGCTGGGGGGCAAACACTGCAAGTTTAAACACAGAAGGTATCTGTATGGAGGGAAATGGCCAGACAAGTTGTGTTTGGAGTGTTCTCAGGGAATAGATATTAATGCCCCCCAAAAAAACTGCTCTCCTTTCTTCCTTTTTTCATTCCTTCCTTCTTTCCTTCTTCCCTTCCTCCCTCCCTGCTTTCCTTCCTTTTTTCCCTCTCTCCTCTCTCTTTCTTTCCTCCCCTTCCCTTTCCTCTGTTCCCTCTCTCTCTCACCCCCCTCTCTCTCTCATGCTACATCCTGCTCTCTCTTTCGTTTCTTCTGCCCCCTCTTTCTTTCTGAAGGCAGACAAAGCTTCAATGTAACCCGTGCTGACCTTGGCTCAACATTTTTATTCATGGTTTGTTGAACCCTTGGTCAAGTTCCTCTCACTGGTATTAATCACTTAGATTCCATGTGTCAAACAGACAATTGGAACCCTTCTACACAAAAGCTGAGTAAACAGCATGCAGTTGGGGGGAATGGAGAGAGAGATTGAAAACAGAGGGTTAGGAAAAATAAAATAGAATAATTCTTGACATAATTTGTACTGTGGCTAGGAATCTAACAGAAGGACAGTTGGATATAATGTGTGTGATTAATGGTCACTATGGTTTTATTGGCGAAAAGATGATTAATACAATTTAGGGAAAATGCTCTTTTATCTGCACTTACTACAGTGTGAAATCAAGCAATAGCTTACCATTGAGAGTGTGGTTACCTTGTGGAATGGGTAACCTTCTAAGTCAGACATTTGAAGTCTTTCTTAAAAATATTTCTGGGTCTTTAAAAACTCACTCTTACTTTTATTGGTAAAGAGGAAGGGGTTTTAGTTACAGGAACTTGTTTGAAAAGATTTGTCAGCACTTGGTTTAGTTGTACCTAACTACCATGAAGGACAGATGCCTCTATCCAGGAAATTAAGGAGTTGTTCCCTTTACAGTCTATTGTTGACCAAAGAGTGGATTGGCCATTTCAATACAAAATACAGCATTAGAACAGAATAAGAATACAGATAGATTCAAAAAGAATTTCTGGAATGCCTCTTTGAATTGCTGTTTATAATCACAAGATAGGTATTAATTTTCATGTTCTCTCTCACTACATATTCCTCATCCCTTCAGGACTCAGGATAACTCATATGGCACTGTGTGTGGACACAATTGGGACACTGAGTAAATACTTAAAGAGAGTAAAAGAGATGAGCACTCTGTTTCTCATGAACATTCATAGATGAATTGGAGGCAGGAAAGTCCTGGGGGAGTTTTCAGAAATGCCCTGAAAATGCAAAATTTATCATGTTACTAATGAGGAATCTGAGATTCAGAGAAACTAGCTTCAGATCATAAAGTTGGAAAAATTCAAAGTTTGGGTGCTATGCAAATTATTCCCCATCCTGGTCACTTGATGGGGGAAATCCTGAGAGAGTCATGCGTGATCTACAGTGAAAGAAGACGTGTTTTGAAAGAGCAAACCATTGCTTCCAAGTCTTGGTTACAGTAATAATTAAACTTGATTGTTACCTCGATTGGATTGACAACCACCCAGATTCATGAAGCTGACCCCAGGGTGGGCCTCTCACATCATTTTCTTTTTTTTTTTTCAACCTGACACACAAATACCTTTTTAATTAATTAAAATATCTTTTAATAAACCGTGACTTTTCTTTTATGTTCATCACCAAAATTTCATATTAAAATCTCAATAGCATAATATAAACAGTATAGCATTGGGTTCCACACTTTATGATTTGAGTATTTTAAAAGTCCAAATTATGTTTGAAAAATCAGTCTCTCAACTGCAAACTCATGCAAAAATTACATATTTCTTACTTCAAAACATAGAGATGGTGCAGTCATAATAATACTAAAACCAAATCCAACAGTGTAAACAGCTTAATATTTAACAAGTGTAACCCTGGATCTTCTGATTTTCAAAATTCCGAGATGGATCCATTTCACATGTTTTGACATTCATAGCTCATAATTTATCTCCCAGGCTGAGGAAGTTCTATTCACTGCAATTGCCTTCATTGGTGTTCTTTTCATGATTCATGATCATGGTTTCTCCAATATGCTGAGAGCTCCAATGCAACTCAGGGGGTACCCTCACAAAGAAAGAAAGAGAGAGGGAGGCAGAGAGAGAGAGAGAGAGAGAGAGAGAGAAGACAGAACACAGGGCTAGTGTTCCTAGAATATTTTGGGATTTAACATAGTACAAAAGGACATAGGGATATGAGGATATTTTAGAATGGCAAGTACCTAGATGAATTTTTTTGTTTTTGTTTTTTTTCCTTTATTTTTTATTTCTTCAAGTTACATCTCAATCGCAGTCCCCTCCCTATTCCCCCTCCAGTCCCACCCTCCCACCCTCAACCCCCCATCCTCTTCCCTTCTTTTTTTCTTTTAAGTTTAAGGTATATCTTATTTCCCCCTACAGTTCCTCCTTTAAGTCCAACAAATGGCTCTTTCTCTTATAATAATAAATACAATACAGTACAACAGAGGTAATTAGGCCACAGTTATGAGGGTTATATGGCTTAACATACATTCCCAATGACCAGTCCATATGTATTTGGTACCTGACTTTAACATTCTACTATCTAAACATCTCTGTGAGTTTAAAGTTCTATATCTGACTCAACATTCATACTAATTGCAACACAATTTTAAAAGTATCTTCTTAGATGTATAACACTCTCTTGACTCCTAAACAACTCAAAATTTAATTATGAGACTTTATCTATCTGTTCTTCAATCACCTCAGAAACCTGAGAGGGATAAATATATCTGATTTTATAGGAAGTACAGGGTCTGAATCTTCCCAAACTAAGAAATGACATACCAGTGGCTGCTTGGACAGTTCCCATTTTCTCTCCATACATTACAGCATCGATCTTCAGTCGTTTGGCCCCGCTTCTCTGACAGACATTGATTGTAGAGCAGGGGTTATGAAGGACTTACCTACCCTGTCTTGGCAGAGCTAGGCTGTCGACTTACCTGCTTCCAGGTTTTGTCCTTTTTGGACAGCATTCTGTCTACAGTTGGAGCAAGGGGCTTTTCCTACCAAGAGATAGGCTTGTGACTAATTCAATCATCTCCCACTGGAGATTCTTTGATGCTCATCTTCTACTTGGAGGAGAATAGGGGGTGCTGTCAGGAGTTGATATGTCTTGATATAAAAAAAATCTAAAGTTACGAAAACATCTTTGAATGCCATATTCTGCAGATCTCTTGAGGTTTTGAAGAGGCCCTATCTATCTTTTATATTAGGGTAAGCAGATGTTGCTTGTCTCTTAGCAGGTTTATTTCTGATTAGCTTAGCAAGTAACTATAATAGGCTGTCATAGTACCTAACAGAATGACTGGCTTGCATAACCATTAGTTTGCATTTCTTAATTATCCTAAACAGTTCATGACAGTTAGTAGTAAAAGGCCGAAACATCACATTTAATTTTTTTTCTTTACCTCCTAACCCTTCCATCCCATTTCTCTGGGGTGGGGTGTCCTTATATAACAGTCCCTCATCTCAGTTGAGAGGTCATATGAAGGCCAAGAGCCTCTTCATTCACTGGGGATCTATGAAGCAGTACCATCAGTGAAAAGTGTCTCGTTGCCTGGGAGAGAGAACTACTAAACAAACAAATCAATAAGCATACAATAGATAAAAAAGACTAAAAACTAGAAAAAAATATAACTAATATATAAAAAATAAATAAAAATTAAAAATAAGAAGTCTATGTCTAAGTTCCCATTTGGTGTGTTAGTTGTAGTATTGATACCTTCTACTATATAGCTAAAATCCTACTATAAGTAAATAGATGCCATAGGTGTCCTTCTGAGTCTGGGTTGGTTCGCTCAGGATGAGCTTTTCTAGTTCCATCCATTTGGCCGCAAATTGCATAATTTCATTGTTTCTGATAGCTGAATAATATTCCATTGTGTAGATGTACCACAGTTTTTTAACCCATTCTTCGATTGAGGGACATCTGGGTTGTTTCCAGTTTCTAACTATTACAAATAAGGCTGCTATAAACATAGATGAGGAAACTTCCTTATGATTCTGTGAAGAGGCATTTGGGTGTATACCCAGAAGTGGTATGGCTGGGTCCTGAGGCAGAGCTATTCCAAGTTTTCTAAGATATCGCCAGACTGACCTCCATAGTGGTTGCACATGCCTGCCCTCCCACCAGCAATGGAGTAGGGTACCCCTTTCTCCATACCCTCGCCAGCATGTGCTGTCATTTGAGTTTTTGATCCTAGCCATTCTGACAGGTGTGAGGTGGAATCTCAGAGTTGTCTTGAGTTGCATTTCTCTGATGATTAAGGATGTTGAGCATTTCTTCAAGTGTCTCTCAGCCATTAGGGATTCCTCCTTTGTGAATTCTCTATTTAGCTCTGTCCCCCATTTTTTGATTGGATTATTTGGTTTCTTGGCATTTAATTTCTTGAGAACTTTGTAGATTTTGGATATTAGCCCTCTGTCAGATGTGGGGTTGGTGAAGATTTTCTCCCAGTTTGTAGGCTGCTGTTTTGTTCGAATGACAGTGTCCTTTGCCTTACAGAAGCTTTTCAGTTTCATGAGGTCCCATTTATTGATTGTTGATCTCAGGTCGTGAGCTGTTGGTGTTCTGTTCAGGAAGTTGTCGCCTGTGCCAATTAGTTCAAGGTTTTCTCCCACTTTATCTTCTAGTAGATTTAGTGTGACCGGCCTTATGTTAAGGTCTTTGATCCACTTGGACTTAAGTTTTGTACAAGGTGATAAATATGGGTCTAGCTTCATTCTTTTACAAATGGACATCCAGTTGGACCAGCACCATTTGTTGAAGATGCTGTCCTTCTTCCATTGTGCTGTTTTGGCTTCTTTGTCAAAAATTAGGTGGCCATAAGTGTGTGGGTCTATTTCTGGATCTTCAATTCGATTCCATTGATCTACTGGTCTGTTTCTATACCAATACCATGCTATTTGTCACATCATTTTCATAGAGTTGGATGAGAGGGCTCTGACTCACACACTGGGTTGGTCCATTGGAGGATTCACAGTATGACTGGCATTATTGGGAGACAGTGAATACCTACCTGAAGCAAACTTTCCACTAGGATGTATCACGAGGGCTTTATCTTGGCCTGGGCCCTGCCTGTTGTATTCTGTTTCCAGGGGAATCATGGTTTTATTTGCTTCAAGGGGTGTACCTTCCTGCCACAATGTAGAGAAACCCCTAACTCATAAGCTAAATCAATACTCTTTTCCTCTTAACTTGTTCCTCTCAAGCATTTGGTCACAGTAACAACAACACCAATATTAAATTAGTTGATTGATCATTGTAGTTGCACCTTGATTTAACCTGGGGGCCTTCAAAGGACATACAGGGTTCTGTCTCTTGAGATTTCACTGATCAGAGAAACATTGTGGACGATGGCAGCTTTTTAAAAAAGATCCGTAATTGGTCAAAAGGGCAGATAAAGAGGTTTTAAGCAATGTATGGTGAGATAAATGTTCATTGCTTTAGTGGTGAGCAATCCAAGGCTCTGTCTCAGATTTGAGGACTACATGTACCCTTGCACAAAGAGAGTTTTTCTCAAATTGATGGAATGACCTGGAACAACACTGTTATGTAGGGACACTCCACTCCAGAGGAGTGGGATGGAAGGGATAGGGGCTAGAGAGTGAGAGGGCAGGACTGGGAGGGGTGGAAAGAGGACACTGTGATAGAGATGTAACCTGATGTAATAAATAAACATTAAAAAAAAAAGGAAACGGGAGTAACCTAGCCCTTTACTCAGCAGACATGACAAAAGATTAGAAACGGACATGGATAATAATTGGACTCAGCAAAAAAAAAGGCTGGCACAGCCGAACACAGACACAGATTTGGGAAGCCACAGCAAAAGGGGAGCATGTTACAGCTCTTTAGATCTCGCACAAACCAAACAAGGACTTCGAATGTTCAGTTAGTAGAGAGTTGGTTGATAAGCTTTTTGGTTATGAAAGCGTTGAAGCTGCAAGTGCCATTTTTCTTATTCAGCTGCTTCTTCTGAACTGACATGCTTTTCTACAGTCATTCGAGCACGGAAGAATGCTGTTTCTTAAGCAGTACTTTGTGATACCTGAGTATGTCCCCACCAAGTTTAGTGACCTGTCAGTGCTCTGAACTCCAGTACCTGTGACTTGGTGTTGCCCTTGATTAAGCCTCACATCACTAGAATGCCTGTATTGATATCACTCTTCCTTCTGATTATATTTTCGGAGAAAAATGAAAGAGTTTTTTCATAGCTTCCCCATGTGCAGGCACTGACCTGAGGCTTGCAGCAGTCCTATTGCTGCCTAGAATCATCACGGACCATGTGTGGCTGTTAAGAACTTGAAATGTGACTACACCCAAGTGTTATGTGTGATATGAGTATAAAATACATAGCAAAATCCAAACGTTTACTTAAAAGTAGACAGTGTAAGTTTCCATTGATGAAATATTTAAGATGATTACATATGTGTGTATATATACATATATATATGTAGCTATATAAGTTTTAATTATACACATTATGTATATAATTCATATAATGTATAACATTATATGTGTAACATTATAAGAATCCATGTTTCCTATTAAAACTTTGAAATAGGACTAATAGAAATTTTGAAATTACAGATGTGGCTCTCACTGGTGACTTTACATACCAGTTTCATTGTCAAGGACTGGATTAAATCTTCAAGTAGATAGAGAAGCACCAAGGAGTTCCAGATGCTGAACCTGATGACACATTTTATTCTATCCTTACAAAAGCACTTCACAAGTCCATCCCTGGCTTTCAATCCACTGAAAAGTGTTGGGCAAGGTATACTGTCTGCTTTACCTGGCTAAGTTCTTGGCTTAGTAGGTCATAAAAAATGGAGAAATGGCAATAATAATCTATTACTTCCCATCATACTTCCACGTGATAAGGAGCATTATGTAAACTAGGAAACCCATCTGTTCAAATTGCCATTTTCCTCTTTCATACATGTTTCTAGTCTCACATACATACACACATACACTCAAATGAGTGAGTGTATGTGAGTGACTGCTCATATACATGACTGTCTGAAGAATTCCAACATTTGTAATAGATGCCAATATTCATACATTAAGAAATTCAAGGCCAATGGCAAGTGGAAGTCTTCTACACCTGCAGCATCTTCTGCCTCCCTCACAGTCTAATCTAGTTCCTCACCTCTCTTCTACGAGCTATGGAATCCTTCTTTTAGCAAGCTTTGTATTGAAGGACAGTATCAGTTACAGATAAAATCTGGCTGGTCTGAAGGATGCGACAAAAGTGGTATGTTGGAATCTCACAGCCCTGCCCCCTGCTCCAAGCCATCTCTATCTGCTAAAATAAATCTTGGATCTTAGTAATTCTTCAGAAGCATCCAGTTTAAAAGGGAAAATTAGGCCTGAGAAGTATATTTTAAGACCACATCTCTGTTTCTTAGCACGGAAGGTCAGATTCCCCACACATGTATTCCCTGAGTTAACCAGGCTTGGCTTACAATAGCAAGGATATTCCCCCTGCCTTCTGAGAAAACAACCAAGTGAGAGTTCCTCATAAGTAGATAGCCTAAGGATACAAAGTAGAGAAAATAATTGAGAAGGAAACCAACCCAAACTAATCAAACTAACAGAGCATGTGTCCTCTGATGACAGTATCTCATAGCAATGCAGGCTTCATTTACAGAATTATCTTCCACACTGGCTTCAAAACCCCTTGCTTAAGATCTGAGTAGCACTTCCCATTTGGAGTTAGTATGGTCACTGGCACTGGTTCCTAAATTTTATGATCACTTATTAAGGAAGCATGCCACCAGCACACTGCTCCAATACACTCTAAACTATTCAAATTTAGGATGTTCCTTTGTGGTACCTGCAGGATGGATATCATGGAAGGCACAAATGGAGTGGAGAACCCTTTAGGGTCTTAGATGCTCTGAGGATGAGCAGACTCAAGCTTTATTGTTTTTGTCAGAGTAACCTCTCTCCTTTAAACAGGAAGGAAGTTGAATCACCTAAGGGTTGCCCATATGTTACTCTGGTCCTCAGAACTCAATGATCAGGGTACATCCACATCTGGTTGTAAGTGAGGATATGTCACTCTTCTCCGAAGAAAACACAATGTTTACGTTTTTAGCTGTTGATATTTTAATTAACAATTTAAGTGCTATGTTTGCCCTGTGAGTTCAATGGGAAAAACTCTGCAAATAAACAGCGGTTCCCTCTTGGACAATCACTCTGTAAATTAGCTTACTTTGTCAATAAAGTGCATGCCTATCAGGCTCTTCAGAGCAGCAGGGGTAAGGATGTTCATTTACTTAAGCAGTAGGTTCTACCATTAGCGTATGTGATTGGTGTTAATTAGAACTGTGTGTGCATGTCTCCCTGCCACAGAGCCTACATTCTCAAAGTCCTAGCAACAATCAGGCTATTAATAAATTAAGTGCCCATATTTGTTTGTGTTCTTCTTTAATCTAATTGAATCTTTTTTGAGTGATACTATTTGATAAGCATTTGAGGACTGGTTTCTTGGTACTTGGATGGTTTCAATCACGCCTGATGGCTGTTTTTAAACATCTTAATATCCGTACAGTATTCATTGAATTATTTTACAGTGGGTGAATGTAGAAAGCCTGAGTATTTTAGTTATTGGGGGTATTATTTTAATTTCTGTTTTCTCTTTAAATTGGCTTTGATAATATGAATGTCTTATTTTCCCAAAATTGGGGCTAAAAGCATATAAATTCAATTTCCTAATGTCCAAGAGAATTGAGAAAGTATTTCAAGGAATCTAAGAGAGATATTAAGGCTGGATAATTAAAGCAATTATGCAGATAGCTGGGATGATGCAAGTGTAGCCCTGGGTTTCAGGAGATCAGCTCCCAAGTGTGGAAAACATTTCCCCTTAACCTAATATATCAAGTCTCCAGAGATTCCTTGTAGCTATTCCACTTTGCCTTGGGACACACTGCCTAAATGTTTCTCACTTAGCTAGAAACTGGACATCTAGCAAGTCAGTTTAACCAAATCAAAGACATTTTCAACTAGAGCAAGAGTTGAGAACAAAATTCTACTCATGTGACAGTTTGTTGGAGTGTTTGATATTAAGTATTATTTTTATTAGCAAGCATATGCTTCTCTGGAGGATCTAAGAAACATCTAAATTCAGCTTTGCATTTTATATCTGTCTGCATCTTTCAGAAAGTTTCTATAACTTAGACCTGTGGAGCTTTGCAAAGTTATACCTATGGAACTCACAATGGCAGCTATTTAAAATATTTTTATTTTTGAGATTATAATATAATTACTATATTTATCCCTTCACTTTTCCTCTCTAAAAATCATATAAGATTCCTGGTTCTCTTTAAAATTCATGCCTCTGTTTTCAATTAATTGTCAGTACACATATATTTGTATATACATATGTATTTATAAGTATAATCTACCCAGTCTGTATAATGTTACTTGTATGGAACTTTTAGAGCTGACCATTGATAATGGATAACTAAGTGGTATGTTCTTCCCTAAGAATGACTATTGATCCCACTATTGGTTTTACTTGACTGACTGCAATTCTCTCTATAATATTGAGGCTTTCAGCCCTTTGGCCCTGTTCCTCTGACAGACATTGATTATAGAGCAGAAATTATGAAGGACTTGCCTACCCTGTCTTGGCAGAGCTAGGCTGCCGACTTACCTGCTTCTAAGTTTTTCCTTTTTGGAAAGCATGTTAGTATGAAAGCTGAGTTAGATATAGAACTTTAAACTCATGGAGATGGTTATATAGTAGAATGTTAAGGTCAGGTGCCAAATGCATATGGACTGGACATTGGGAATATATGCTAAGCCATATATCTCTCATAATTGTGGCCTATTTATTTCTGTTGTTTTGTATTGTATTTATTGTTATAAGAGAAAGAACCATTTGTTCGACTGAAAGCGGGAGCTGTTGGGGGGGAGATATACCTTAAACTTAAAAAGAAAGGGGATGGGACGTTGTTCTCTTAAAATGACTTCCTGCTGATTTGGGACGTAGTAAACCTGTTTGGGGCCCAAATAAGAATGGAAAAATGGTTAAAAATGTTAATAGAATCATTTGATGTTCAGTCCCTTTGTGATCAGCTATTTAGATGTCCTACGAAGTTCATAGACAGAAGCTGATCTTCAGAACTTTACTGAAGATCTGGCTGGAGTAGTCTGTGGAGCTGAACGATCTTAGCGATTTTGAGTTGTTGTGGTTATAGACTTTTGAGGAAACTGCTATTGAAGAAGTCTGCAAGGCTGGATCATCTGGGCCACTC
>CAJQZJ010032904.1:730401-792934 GCA_907164525.1 Lophiomys imhausi
TACATATGGACTGGACATTGGGAATGTATGCTAAGCCATATAACTCTTATAATCGTGGCCTATTTATTATTTCTGTTGTTTTGTATTGTATTTATAGTTATAAGAAAAAGAACCATTATTTGGACTGAAAGGGAGAACTGTTGGGGGGAAAAATAAATACCTTAAACTAAAAAAAAAAAAAAAAAAAAAGAAGGGAAGGGGAGGGGGGGGGGGGGGGGGATGAGGGTGGAAGGGTGGGACTGGAGAGGGGAGTAGGGAGGGGATTGTGATTGAGATGTAACTTGAAGAAATAAAAAATAAATTATTAAAAAAAAAAGAAAGGGGATAAGGATGGGGGGTTGACGGGAAAGAGGGTGGTAGGGTGGGACTGGAGGGGGGTATAGAGAGGGGATTGTCATTGAGATATAACTTGAAGAAATAAAAAATAAATTATAAAAAAAAAGAAAAAGGAAAAATTGAAGCTTTCTGTAGATAATCAACAGCCTACTTGTGACCTCTACTCACTTTCCTGTCTTAATCCTGGCAATATGTTTTATGGATACCTGAGGACTGGCTGGGACTGAAATTCTGAGTTCTTATACCATTGTGGGTACCTGGAGCTAAGTGTATCTTTCTTAATGATTATAAAAGCTGGAGAAATCTTCCAGAGAGCAGTACCAAAGAAAAATTTCAGATTGCTATCTGATTTTGTTAAACATATTTATTGCACGTGGCTTTTGACAACAGAATTTGTCATGTTAATGGCTTTTAGCCTCAGTACCTATGGGTTTTTATGTACTCCTGAATTAATACTCCTCTACTGATGGTGTTCCTGCACAGTAACCATGTGAGTTGCCACAAAGGATTCTTGTAGATGGAAGAATAATCACCACATGGGAATACTTTCAGGAATATCAAAGAGAAACTACAAATGACCAATATGTGTAGAAATCCAAGTTGCTTCTAAACTGAGTGCTGTGGCTGGAAGGATGGCAAGAGTTTTGTAAAAATGAATAACTACCTTTGTATTTGTGAATTTCTTGTGTGTTTCAATCCTGTATTTAAACATTTTTATTCTTGCCACCCTTTATTATATTAAAGCAAAGTTTGTAGACAGCTGGGACAAAGCAGAAGCATGTTACCTATCTTAGGAAACTTTCCTTCATTTTAAGAAGTATCCTACCACAAAGCGGAAATTTCTTAGACACAAATGAATGCTTGAACTTAAGAGGAAAAGAAATGAAAGTATTCGGTGGATTAAATCCCTAATGAAATTATCTTGAGGTATGCTGAGACAACTATATTATTTTTGCCAAATGTTGAATGCATAGAGTTGGTAGATCTTTCTGTATTCTTTCAGCAAGAAAACTAAATCAAGGTGAAACTTTTAAAAGAAAATGTGTTATATCTCTACATATGGATAAAATAGTATGTGAGTGATTTTCACAGCCAAGCAAAATCTTTCAAACTATATTTGAACCAGTACATGCAACAACCAATGTCTCCATCAGCAGTGGTTGTATTTTTATCCATTATTGATGTGACCATTTTGTTCAACAACACAATTCATAATATGAAGTTTTTATAACTTAAATTTCCAAGAGAAGATATTTCTTTCATTTAACAATGTGCTCCAGGAACTAAGAGAAATATATTTAGTCTGTATCTAAAATAGTAAAAGGGAATTAATGGAACAAATTTATGATTAACAGTTGTACATATTCAACATCTATCATTGAACAGGGTTCAAAGTCCCACCCTCATTGCCGATGACCATGAATTTGCTGCATACACTTTATCTTCTTTTTGCATCTGTCAAGAAATTTCAACTTCAAAATTAGGATATTTTTACTTTAAAAATAATTCTAAACTGTAATTTTTCCATTAAGGGATATGTTTTTATTTAAAGATTTCTTGGAGATGGGGAGGAGAGAGAGAGAAGGGCAAGAGACAGAAGGATGGGGGGGGGAGAAAGAGGGAAAGAGAGAGAAAAAGAGATCCCCTTTGCTTATGCCCATGAAGAATGGGTGAACTTCTGTATAATATCAGAGATTTGTGGAGTTTTCCTGGCCTGAGGCATGGGAAAGGAAAGCATTGATTTGGTTTTAAAGGATTTTGTAAGCAAATGTATACAAAGTGTTTATAAAGGCCCTTGGAGGATGTTGGGAAAAATAATGCAAAGATACTGCTGACTTTAGAAATGCAGTCATTAATAGTAGCCGAGTCCACGAGTTCTATTTTTACATGGTGCAAGAGCATGCAAGTTCAGCCCCAATGGCACCTGGTGGGTTTCAGACTTGGGAGATGTTGAAAACATTGACTTATGTCCTTTCCTACAGGGGGTGACACTGTCTCTTGTAATCTTGGAAATAAAGGACTTCTGATTTTGTTTTTTTTACTTGGGTTTCACTTGAATATTAATTTTATTTTTTGTTGTTTATTATTTGTTACTTTAAGTTACATCTCCATCATAGTCCCCATTCTCCACCCCTCCCAGTCCCACACTCCCACACTATTCTCCCTATCCTACTCTTCTGGAGTGGGTTGCCCCTAAATATCAGTCTCCCCTCACAGTCATATGAGTGTTAAGAACTTCCTCTTGCACTGGGGTCCTATATGGCAACTCTATTAGGGCAAAGTGTCCCACTAACAGGTAACAAGGTCTATGTTTCTGTTCCTTTTGCTGTGTTGGTTGTAAGATAGTTATCCTGTACTACGTGGCTATAATCCAAATATAAATGAATAGATGCCATGTGCATCTTTCTGAGTCTGGGTTAGTTCACTCAGCATGAGCTTTTCTAGTTCCATCCATTTGGCTGCAAATTGCATGATTTCATTGTTCCTGATGGCTGAGTAGTATGCCATTGTATAAACGTACCACAGTTTTTATCCATTTTTCAGTTGAGGGACATCTGGGTTGTTTCTAATTTCTAGCTATTACAAATAAAGCTGCTATGAACATAGTTGGGGAAATGTCCTTGTGGACTGGTGTGAAATCGCTTGGATGTATTTAAGGCAAAACATGCTAGTACCTTGACTTTATTACACACACACACACAACTTTGGAGTATGCCAGTTAAACTTGCTAACATCAGTGCTAGTTAGAGTTTTAACTCGATCAAACAGGCAGACCAGAATTCCCAGTAGTGTTATGCTCCAGTTATCCACATAGCTGTGAATGTATACTTCATTGCCTTCCTTTCCTCTTCTATGGTACTTCCTACAAATCTATCAGAATTCCCTGGGATCTGGTTCCATTAAACTATGTATGAACACTTTCTGCTTGACAGTACTTTTAAGCAAATCTGACACATGTTAATGTATTTTTTGAATTGGTTATAAATTCATAGTGTAAAATCAAATGTGGATAAAATTTATACTGAAAAGGAATTCTCTTTACTACACTATCCTCAGCAGAATTAACAAAGAAATGTGGTAAATAACATTAGCTAAGAAGAGAAGGACTTATGCCTAAATTTTAAATATGTATTTATTCACAAATTTATTTTATTTCATATGTACATTTGTGTGCCTAAGGGCATGTATGTGCACCATTTGCATGCAGGAGCCCACAATGTTCTGAAGAGGGCACTGGATTCTCAATAACTGAAATCACAGATGCTTGTGGGGTGCCATATGGGTGCTGGGAACTGAACTTTGTTCTTCTGTAAGATCAGTAACTGCTTCTAACCACTGAACCATCTCTCTAGCCAACCCCATGTGTTTTAGAAGGTCTAGCTGGTCCAAATACATACAAATGTAAGTTTACTGTGAAAAAGTTGAGACGTTCCCATTATTGACCCTAGCATTTACTCCTGGCTCCTGGCTAACCTCATGTTCATAGCACATGCCCTAGGGAAGTGTTCATCTTCTGAATGTTTTGAAGTAAAAGGGAACTGCTCCACAGTTCTGTGGCTTGTTTCACAGTGGAAACTAGAGATGAATACAACTTGTGAGTGTAATCAAATTTTGAAAAGAAATGCACTTCAGTAAAAGACAAGATACACGGATTGATTTTCTGGGTGTCACATAGCATGGTTATAATAGGCTCCTGACTGATGGCATATTATTTCCCAGTAGCATCAGATATCCATTTCCTATTCTTGCCTTACTGCTGTAATGCTCAAGGGAAAAAGATGTCCATGAAATGATGTGGGTTCCCCACAGTTGCACAAGGATCCTGAAGAATATTTACAATATTAGCAGTTTAGACCCTTCTCAGATTCATATGCATTTCCCCAATCTATATAAATACATTTTGTGTGAGACATCCATTGAGACTAACCTCTAGAGTGGCAGTGAATTACACATCATGGCTACTCATTGTATGACTAATTAGAGTGTTGAATTGAATTTCAGAAATATGAGTTTTAAGGGTCAAGAGATCAATCCATAGCTTAAGGTTCTTGCTGCCACACCTGATGGCCAGAGTTCAATTCCTCATGAACACATGGTGAGAGAGAGAGGACCAAACCACGCAACTTTGCTTTTCCAAATTATTCTCTAGTTATCACACATGTTCTATGCCACACATACCTCCCAACCCCCATGAATAAATTTTAAAGATCTCATTGTGAAAGTGTGCAAAACATCACTGTGTAAAACATTCTAGTACACTTGAGTAATTTTGGTTAAAAATGTGCTGTTTTAAAATAATTTATATTTTGTGTTTTAAATTCTATTGATCTTTTGATAAAGTGAGATATTTTGAAAAATACACGATTTATGCTTTTACAAACATTTCATCTAACTTATATTTTAAGTTAAACGTCAAATATAATTTTTATGAATGTTGACTCATTTTTCTTATCTCTCCTTCACTGCCCTCTGCCACTTTCTGTAGTCAGTGCTCTACTATCAAATTCTATGCAACTAGGTTTTCGGATTCTCCATATGCTTGAGATTATGCAAAATTAGACCATCTAAATGTAGCTTATTCTAACACAATTATTTCCAGTTTCATTTATGGTTTCACAAATTACAAGACACTTTCCTGTTTATGGCCAAATAGTATCCTATTAGCATGTGTTCCATATTATACTTTTATCATCATAAATAGGCTGGTGGACATTTAAGATAATCTGCGTTCCTTGGCAGTTGTGAGCAGCACTTCAGTAAAGATGGATGTATAGGGGTCTATTCAATGTACTGATCTGATTCCTTTGCATGGATGTTCAGTAGTGGGATTGCTCAACCACATCAAAGCTCCTCTTTACCTTTTCTGAGTTACTCCATATGATTTTCTAAAACAGCCACATGAGCTTTCACTCGCACCAATGGAGTGCACTGAAGATAATTCTTTTAGTTATCCAATATATATTTATTAATAATCATATGCACTTATAACAAACATAAACAATTACCTAATACTATCCCTAAGAATAACTATAACCCCTATTACCTAACAACTAAACCTATCAATAACTATAACAACTATTATCTAACAACTAATCCTAACCTTTTAGAAGGATACAGTCTCTGGGGCAAGTTCACATTGTCAGGAACACCTCAGGAGTAGATCCTTTAAGGCACTTAGTCAACAGGCTTTCTTCAGGAACATCTCAGACTTAGGTCCTTTAAGTTAAATTGACTTTGGCAGCTTCACCTTAAATGAGGCTTGAGGCTTTCTTTCTGGAAGGCCTCAGCTGTCCATTTGCCAACTTATTCAGCTTGTATTAGCCTCTCAGCTGCTCTGTCTCAGTCTTTGAGGCTGGCCACAATTCCATTCGGGCCACTGTTTGAACTGGTCAAACCCCTCTAGACAAAAGGTGTGCCACAGGGTTTAGTCCTTGGCCCTTTGCTGCTTTGCTGAGGTCTTCTCTGTTCACCAGCTTCTTTTTGCCTCAGGGAGAAATGGTAATAATTTTTCAGTCCTATTTGAGATCAGCTTTTCAGTCCACCAGCATTTTCTCCATCAGATGATACAAGCTGCCACACATCTCATCTTCTCCAGGATGAGAACTCTCTAGTATGAGAACTCTCACACTCCATCCACTTCATCCTTAGATAGGGTCTCTCCTTGTTTCACCTGGCTTCAGCCTAATCTGGGCTCTGTCCATTTTGTGAGACTATTAGCAGCTGAAAACAATGCCAGGCTATAAACCTTGTCTTTAGCTCAAATGGTGTTATATCAATTGCCCACAGCCAAGTAGATCTTCATGCCCCATATTAAGAAACTGTATCAAAAGTCCCTAGATATTCTCTAAATCTAATTTATATTAATCTAACTCCCCTTACAGTGCACTGCTTTCCATCTTTCCATATCCCTGTCAGGTGGTGTTCTTTAATTTTATGAATCCCTTATTAGACACATAGCTTGCAAACATAGCATTCAGTCTCTTGTCTCTTAGTTTTATGAAATATAATTTGTCTGCATTTTGCACCTGATCTCTCTGTGGTTGGAATCCTACATAAGAAATGAAACGTACAACACCAATACCAACCAAAAAAAAAAAAATCAAACCACCAATGCCAAATTACTGAGGCATTTCCTTAATTATTTTTTAGCACTTCCATATACATTTAAGTGTTTGATGCACCATGAATTTACTTTTGTAACTGAAGAAAGATGGAGTCTTATTATTATTGTTTTGTATTATATATCCAATGTCTCCAACACCAGATATGGAAATTATTGTCTTCTTCAAGTATATATTCTCAGTACATTTGTCATGCACTCATTGGCTCTCTTTTTTTCCAGTGAGGTGTGTGTCTGTATTTATGCCCACAGCATATATTGCTGTTATTTTAGCTTTGTGGTATATTTTGAAGTTAGGAAGTGTAATATTTCCTTCATTTATTTTTCTCAGGATAGCTTTGACTATTTGGATCTTTTTTCTTGCCTTTTTTTTTTGATTTCCTATAAATCAGGTTTTTTTTTCCCTAGTTCTTTGAATTAAGCATATTAGCATATTAATAGAGGTTGCCTTATTATAGAGTCCTCAAATAATATTAATTCTTTCAATTCTTGAACACAAAATACCTTTCCATTTTGTTGTTAACTCTTCACTTTCTTTTGTCAGTCAAATGTGGTAATCTTCAATGTATAGCTATTGTCATCCTTTTTAGCAAGAAACTTAAACAAGCATACAGTATCTTGATGAGACAGAGCAGATTCTGGGGAAACTCCTAAAAGACTGATGTAACAATGTCTCCATTCTGTTAGGGGAATGAGAATTTAGACAGGCTACAAGCTACAGTAAAAGTCATAAGCAAAACAATAATATTAAGCAGTGAGTATATCAAGATTTATTGTGGAAAATGTGTTTTAATTAATAAATAAATAAAATAAAAACAATTACTAATTGGCAAAAATTCTTATGACTTTGAAGAAATTGTCTCTAAAACTATAAGAATCACTGATTAGACCTGATTTTAGCTGTATCCCTTTAAAAAAACAATTTTAGTTTATTAATGTTTTCTCCAATATTTTTTTCTAAATCAAAAAAGAACATTGAAATATGCATGTAAGTTACATTCTATTAAAACATAGAAATATAAGAAGGTAAAATGTTATATAGATTTGAAGAATATCCAAATAAACCCTGTAACTATAGATAACAGACATGTATTTCTTCTCAGCAAAATGAATAACAGTACTCTATTTAATTAAAAAATAAATAATATATAAAATGCATTGTTATACTATATACAATTAAAGAACACACAATTAAATAACAAGTAGTTCTCTATTCCCTTTATAACCTTTCAGCAATGAAGTGTTTTAAAGCAAATATAAGAGATACCATATGTATCTGCCTTAAGGAATCAGTTCAATATGGCTCTGAGGCTAGTGAGTCTGCTACCTGTTTTGTAAAGTTTTATCACAACGCATCTGTGCCACAATGGAAGAATTGCCTAAGGCTACATTTATACTTTAATGGCACAGTTAAGTCATTGCAACAGGAGACCAAATGTACCAAAAATTAGAGTATTTCATAAACATTACATTAAGTGTCTAAAAAATACTTTAAGACATAACTAAAATTACTACCTAAGAACCAATGATTTATATTGTAAAGGAACATTTGACCAATTTAGAGTTACTATTGATAGAACATCTGTACTATACAATTTTTGATCATAAACATATAATTAGGAAATTTGATAAATGATGATATGAGGATATGATGAAATGAATACTAAAAAAAACTGTTACATGTTGTTGTTGATGTTTATTTAAGTAAATTTATGGATAAGTACCTCACTGGTTTTTGTTCTTTGATCAAATTTGCATATATATTTTAACTTTATACAATAAATATAGTGATCTAAATCTTCATTACTTTTTAAATATCGCTAATCTGCCAATATGGGTCATAACAAATACATCAGCACTATAAATTTCTTATGTCTTTGTAATTTTGACACTTCACCACAAAATCATGGTCATGTACCTGATTTCACATTTAGAATATATGTATTCCTCAGAGTAGATCACAGACTATTTCAGAGGCTATAAGTTTGATTTCTCTGAGACCTCAACATCTAGACTGATGTCAGATAGTCTCTGTTGGGCTTTTAATACAGAGCCTGAAAATATTACATATGGACTTGTCTTTACTCCACAATGACCTCTTCTCCAAAGCTCACTACTGCTACCATTTTCTGAGACCTCCTTGCAAGTATATGTATGCAAATGAGGCTACCTTTACTTTTAAATTTCCCATCAATATAATTCTAAGAATTATAGTGACTGTCTCACCTCCATCGGTTCTGGGGATTCCTGAAGGACTGAAATGCTGGAGGAAGCGCACATGCTACTGATAACTGGCCCAAAATGGTATTCCCATAGAATCCTAAGGCATGAATGAAAATCTCTCTCTTCTGACCTTCTGCCCTCTAGGTTGTATATATTTTTTGTTGTTAGAATTATTTTGTTTCTTAGCTTTGTTTTCATAGATTATGTAATTTTAAGGGATGTTGGGTGTTTTTCTTTAGACTAATAATGTGTGCATGTATGCGTTAGTCCAGATGTGAAATTGAGAGGGCAGTTGTGGAAGGTTTTTGAAAGATGTAGGAATCAGTGAGAGTGTACCCATTAGAGGAAGCTGAAGTCAGAGCTCCATGTCCCAGGGGAATGATGGAGAACATCTTGCCCAGGTCCACCTACAGAACACCCTTCTCAGTGGGGGGAAATCGGGAAGGATGATGTGGTACCTGCTGAAAGTCTTTGTGACTTTGAGAATAAGATGTGGGGTAGAGGTCATCCTCCATTTCTTCCAAAACTTATGAAAGTGTCTCTTCTGGTATCAGAGAATCTTTTTAGTGATTACCAGGAGAGGTTTAGTAGCATACTGAGTTTGGTACTAGACATAATCGGGACAACAGACATATGGATTGCATATTTTATATGCCCATATTTGTTCTGAAATCTGCAAATTTTAGGCCATAAGAGAACAAGTCTTATTCTTCCTAGAGTAGCTTGTTGTGGAAAGGTACTTTGGATGCAAGTCTGCTACCACTAATTATTTACAAGTCTTGGATGCACCAGTGAAGCTGACTGCCCGTGCTTGCTGAAGACATGATGAAGAACTCTGCAGTTTCAGGTGGTGTGCTGCTTGAGTACTCTCTCTGGAGTCACAGACGTTAGCCATTTTCTAGTTCAGTGCAGTGCTGAGGTCAGAAACAACACAGTAATAGGCAGGTGTCCCTAAGCATCTGATTCCCAAGAAGTGACTTACGTGCTGAAAAGATGCTCACTCATTTTACAATTCCTATTCCTTTCCAATAAACTAATAAGTACCACTTTGGAGGAATCACACACAATTCTCTCTAGTCTTCACAATGAATCGAAACTGAGGCATTATGGACTCCTCGTAAGGATTCCTCATTTTTGAATTTGATGCTCTCAGAGTTTAAATGGCACCTCTTGAAATGATTCATACCTTTTTTTTTTTCAAAAAGACCAATTTCAGCCTTGTAAAGAAAATATGGAAAAATTAATGCCTCTGAAAAAAATCTTGAAATGCAAGATAGGTTCATAGAAACAGATTGTGTAGCACAATCTTATTTCTATTTGACTATTTTTTAAAAAATATATCTCAGATTGTTTCTGATAAAACATTTCACTGAAGAAAATGTAAACATCCAAGGTAAATTAGATTTTTTAAAATGATCATATGGGACAGATTTTCTATAAAAAATGGGGTTCACTAAATTTCCCAACATAGAGCTTTCTATTACATGTGAATATTTTATAAACTATAATTTGGAGTAGAGGTTCCATGGGCCTAAAGAGACTATAATATGTCAGATCATATTAAATGAATGAGATATAATAATAATAATAATAGTAGCTGAAAGTTATACTTCTAACGAGTTTTCCCTTCTAATGAGTTTAAAATATTTTATACATCAAGAGATTTATTCATAACCCTATAGGGAAGAGTGTTTTCAGGAGAATGCTGGCCTATCAGAAAGCTATAGAGAAATAGTTGTATTATCCTTGGTGCCAACCTGTGTGGGAAAGATATTTTCCTTTAGGGTCTGAGAGGAAGTGAAACGTGTGTAGTTGTCCTTTCGTGAATATCAAGCCAACCTGTGAAAAGCAGATTCAGTAGATATAGAGTAAGTAAATCTCAAAGATCTTACTCCTAATTGTCCAAGTTGATATCCTGTTTTGTAGTTAATAGCAATCAATATAGCTTATATATGTATGTATGTATATTTACATTTGAATATATATAATTTGTACTTCTCCATATATATAGTACAATATATATATACACATACACATCATACAAACATATACATATATCATACAAGATATATATGCAAAGATAAATATATACATATATCACACATACACACACATATATGGAGAAGGACAAGTTATATTATTCTTATATTCTCTTATGTAAAGATAGCTGTTCATTGTATTCTAAAAAAGATCAAGGGAAGTCAAATCATAGAAGCGGATGTCATCCTACGGGTGAAATGTGGATTACAATACACAAGGCCTAAACTTCATCTAAATTTATAAAAATTAATAACTTTAAAGTGTTTTTTTTTAAAACAAATAATTCCAATTGTGAAAAACTTCAGAGACCAAATATCCCAAAACGGATATATCATTTTTTGTTAAAACAATAGACTCCTGTCTGGCATCAAAATGTACACTGTGAGTTGTTTGTATCCTTTGAGACTAAAGCTGTAGTTGCACATCTTGTCTTATGCAGGAATGCAAATAGGTGGAGAAGATCACACCTCTCTCTTCCCTGAAGGAACAGTGAATAGTAAATTAAAGGCAGGATAAAGCTGCACTCTGGTATCCAACTGGGTGCCCTGGTACCTCCTGCAAGAATTCATTTCTCATTTTCGGGTGTCTGTGTATTTATATGCCTTTGGATTTTTCCTGGGGCTCTACAAGCAATCTCTTGAACATTGCACAGCTGTTTTTCCTATTCTGTGGCATCCTTATTTTTCAAGTGACTTCTGAGAGCAGATGTCCCCATGTGTTTTTGAAACTTCTTTTCAGTTGGTGCCTTTTCAGCAGAAGAAAATATTAAGGGTTGATGTGCAAAGAGGTACTAAAACATTGGAGCAGATGGAAAATTAAAAGCAGTAGATGTATAACATTTTTTTATTATTTTGAATATATGAAAGAATTTTCATTCAGTTCATTAATAAATATTTAGCAAAAGAAAAAAACAGTGCATAAGGCTTTGGCTCCGTTCTGCAGGTTCAAAATAGGGACATATCACAAAAATTGAAGGTATGATATTCAAAACAAAGAATACATTCACAAAGAATATATGTGAGTGGATTTTCTCAGGAAGGAGGCAAAAAGTCAAGTATAAAACTTTGGAATCTTTGTAGAAAAAAGTGAACTCACCAGCAGAGTATGGGTCTTGCTCCATGGGGCAGTATAATTGGAAATTTGGACTCAGAAGTTGGGTTAAAGTTATAAAGAATTATATATACTCCTTTAATGTGAAAAATGCTGTGACTGAAACACTGAAGAATTGGTGATTAATTGGATTTTTACCTGTGGTACTTTGAGTAGAGGGAAGCAATCAGAGCTGTATTTTGGAAGAAGTGGTGGAAATCATGCTGAAGGACTGAGGAAAAAAAACACAATAGAGATGATACCACAATGATCCATTATACTAGTAAAGACATTAAAATGTAGGATCTGATGAATGGATTAAAAACAAAACAAAACAAAACAAAACTGTGGTACATCTACACAATGGAATACTACTCAGCCATCAGAAACAAGGAAATCATGCAATTTGCTGCCAAATGGATGGAACTAGAGAAGCTCATCCTCAGTGAGCTAACTCAGACCCAGAAAGATGCACATGGCATCTATTCACTTCTAACTGGATTTTAGCCATTAGTACAGGATAACTATACTACAACTAACAGACTGAGAGGAATAGGAACATAGATGTTGTTACCTGTTAGTGGAACACTTTGTACTAGTGGAGCTGCCATGTTGGCCTCCAGTGCAATAAGAAGCTCTTAGCCCTCATATAGCTGCTCAACTGAAGGGGGCTGATATGCAGAGCACACCACACTGGGGGGATAGGATAGGTGAGAGAAGGGGGAGATGGTGGGAGATGAGACCAGGAGAGGTGGAGGGAGAGGATTGTGATGGAGATGTAACTTGAAGTAATAAATAAATATAAAAAAACCAATATGGAAGAATGAGAGTGCTATAAATGAAAAGAAATTGGAGCTGGGCGTGGTGGCGCACGCCTTTAATCCCAGCACTTGGGAGGCAGAGGCAGGCGGATCACTGTGAGTTCGAGGCCAGCCTGGTCTACAAAGTGAGTCCAGGACAGCCAAAGCTGTTACACAGAGAAACCCTGTCTCGAAAAACCAATAAAAAAAGAAAAAAAAAAGAAATTGGGGTAAGAAACAATCACTGTAGAGAATGCCCCTTATGTTTTTCTCTCCCTTCCTAAAGATATACTTGAAAAAAAAACAAAACAATAATAACACATCTGTTAACTGAAATAAGCATGTCTCAGGGAGATATCACTGTAAGGCTAGATATCATAACTGTGATTTTTGTGATACTATAACTAGTCATTGAAAGGAAAAAAATAGCTGATAGTAGGAAAACAGCTTTGAACTAAAGTTGACATTTGTCAGTCTCTCTGAAGAGAATTGAAGGATTATCAGAAAAAGAGATTGAGAAGGAACCAAGACCAAGACTTTGGAATTTATATAGTACTGGTAAGTTCTAGGGAGGCATGGGTACAGTAGGTGACTTACAGCACAAATTCGGAGATCCACCAAGACGCCTCTTAGTAGTTAAGGTTGAAGTGTAACTTCACAGATAGCAAAGCATCACAAATCCTGTGTGAAGTCTGGGGAATAAGGAGAAGTGAAGATTTGGATGTGATAAAGGTTTTGATTGCAATATTGGAATATTGGTTGATGGTTTGTATTAAAAAATAATTTTGAGTTTTGGGAGAAGGGGGAGAGGGAGAGAGTGTGGGACCTGGTGGGGTGGAGGGAGGGGACTGTAATGGAGAGGTAACTTGAAGTAATAAATAAACATTAAAAAATAAGAACCTCAGTTCTTAATTGTCAGTTTTAAATTATTTTAAACTATCTAAACATTTTTAAATTATTTAACTTCTATAAAGTTTCATATTTCATTATATGGAAGGGGTAGACCATAGCTTACTTTCATATCCAAAGTAGTAAGTAAATTAAGGAAGATGAGGAGAATCCATAGCATTTTAGTGCATAAATTTCTGATTTCTTGTTAGCCATGCTAGTAGGCACATAATAGCCTCCCTGCTTGAAAGAAGGTACTGAACTGCTAAACTTGGTTTCAGAAACTTTATAATCTGACTTTTCTTTCCTCCCTACAAAATGCCCTAATTATAAGCATCAACTAAACTGCCATCTTCTTCCTGATGAATCTGTTTGACATTTATATATGCCAGAGGGTAAACTGTCCATTTCTACTTGATGGTCTGACTACTCTAATTTCATCTAACTTCAATAACCTTATGTTGAAGGGGCATCTCATTCCAGGATAAACTGGCTTTTCTAGGATTACTGTCTGCTGATGGCTTCTCTGATTGCTTTTGGGGCTTGTTACTTCAGAATATAAACATTGTCTCACAGCAAGTAAAGTACCATTCAATATCCTAGTTGGTTCCAATTACTTAACACTATTATAATATGTTCCATTAGAATAATGAGGAACAATATGAAAAGTGAATCTATTGCACATTTTCTAACTCTTAGAAATCCACTTTTTATTATCAGGCTGTCTGGCTTATGTCATTAAATGATTGGTCCTTTTCCCATAGGGAGAGAAATTAAGAGACAGCTAGGTAGTCACTTAGCAAATACAGTTATTTCTTTTACTCCTTATTGACAGATGCCAAAATGGAAATGTTTCATAAAACTGTGAAGAATTAACAAGCTATAAGTATGCTAATTATCAGTAGAAAAATAGGCAATTAGTATAAACAAACAAATAATCTAATGGTAGAAAGCATAAAAACCAGGGCGATGTTACATTTTTAAATATAAAATCAACGTATGTGACATAATTTAATGAAGGGACAAACCATACTAAATAGTTACTTGTCCATGTTAACATTATTCAGTACCCCAGAGTACTCTAACTGGGCAGGAATTGATTAATTACTCTCTGTAATACCAGTGTCACATGATACTAATTGCTGCATGTGTGTAACATTTGAAATATTGAACCAAATTCATCAATAAAATCTTCCATGCTATTCAGTTCCTACTAAAAGAATGCATAGATAACTGAGAAACATTCTGAAATATTTTCAGAAAAATGAATGTCATATTTAAATAAACACCTTGCTACAAATTTTAGACTCAGTTACTTGTAAGCCTGGGAGGATGACAGTTTAGTGGAAATGGTAGGGAAGCTTAGCTGTGAAGTTCATTCTCTAGCTGGTCATTCTCTAGTGTCTCTCTACATGACTAACAGGAGAGATGGACAAGCCCACCCTTGTTAAAGACAAGATTTCTTTCAACATACCATAATTTTGTTTATTTGTTCTTTTCTTCAACTTTTCTTTTCCAATTCGTTACTTGAAAACCTTTGCATCTCAAAATTAGCAAACTTCCAAAATAGGGAACATTCCTTTATTCACTTAATGAGCACACATGGATACTGCCTTTGGAGGATAGAAAGACTTCCCTCCTCAAAGAGAATTATTGGATATGAAAACAAAACACTCTTATCTGTCCAATAGCAATGCACACTGCAAAGTTTTATGTTAATGGATTCTTTACCAAGTATATAAAGTTATCTGTTGAAAAATCTTTTGTCAATGGTACTTTCAATGAGGAATATGACTGTTTTATTTTCTGTGTCTGCCTTAAAGAAGTTTACCTATGAGTTGTTTCCCATCAAGAAATATTAAGAAACAATTACATCTCACTGAAACACTGTGCTCTGCTTAGCAGGGAAGAACAGTTCCCTTACAGACTTGAAGCTAAGCTTGAAAGAATGTAGAATAACGATTTCTTTCTTTCTGGTTTAATTGGCAAAAATCTGCTTTATATCTAAAAAGAGTAGTTATTAGGTGAAAAACACCATTCCTTTGTTTAGGAAAGTTTAAAACCAGAGTTCATTGGGGAAGAGAGTAAAATATGGCCTATGTGTAGTTTCTTGGGGTACAAAGAGGAATATGAAACATAGATATAAAGTATAAATCTCAGCAATAAAGTAGCCATAATGGAAATATCAGTCAAAAACAAGAAGAGTGAATAATCAGATTCTCTTCTTTAAAAAAAGATTAATTTTTATTTTGTTTCTCAGTTTTTTCTTGCATGTATATATTTGTATCATGTACAAGCCTGATCCTCACTAATGACATAAGAATGTATGAAATCTTCTGAAACTGTAGCTACAGTTGATTGTGAACTGCCACATGGGTGCTGGAAACTGAACCCAGGTCCTCTGCAGGACCAACAAAGGCTCTTAACTACTGAACCATCTCTCCAAGTATTTGCCTTTTCTCTTTTAATTTTTATTATGTTTTTAAAAATACTCCACCCCATGGATTTTTTTTATTCTTTTCTCATACATTACCTCCTAACCACAGTATATCTTCCTCTACTCCTCCTAGTCCCTACCCCCACCTCCAATCTCCCCCAGATCCACTCCTCCTCTGTTTCCCTTAATAAAAAAAGTAGGCCTCCCAGGGTTATCCAATGAACTTGGCATAAGAAGTTACAATAGCACTAGGTGACTAGGCAAAAACCCTCATATCAATACTGGACAAGTTAGCCCAGTAGGAGGAAAAGGGCCCCATGTTCAGGCAAAGGAGTCAGAGACCACCCCTCCACTCCCACTGTTGGGATTCCCATAAGAACACCAAGCTACATAATCATAAGTTATATGTAAAATATCTAGGTCAGGCCTCTACAGAGTCTGTGTTTGTCTCCATTCACAGATTCTGATATTGGATACCTTTTCAGTGGAGGGTTACTATTGCTGAAGAATCCACTAGTGTACCTTATTGTAGGTGAATTTCAGTGACATAGTCAGGTTCCTCACATGACATAATTTGTGGGGTTATTGTCACACAACCAGACATTCATACAGAGATTCTCAAGTAAGATGTAGTTTATTGATTAAAATCGTATGAATGAAGAAATACAGAGCAGTCAAAATGAAAGTATAAACATGTTTGTAAGCAGATTATTTGTTCTTCATCAAATTCTGCTAAATGTTTCATAGGACCAATTAAATAATGAATAATTGAGCATTTGAGATTTTAATATAGAAGAGACAGAGTCTGGGTGATTTCAGTTTGCCAAACGGAATGAGGGCAGACATATCTGGATATATAAATCACTAAATTAAAAAACTAAAATCACACACAGACATACACACACACTCAAACACACACACACACACACACACACACACACACACATATATCTGGCACATCATTTTATATAATATATATAAAATGATATATATTATATAAAATGATGTGCCAGATATGTTTCTAATACTGTCCAAAGGACTTTGTAAATATTTGATTTTTTTCCACAGTCATCTCTAGAAGCACTCTTAGTATACAATGTGTTAACATTTTTTTTTTACTTTTACAAAAGAAGAACTTCTGTTGTACACTCACAACATTAGTCAGCTTAACTGAAATTGAACAATATACAACATAGCCCATATTCTGACCATACTTTCTCACACCAATGTATACATTTGGTGTAATATGCTAACAAGACTTTCTCAATGTTTTGAAACCAAAGGGATATGAAATTTATAGCATTGTACTTTTCCTTTTCTTTTCTGGTTTTAGAAATTTTTTGGGTTTTTATTAGAGAAGAGTAGGGCACGTGCCACATCATTCTTGTGGTGGTCAGAGAAGAACTGTGTGGACTCGGTAATCTTCTTCTTTCACCTTTTTGTGGGTTTTAGGAATCAAACTCCAGTTGTAGGGCTTCAGCAGCAAGCATCTTAACCCACTGGGCAAGACTGATTTTATTATTTTTTTAAATACTTAGCTGAGATTTCACTTAGCATTACAAGAAAAAATTCATTCAATGGTAACAAAAAATCATGTTCACATAGAAAAATAACTACATTTCCCCAAGATCAGCAAGTTTCGAAGAGCAAAGTGCCATTCTTTTTTTGAAGAAGAGATAGGAGAAGACAATGCAGACAAGTTCACATGAGTGCTGTCTTCAGCCCTCCCTGATAAAAGCCCATGTAACAGTCACATGAGCAGATAACTCCTCCACTGACTGCATTAGTTAGCATCACCCACAATTCAAAAATAGTATATGTCCTGAGCAACTATCTCTTTATTTATGCAATGTGAATATATATATATATATACATATATATATATACACATATATATTACAATGATCTCAAGATTTGGGTACTTGGATTTCTTTGGTTTTTAGTCTCTATACTTTGTTATTGATTACTCTTTTCTTTGCCTAAAAAATGGATTTTCACAAGAGAGCAAGGCTTCAAAAATTAAGATGAGTGCTACTTCTTTTACAGGGAAAACATCTTAATAAGTAGGGTGAACACTAAAGAGGAACTAACCCCTTTTCTACTTTCAAACAAAATAAGTAACTGTTATTTATACCGAGGAGGTAGTGCCATATTCATTATAATAATAAGACTTAAAACTTATTATAATACAGAGAGAGCTCAATAACTCCAGTTAGGGTTGAGTAAAATCTGTTAAATAACAAATAAATAAGGTTATAAAAGAAAAACAGATAATTGTTACTATATTATTTTTTTAATAATTTGTTTTATATTTCTTCAAGTAACATCTCAATTGCAATCCCCTCCCTACTCCCCCTCCAGTCCCACCCTCCCACCTTCAACCCCCTATTCTCTTCCCTTTTCTTTTTTTAAGTTTAAGGTATATCTTATTTCCCCCTAACAGTTCCCCCTTTCAGTCCAACAAATGGCTCTTTCTTTTATAATAATAGATACAATACAAAACAACAGAGGTAATTAGGCCACAGTTGTGAGGGTTATATGGCTTAGCGTACATTCCCAATGTCCAGTCCATATGTATTTGGTACCTGACTTTAACTTTCTACTATCTAAACATTGAGACATATCAACTCCGGACAGCACCCCATATTCTACTCCAAATAGAAGACGAGCATTGAAGAATCTCCAGTGGAAGATGACTGAATTAGTCGCAAGCCTATCTCTTGGCAGGAAAAACCCCTTGCTCCAAATGTAGACAGAATGCTGTCCCAAAAGGACAAAACTTGGAAGCAGGTAAGTCGACAGCCTGGCTCTGCCAAGACAGAGTAGGCAGGTCCTTCATAACCCCTGCTCTACAATCAATGTCTATCAGAGAAACGGGGCCAAATGACTGAAGATCGATGCTGTAATGTATGGAGAGAAAATGGGAACTGTCCAGGTAGCCACTGGTATGTCATTTCTTAGTTTGGGAAGCTGCAGGCCCTGTACTTCCTATAAAATCAGATATATTTATCCCTCTCAGGTCTCTGAGGTGGTTGAAGAATAGATAGCTAGAGTCTCATAGTTAAATTTTGAGTTGTTTAGGAGTCAAGAGAGTGTTATAGATCTAGAATGATGCTTTTAAAATTGTGTTGCAAGTTAGTATGAATGTTGAGTTAGATATAGAACTTTATATTCTTATAGGAGCAACCATAGAAATTTACTGTATAAAATGGACTGGTGAATTTGAGGTCCAAAGGGATCAAAGAGTAGCTGTTTTCATTGATGTCTAAAGGGGACAGCAAACAATAGAAAATGTAGGACTTGATTCTAAAAGTAGGAAGTGCAGAGAGATGGACACAACATGGACAGACAGGACTGTGTTCAGAGTAGTGCTTTTGGCTGCACTCCTGAGAGTTCTCATGTACTTTAAAGGAGAAGGTTCCATTTATAATTTACATGTTACCATTGATGTAAAATAATACCAGAATGCCAATGACTTAGCAAGAGTTTTTTTTTTTTTTTACTATTTAAATGTAGGACACAACTAATGCCCAAATCACCATAACCCCTATGTACACACATACACACACACACACACACACACACACAGAGAGAGAGAGAGAGAGAGAGAGAGAGAGAACAATCACAATCCTATATCAAAGAGGTCATTATTTCTTTTTATTACCTTCCTATACTTTCCCATGGCTGACTTTTTGTGTGACTGTTTTCTTTGCAAGTTCTTTGTGTGCTATTGACAGGAACTTAGAGGAACATCTTAGTCCAATGAGGCTTCTGTGAGAGGACAGCTTTTTCTTACAGAAGAAATGAGTAACAGAAATGAGTTTGCCAAGGCTCTAGAACGGGAAATTGTCTATGTACTAGAGTAGTCATGTGTGGTGAGGGCTGGCTTTTAGTTACACATTATGATATCTTCTAACTTTGTCCTCCATCACAAGATTTTTTTTTAAATTGTCATTAAAGGCTTATGAGTCTCCAAGATCTAATCATACTCCAAAAGCCTCCACCTCTAGTACAACAATTGAGATTGAGATTCAGTCAGTAAATGCTGATGGTGTTTAAGCATTCAGAAGATAACATATACAATGGCAAATTCAATAAGATATAAAGTGATACCAAAACTAATGTTTAAAGTTTTAAATCTAAAATACCAAGTTTCATGTGAGAATATATAGAGAGAATAGAAGGAAGAAATGTCCCACACACTGAGAGTCTGCATATTGAGAAGCATGAGTGAGTCATTTGGATTTATGCGTTCTTTCCTTTACTATTGACTCAGTAAGGAAAAACCACATCAGACTTGTTGCTAACCTCCCCATGACCTAAAGTCCTAACGCTGAGCCCCACCTCCTCTAGATTTCACCAGATCACTTGTTCCACAGGCTGGAGACTGAGCCTCCAGTACATGGACCTTTGGATGACACTCCTAGTTTAACAATAGCAGAAATCAGAGATCACCCCTGCTCTAGCATTCCTCAATCTGTATGAATGGTAGGATCCTGTTGTTACTGCAACTTGGAGGTATGTGCCATTCAACTTTCCACAAATGGCATCTTTAGTTTAATGTCAATATTTGATCTTTCTTTGTTTTCAGAAAATCAAATATCATTCATTCTAAGTTTTCAAGACCCCTTTTGAGAAAATATAAGTGTACTTCCTGTCCCTTTTTATTTAAATACTTAGGTCCCTCAGTGTCTTTTCAATACTACTAGTAATCTTCTACTTTCCATGAAGGTGAGGAGGGCCAGACCCAGGATCCAGATCAAAGCGAGAAAGCCTTGCCAGTAGTTTTTCAAGCGCAAGTAAAGATTTACCAGCACAGAGACAGTTTGGGGAGTCATTGGCCAGAGGGGTTCTAGTCAACAGAATAACAACCTAAAGCAAGCACAAAAAAACAGACCTCCAACTTCTCTGGAAAGAAAACTTAGGGTGATGGAATCTGCCTGTGAATATGTTCTCTTAGCTATAAATTATCCTGCTGAAACTAACATAGCCATATTCCCTATCCCCTTTTCATTTTAAGACTTGGAAAACAAAATGATTGATGGTTGTTTTAGGATCCTAACCTGTTCCTAGGACAAAACACCCCTTCCCAGGTGCATCCACACAGCTGTGAGAACTCAATGAAGCGATTCATTGTCGCTGTCCTGTTTTTGCTCCTTTGACTTTGTTCACATGGATGTGTCATGGCCTGCCCTTTGTCCTACACCAAGAGATAGGAAAAGAGCAAGGCACATGAGAAAAGTAGCCATTGTCAGGAACTGGGTTCTGTGGCTGCCTCATTAGAGCAAGTGGAAAGCTAGCAAGGAGAAATTGTGAGCTAGGTCTTTAGATGGTACGACAAGCTGTTTTCGGAGCTGACACCAGAGTTCCTGGTAGTGAGTAAACTCTCTTTGAGGATATGCTAAGGATGCGTGCATAACAGTTGGCAGGACTGGTTGGGACTGGCCAAGGTGAGGTAAGTGCAGGGCAGGTGCTCTCCATTTGGAGAGGGGTGATGAGAAACAGACTCAGACTTAAATGCTGGTGTCCTGTATGTACTTTCCAGTCATTTGTGCTGCTACAATGGAATTCTGTTTCCTCTCCGTCATCCTTAGATAAGGCTTCCATATAAAGAAATTTTGTGTGGCAATGGTTGTATTGATACATTTTAGAAGACAAGTGAGATCCACCCCTGTGTTACTCGTTAAACGGCAGAAATATTGACCTGACACCCAGGCCACCTGAACTGAACTTATTAGAAGTGGGAGTGGGTATTTGGGTTAAAAAAAAAATCATCAACTTTATAGGAAGATATGAGAAACTTGGGAAATTTGATGTTTCCAAAATCTATGTTTTATCACAATATATATCTCAATATATGGGTGCGGAGACACACCTATATCATATCTGAGTTACACAATGAAATATAGATTCTTAGAGATACAACCTTTTGAAAATTATTTGTGATGTTCACATAAACGTATGACTATTGGTAAAATACAAATGGTCACATGAATATCAGCAGCTAATCTCTAAGAATATCCCAGGTAGTGATCTCTTTTATCAGTAAGGCAATGGTTAACTATATAATTAAAAGAGGAAATAGGCTTGCCTTATTCCAGTTGTTTATTTTTAATTTCTCTCTCTCCACCTCTCCCTCTTTCTCTATCTCTCTCTCTTTCTCTCCCTCCCTCTTCTTGTGTGTGTGTGTGTGTGTCTGCACCTGTGCACCCGTGCCTGCACCCAAGTGTGATTTAATGGGTGTAAGTGAAGGTGTGCCTGTACTATAGAGATGAGAGAATGACCTTAATTGTCAGTACTGCCCTTCCACCTTGACTGAGGCAGTCTCTTGTTTACTATTGCAAATTTTAAGCCAGCTCTCTTGTGAGACTTCAATAATATTCAGTCTCTATCCCTGTCCCCTGATAGCTCTGTGATCACAGAGCACTAGGATTAGAGATGACTGAGACTATACCTGGCTTCACACAGGTTTTAGGGATTTGAACACAGGTCCTCAAGTGCTTCACTCACATGCACACACACACACACACACACACACACACACACACACACACAGAGATAATTTCTTTGTGAGGATAACAATACAATCCTTTCTTTGAGTATTTTTATAATTGTACAATGTGCTATTAACAATAGACATCCAATTGTACTATAAAATATCAGAACTATCCCTCCTCTATCTGTAACTTTTTAGTCTTTGCCTAATATCTCTTCAAATCTCCCCTATAATACTTGAAAGCAACTATTTTACTCACCACTTCAAAGAGTTTCACAATTTGAAAATCCATGTAGAAATGAGTTCAGACAGAGTGTTTGTCTCTTTGAGTATGGTTTATATCTCTTGGCACAGTTCTCTACGTCTTAATACATGTTCATTTGGTTTTGTTTATTTGTTTTTTGGTTTTTTTTAATGAAAACTTGTCTGTTATTAACTGATGGATAATTTTCAATTCTGAACATACAAATACAAAATTCATTCATTCTTGGACCATTAGCTCATTTCTTTATGGGCCAATGTGTATAATGTGAACTGAACATAAGAGTGAAGCTATGTGTGAACACCAGTGTCTATTCCTTTTGGTAGACACTCAGTAGCGGGGTTCCTGAACATACACTGTTTTGCACTTAGCTGTACACTGCTACCAACTGTTTGCTAGTATTCTTTCTGACATATGCTTGCCGACAGTTATCTATAATTTACTGCTAATAGATACCACCACATACAAACTAGTATCTCTCAGTGGTTTTAATGCAGATTTCCCTGGTGAAAATCAAAGTAGAATATTTATTTATATATCTGTTGGCAGTTTCTAGGTTTTCAGTAGAGAAATATATATTCAAATATTTGACCTATTATTAATTAGGTAATATATATGTATATACATATGTATGTATTTTACTGTTCTAATATGTTTTAAATCAGTTGATCTGACTATTCAGCATTTTTTCTTTTTCCTTCTTTTTTTATTCTTTATCTCAAGATTGTATTTTGTATTTGTGGCCTTTATATTTCCATAGGGATTTAGAATTATTTCTTTTACTTAATGAATGATATCTTGGGGTGGAGGACTAGAGAGAGGGCTCACTCTTAACGAGTACTTGCTGCTCTTTCTGCAGACCCAGTTTTCTCCCTGGTCTTAAGTAATTTTCAGTATGAAACATTTTCACCATTTTGTTTACAGGTGCTCCTGCTTTGTTTCATTTTATTTCAACAGTTGCAAATGGAATTTTTTAAATTTATTTTTCTGGAATTACTCAGTCTTCTGGCTTAGTTAAATTTCACATGTTTTTTTTTATCTTATGAACTTATAAACTATTACTTGAATTCAGATATCTAAATATGTATTGTTTTACATTGCCTGTATCCTGCAATCTAACAGATAAATATGTCAATTAAGATTATCATGGGGATGTATGTAAAAAGAGATGAGTTTTGAACTTAGAAAGCTTGGGGAAGGAGAAAAAGATAATTCCAGGATTCTATTTTTCTTATTTTAAAAAAGGAAAGCCCAACTCTATATATCAGAGTCTATGCTACCTAAGGCCACAAGTTGCTGTCTAAATAAAAGAACTCCATTTGATTGACTGCTGCATGTGGGCGTAGACTTTCCATGTTCTACAGAGCCGGACATAACACATGAAGCTGAGTTAGATATAGAACTTTAAACTCATGGAGATGGTTAGATAGTAGAATGTTAAAGTCAGGTGCCAAATACATATGGACTGGACATTGGGAATGTATGCTAAGCCATATAACTCTCATAATTGTGGCCTATTTATTTCTGTTGTTTTGTATTGTATTTATAGTTATAAGAAAAAGAACCATTTTTTGGACTGAAAGGGAGAGCTGTTGGGGGGAATAAAGAAATACCTTGAACTAAAAAAAAATAAGAAGGGAAGAGGATGGGGGTGTTGAGGGGGAGGAGGGTGGAAGGGTGGGACTGGAGGGGGGGGGGGAGGGAGGGGATTGTGATTGAGATGTAACTTGAAGAAATAAAAAATAAGTTATTAAAAAAAAAAGAAATGGAAACAGATGGAGGCTCTGAGTCAGAGCCAAAGCCCATGTATGACTTCAAGGATGCCTCACCAAACTTGGCTGGTCATCGTTCCAGAGTGGCAGATAAATACATTCTCCAAGCATATACACACAATTAAAGTCACACAAATATGAAAGTACACTCCCTCACATACACACAGACAAACACACCTTCAGTTTTGTATGCCTACTACATCATTTCAGGACATTCAGATGAAGGAAAAAATCAAATAGCCTAGAGATCATTGGTTCTCAACCTTCCTAGTTCTATAACCTTTTAATACAGTTAGTTCCTCATGCAGTTCCCCCAACCATAAATTATTTCATGGCTACCTTATAACTCTAATTTTACTACTTTTATGAATCATAGTGTAAATATATGCAGGATATCTGATATGTGACCCCCACAAAGGAGTCATGACCCACAGACTGATATGTTTGATATAGATATTTTATAAGCTTATAATTATTAGGTACTGGTGTTTTTCATTCATGCCTTCATTTAATAAGTGTATCTCTTTAGAAATACTTGATACTTTGTGAGGACAAAAATATCAGCCAAATCCAAGAGATGACATAACGATATAATAAAATATGTCAGTAATGGGCTCAAGATTTTACAGGACTCATATCACCATATAGACTCTGAATTGTAGAATATTGAATTGCTGGTCACTAGGGAAGCATTGGCACATAATCATGGCATACGTGTGGGTGATTCTCACAGTAGTTCAGTGAGATCATCATCCAGGGGTGAAAATGCTTAGGAATCTGAGGAACACGGAGCTTGTAAAGCCAAATGAATGATAAGCTGGTGGGAACTCAAAGCATTTTTTTCCTGCATGTTTTCTAATTGGTACTTTAGCCATAAAGCAGTTTAATGCATCCCTGAAAGGGCCAGACTTCATCTTTGGCATGTGTATGGAGCAGGAGACATGGGGGATCCTGACGTCAATTGTTGCTAATCTTAGGGAACCCCAGTCCAAAACCAAGGTTAAACGTTTCCTACTCTACCATCTCGAAAGCACTGATACTTACCATTCTTTGATAAGCAACAAAAGTTCAAGCATCTCTGGTTTTCTCTACATTTTTCTTTTCCTTCAGAGGTTTTTGATGCCGTGTATGTGATGACTACATTGTATATTTAAGAGAATAGAAAAACTGACCGGAATGTGTTTTGAAAAACATGTATTTGCCAATGCATATTCCCAGTTTCAGGTCGTTAAAACCTTTCCCACTTTCTTATCATTCTCAGGTGATTTCTCCCTGTATTCAGATTTTTTAAAAGTGTCATATTCTGCTGTTAAACAATACTATGGCTATTACAGACAAAGAAACATCTACAAACTTCTATTTTGGACTTCACTATACAAACACCCGAATTACAACAACAGCTGCAGTCCCATCCCAATATTTTACTATAGGTGTGTCTTCACCAAACCTCCACATGCAATTTGGCAGTCAGACATGAAACTTTGATAGAATGATAGATCAGCTCAGAGGCAAGCCTGACACAGAAGTCTGAGCCTTCTCTCCTCTGACCCTCCTGCTGAGTTTTTGTTAACCTCTGTATATATTACAATCATATAAGAATTCTCTGTAGATATCAGAATAATTCCCCTATGCCACTCCCCATCCTAACCCAAGGAACATGTGTGCAGGTCTCATGTCTTCAGGAAGGAAATCCACTTTGCTAGTTTGCTTGGTGCATTTCTGACCTTCTTCATTGTACTAAATAACTGAGTTGGGTCTTATTCCAGGATTCTTGATGGAATATGTGCTTTCCACAAGGGGGATTGGCCTTTTCACACAACTTTACAGAGAATGTAAGCATTTACCGGGATGACCCCTTGCAGGGCATCTTCTAGAGCATATATATATATATATATATATATATATATATATATATATTCTTATTTTCCTTACAAGGAAGAAAGAATGTGTTAGAATTTTTAAAAGCTGTCTCTCTACATTTTATTGTATAAATCAGTTTTCTTGATGAAGTCAAAAGTTATGACTCCAGTTGCATGACAATACTTTTCAGCCTAGTATTAAAAGCTGGCCTCATTTTACTTTGTAATATAAAGCTTCACTTTGGCATTAATATCATTCAAAAGGCAGCTGCCCACATAATAAGTTCCTTTTAAACAAAATGGAAAAACACATTTATCTCACATACTTCTCAGCTATAAAGGCTATGGTTTTGATGGCCTTGAAATGTACCTCAGCCAATCATATCCCCTTCCTGAAAAATCCCAGATCCAAGTGTCTGACAGGATATTGAATAGCCAATGAGTTTATTTCTATGTAATGTATCTACAGAATCTTTTATAGTGTCAGGGAAGGAAAGATGACTTTTTTTAATAATTTATTTTTTATTTCTTCAAGTTACATCTCAATCACAATCCCCTCCCTACTCCCCCCTCCAGTCCCACCCTTCCACCCTCCCTCCTCCCCCTCAATCCCCCCATCCTCTTCCCTTCTTTTTTTTTTTTTTTTTAGTTTAAGGTATTTATTTTTCCCCCCAACAGCTCTCCCTTTCAGTCCAAATAATGGTTCTTTTTCTTATAACTATAAATACAATACAAAACAACAGAAATAAATAGGCCACAATTATAAGAGTTATATGGCTTAGCATACATTCCCAATGTCCAGTACATATGTATTTTGGCACCTAACATTCTACTATCTAACCATCTCCATGAGTTTAAAGTTCTATATCTAACTCAGCTTTCATACTAACTTGCCTCATAATTTTAAAAATATCTTCTTAGATCCAGAACACCCTCTTGATTCCTAAACAACTCAAAATTTAACTATGAGACTCTAGCTATCTATTCTTCAACCACCTCAGAGACCTGAAAGGGATAAATATATCTGATTATATAGGAAGTGCAGGGCCTACAGCTTCCAAAACTAAAAAATGACATACTAGTGGCTGCCTGGACAGTTCTCATTTTCTCTCCATACATTACAGCATCAATCTTCAGCCATTTGGCCCCTTTTCTCTGACAGACATTGGTTGTAGAGCAGGAATTATGAAGGACTTACCTACCCTGTCTTGGCAGAGCTAGGCTGTCGACTTATCTTAAAGTGCTTTCTAATCCAATGTTAAAGAGACCTTGTCAATACTGAGAAATACTGCTATAAGAAAAACATGTTCAGTTTTCCTGAATATTCCAACATGACACATGGCAGAGGCAAAATTGAATTTATGTCGCTCTGTGTCACTTGCCTGCGTAGATTGTGTACCTATGATGACACTAGAGGTGGTAGCTCTCTGTTTTCTGTTTTGGTTTTTTTTGAATTGGCCAAGTATTAAATCCACATCACTTGTTCAGTTTAAGTCCAACTAGGAGAGCAAATTTTCTACAAGACTTGACATGACTTTAGACATTGAAAAATAGTTCATGTTACAAAAGCAATGTTAGAACTTAGTTTGCTCTTAAGAATTATAGAAAGCTTCATTTGAGTGGCTGTACTCATATTTTTCATTTTCTTTTTCTGATATCTCTTAACTTGTAATTGTTAGGGGCAACATTTTTTTTAAATTGGTTAAACACAAACATAACTTGGAAGTCAAAGCATCTAATTCATCCTGCCACAAGTTAGGGTTCCTATTTAAGGTTCGACTGTAGATATGGACATGAAATTGACCCCCGGTAAACCTTGCCCAGCAGAGGAATCAACAAAAGCTGTGGTCAGTTCTGTCTGTCAGTGTGATTGTTAAGAAAACTCATGTGTTAATTTCTCTGGTGAATGTTCTCTTGGTCAGAGGACACTACAAGCTGGCACATAGACAAGAGGGTAAATACTAGTCAGAAGCAGCAGTTTTAACAAGAGAAATCTTTTATTCTTGTTGCTGCAGCATTTTATTTTAATATAAGGTCTTATGTATCCCATGTGGGCTTCCAAATTACTATATAGGTCATGGGCAAAGATGGTCTTGCTTCTACTTTCTGAGCAGTTGACATTATAGGGACCTGATACCATATCTAGTCCTAGGTAGTACTGAAGAATCCAGGCCAGTACATGTGCTTGCTGGGCAAAATGATGCTTCTTAAGCTACATCTTTGGCTATGACTTTTATTATTTTGTGTTCTTTCTTCCATCTTCTCCATTTCCTCTGTCTCATTGTCTATTTATCCTTCCTAATATTCCTTCTTTAAAAATATGTCTAACTGATGAGTGGAAGCCTCCAGGGTACCTACATCTGTCTCATAAATATCACAAATAGCTTTGCTTATTTACTGTAGAGGAGGCGCTTTAGATTTTAATGAGATTCAGCCAGCAGCTAGACTGATACAAGTGCTTTGCCTTAATCCCTTTTACTGAAGCTGTGAATCTGGAACATCTCATGAAAGAACTTCAGAGCTTTTTGTTTGCCAAGACAGTCATGTACAGTAGATGCTAAAGACAAGACAGTGTTTTGGAGAGTGCCTCATCTCTGAATTTCTTCCTTTAGGGAGAACGCACACAATGCACATAAATGCATCCCCCTAAACATAACTTTGCACTCCCACATAATCAAAGTCCCAATCAATGCAATGGGGGATAAAAGAGCTGCTTACAGGTATAAGAGACTACCATATCTAATTGATTCTGGTCCTGCAGGGAGGAGTCTTCACATAAGAGCAGAGCCGAGTGTATGGACTTCTAGGGAGTCACTGGAGGTGATCCATCTAGGAACTAGGCACCAGATCTTCTGGATGCATGGCAATGAAACACTAGCCTATCAGGCAATAAAACCAGATCAGAAAGAGACTGATATAGTCCTGAATGTCAAACATAACTGTAGCTGATTGGAATACCTAACAGGAGAATGCTGACTGGCTGAAACCCAATCAAAGCTGAGCAAAACCATGCAGTATTAACAGAATAATAAGACAGAATGTTTGAGAGAAATTATTCGTACAATGCTTTGTAAGGGTTCTGATCATTCATTTAGTTTGTGTTCTATATGCAACTCTCCCCACTATGATGTCTAATCCAAAGCAACTCTATTTTACTCATTGTGAAGTGTACTGGGACAAACACCTGATAAGATATTCACATTTAATGAAAGAGTAAGCATCCTTCCAACCTTATGCAGGGTTTGTCTTAATTCACCCAGGTAAAACAAGGTTAAAGACAATCTCAACCTGACCATTACAGATTTTCAGTGAAGTACAAGATGGCAAACTTTTACAAAATTTCGAGATTCCAGTCAGTGTTTAGTTAGAAAAAAAAAAAAACAGCAAATCTGTTTTATGTTTAAAATATCTTTAAAATAAAAGATTTTCACTGTGATAGTAGTAAAATTATGAATTCATTAACATACTAAATATTTCTGCTTATTATTCTTATTATTCAATGCCTAACATTGAACATCTATGTTCCTAGAAATCCGTTCTGTATATTTAGAGGTGAGGCCCTCTAATGTGGAGGAGTATACACATCTCTTATTATCTTTAGGTGAACTTTAAACCCTGGGTAGTGTTGTAATCTTCCTTAAGATTTGATTGAAATTTCTAAGCCTTTCTCCATACTCTCTACCGTCAAACTCTCCTCATATTCCTTACTGACCTTCACCCACTCACATAGTGTTTCAGAATAGAAGCTTTGGAAACCTAATCCTTAATTACTAATATTATTTTAACAATTCAACTTTCATACCTTAACTCCATAACCAGAATTTTATGAGTTGAACAATTAATCAACTCAAAGATGTTTCAAATAAAAGGAATTTAGGGATTTGAGCACATTCCTCAAATGAAATAAAACTGTAGCCTAGAACATAATCAGAAAAAACAAATAGCATTTGGGTTTGGTTCTTAAAGCAAGATTCATGTCTTATTGCCAACTTGCAGCAAAATTTAAATTTGTGGAAAATATAAAACTAGTAAGTACATGGGCTAAAGCTGCTGATGAAATAGAATATAATTTTAATCTCGTCTTTTTATTGTCAAGCAGAATGCATTTTTCATTGGCACCATTCTTTGTAACCAATTGTAATGAAAGAAATCCTTCAGGCAATGATCAGTGGGGCCAGAGGAACAGGGCTAAGTAAACTGTCAACCTCTATAGTTAGACAACATATAGAAAAATTAAATGAGTGATAAGCTGTCATACCTTAGACGATGTAGAAATGCTGCAGATTCCAAATGCTTAGGTTGTCACTTGTGAGAGCAAAAAAAAAAAAAACATTCATTTTTGCCAACTTCATGCATATTAAACAGATACAAGCCATGTGAAGTCAAAAGAAGAAAATAAAATTGGAATATAAAAGTAACATTTTTTTAAAGGCTTCTCCTGTATGTCTGCTTTTCCTTTTAATCTCTGGCATTTTATTGTTGGCACCATTCATTGGACTTTTAAAAAATCAAATGCTTTTCTCTGGATAAGAATGAATCACTATCTTATTTCCATGTTTACCGAGGGTAGCTCAAAAGTTCATGTTGTTTTCTTGTTGGGAGTAGCTTCAAAGGACACTGCCTCTTGGGAAGGCCACTACGTTTTAATTTGTCAGTTAGTTTAGTTAATTTTGCAGTCAAAGAAGTTAATTGGTTGCTCAATCCACTCTGTAAAAAGAAAAAAAAATCTTATCTATTTTATGACACTTTATTTTACATTTTTAGTTAAGGGAGAAAAAGGAAGGGTTTTCTGTATTGGAGGAAAGATGACAATTGAGATCTTCCTGAATTCTGGATTTGAGTCAGTTCTATGGATTCAAATCTTTAGTCTATTTTAAGAATGATTTTCAAGTTTGACCTAAAGACCAATTTGCCTCTAATTGCTTCATGGATAATAATACATATGTGAGAAGTTAAAATTGTAAACCAAATTGGAACAGATTTTTAGGAAATACTGTGAGAACAAATTTTATATTCATATATTCATATTCAACAATTTGCATATTCAACAAACATTTACTGAGCACCTACTCTGTGCTCACTCTTGTATGTAAAAATCAGAACAAACAGACACCTGGATCAAACCTTGATCATCTTGTATAAGAAATTTTAGGCAAAGAAAAAAATCAATGCTAAAGAAGGCTGCTTTTCATGTGCTAGCCAATAGATGCATTTGAGACTGTCTTAGGGATTCTGAAAGATTAATTACAAAAATAATTTCATGGTTTCATCCATGTTTGCCCTAAAACATAGAGATAACACTGCTGTAACCAAGGTCAGCATTCTGTCAATCACAGATATACAGAACCTCTGGGTCTATCTTACGGATACTTTGTGGTTCAGTAATGACAAGCTTTTAACAGACTAGGGGCAGTAGATACTGGTAGCAGAAATTCTGTCCCCTAGAGTTTAGTTTAACCACCAGTCCCCTTAGATCACAAGTTAACTCAGTAAAGGATTAGAAAGATAAAAATGAAAAACCAAAACAAAAACTCAAAGTGCTGTTTGTTTTCTAAATCAAGAGAGAAAGGGAAAAAAGGGAATGGGGTCAGTAGGGAGGATCTGTGAGGAGCTGGGGAGGGAAAACCATGATCAGAATACATTGTGTGAGAACAAAATTCTCTTTAAAAATCAGGAAAAAAAATCTCTAAGTGTCAATGTTGTATTTATATTAACAATGAAGTGACCAGCATGTGAAATAACATAATTCTTTGAATTATAAAAAAAAAAAAATAGCATTAGCATATTGACACACTTAGAAAGCTAAATTTACAGGAAAATAAAGTCCCAACCCCACCCCCACTCAAAAAAAAAAGTTGAAAGTGAAGTATTCTTTCTCTTGAAGAGAAAATTTGGAAGACTATGGATGAAAAAAATCTGTAATAAAATGATTTCATGACATGCAAAATAGTCCTTCTTGCATTCAAGTTCATATTCCAAGTTTAAGTGGCATATTGTATACAAGAGTCCAGTCCCTCCCAATCACTATATCATGTTCTTCCCAAGTGGTGTGGGGGAAAGAGAAGCAGTGTTTATGAAAAGGTTGGGGAGAAATTGTTTAATTCCCACTATAGTTGGCTTTCCCAGGAACGATTATGTACTCCTTATGAATGTGACATTGAAAATCTGTACTTTTTATAGTACGCAGTGGGAAAAAATGTAAGCTGTAAAATGTTGCTTTAAAAATGTGTTTAAAAACTGGGTTCTGACACTTTACTGCACAATGAGCTCTTACATTAAGCATTTATGGCAGCAACAAATCCACAGCATGGTTTTGATGCCGTAATAAAAAGCACCAAAAGGACTCCAAGTGGCATTTTACAGCCAGAACAAAGGGTTCAGAGTTTAAAGCTTGACTACAGCTACTTCATGTTTGGTATTACCCATGTTATCAATAACAAGATTACACATTATCCAACCCAAAACACTTCTAACAGTAAATTGCTAGTGAATTCTGGATTTCAACCACTTTCAAAGTTAATGACGTCCCAATCATAGTAGCAAACACACTTAAAGTAATTAGGAAGGCTCCATTGCTTGCTTGTGACCAATCAGTACAAACAAAACTCATCCAAAATCCACTTTTGCCTGAAGAAGTGGCCCAATTCTTGTCTTTACCCTTTCCTGGTACTCTCTGTACCCATCCTGATACATTCTGTACCCATTAACAGGAATGAGTCGTGATTCCCTCAACTGTTTTGTTTAGTTCCTCATTAGATTTTGTCACACTATTGAGTATGTGTATAATCTTTATGATTTGCCAATTTGCCAGCACAACCAGAAAAGCTAGCAGTTAACTCTTGTACTCCCTCTGGTCAACCCCCACCCCCCAAAACTGCCCTGCATGACTATGGCACCTCACCAATATCAGATCAGTGTGTTGGCTGAGTGGCATCTCTCCTAGCGTCTATTCAAAATACATGAGGAGCTCTGAAATGCTGGTCTAAAATCTTAAGAGGCTGGGTGTTTGAAAACAGGTGTTCTCTTTAATTCTGGCAGCCCACATACTGTTGTAAAATGTTTCCAAGTAAGCTCTACGACTTAAATGCATGATTAACTAAGTAGGTGTAGAATTAGATAGCACTTTCAAAAGAGGGTGGGATAATCTAAGGCTTTGGTTGGTGTATGACTTAATTAATCTATGGAAGAGAACAAGAATGATTTTCTTAAGCCAATTTTTTTTAAATGAAACTTCCACTGCCAAAAGGCTCATGACTTGGACCAAGTGCTGTCCAGTGTCTCTGAAATGGAATTGACGCCAAGATGAGTTCTTTCCCAATAGCTCTTCCATTTGCCTGAATTTCATGTTCATAATTTTTTATATTAGACAGTGATTTTGGGATTGAGTTACATAAAGTTAATTTCCAGCCAATATACTCTCTAAATTCTGGAAGAATCAACTGTGTACTATTGATAATCAAAGTATTTAAAATATATTTCTACTTTGGTACCATATCTAGAATTCTGTACTTGCTAAACAAGCATTCTATCAAAGAGGGTTACTCATATACAGTTATTATCTATCATTTATCTATCTTTTTATCATCTATCTGGCATCTATCTATCATCTATCCATCTATCATCTATCTATCATCTGTCTATTATTATATATCTATCTATCATCTATATAGTTACCTAATAAAATACAAAGTTTCACTTAATTTGTTTCTATTTGATTTGGTTACTGAAGTATTTATCTAAAATGAAAACATATACCTAGACTTCCTTGGGAAAATATGTTAGGAAGAAACAACAATGCTAATAATGCCGTTAACATGTTCAAATTTAATATCTAGGAGTAGTCAGTAAGTCCTTTTATTTCTTTCTGAGCTACACTAGATTCCTTTAATCATATAGACCTTCACGGTGAATTGTCGATATAAAATTGGTCCCAGACTTAAAAAAATAGCAGGAGTATCTCAGCCCTCATCAGAAAAGTTCTTCTTGCAGTAGATAGCAGATGCTTCAGGGTTATTGCTGGACAAAGTGAGGCCCAATTGATGATGCAGTGATTATCCTTAAATGGATATCTATATTCTAGCCTATTCCCCAAGGTTCAGGGGACATTATGAACCAGGTCCCAGAATGTTTGCAAGAGTCAGAGGTTGAGGATGACTCCTGTGACAGTGTTTTCTGGACCTGGCTGAGCTGTCACACTTAGAAACTCACAACAGTTACAATTATCAACATAATATCTGGATAAGATCAGGATAATAAATATTCTAGCATGGACTGGAGTACATGAAGTTCCACCCGAGCTAGGAATCTATTGGTAGTTGGTGGTTACAGGGGTTAGGAGCATTAGTAACCCATGCTCCAGTGCATGACCACACATACATGCACATATGGATGGTTCCAATAGTCTTCAGTGGGTCGAGAAAAGAAAGGGGCATGGTGTCAGAAGGACAGCCATCCTGGAGGAATTCAGGGTAGCAGGAGGATGGGTATGCACAAATTACACTGTATACTTCTATGAAATTCTCAAAAATATTTAAAATAATTTAAAAGTTGAAGAGGAAATAAAATAGAATAAATAGGTATGTGAAGTCGACGATTTGAAACCTATGATACTATCATAACAATGTCTCATTAGTCCTCTTCTATATAATTGTTTATTTCATAAACTCTGAAAGGCAAGGGAAGCTACTCATCTTCATGTGCAAACAAAAAAAGCATTGAGATACTGGGTGAAACAACTTTTTAAGTTATTCAATACTTATTTATTGATAACTATATTCACTTATAAAAATTATAAACACTTAACTATTAATCTTACAAATTCCTACAACCCCTTTAATCTAACCACTAAACCTATTGATAACTATTACAACTATTTTAATAATCTTTTAGAAGGATACAGTCTCTGGGACAGGTCCTCAGTCGTCAGGAACACAGTCTCTGGGGTAGACCCTTAAATGCACTTAGCAGTCTTTCTTCTGGAATATCTCAGATGTAGATTCATCAGGGTAAATTGGCTATGGCAGTCTCACCTTAAATAAGGCTTGATGCTTTCTTCTCTCTGGGAGACCCTAGCTGTCTGTAGGCCAACTTATTTCTTTTGCATCAGCAACTCTGCCACTCAACTTTAGTCTTTAAAGCTGGCCACAGTTTCATTGGGGTCACTGTTCGGACAGGTCAACCTCTCTAGGCAAAAGCTGAGCCACAGGGTTTAGTCCTTGGCCTTTTGCTGTCTTCCTGGGGCTTTCTCTGCTCACCAGCTTCTTTCTGCCTCAGGAAGATCTGGCCATCAGTCCACCAGCACTTTCTCCATCAGACGATACAAACTACTCCTCCTTTTTAGCATCAGAGCTCTCTAGCATGCTGCCCCTTAGGTCCATCCACTTGTCCTTAAATAGGATCTCTCCTTGCTCCACCTGTTTCAGCTTAATTTGGGCTCCACCCACTTAGCAACTGAAAACAATGCCATGCCAAATACTTTGTTTCTTAGTCCATTAAGTCTTTCCTGTTTGACCTGGCTTCAACCTTGTTTTTCAGTCCATTAAGTCTTTCCTGTTTCCTGTTTTTAGTCCACACACTGATAAGCTAATTGGTCACAGCCAAGTTGATCTTTTTGCCCCGAATTAAGAGTCTGTATCAGAAACCCCTAAATCTAATTTATATTAATCTCACTCCCTACAACTGGGCCATAAGGCTGATGATAGATGCTCCAATGTATTGAGAGAAACTGGGCACTGTCCAGGCAGCCAGTTGTCTGTCATTTCTTAGTTTTGGATGCTGCTGGCTCTGCACTTCCTGTCTGTTCAGATATATTTATCCTTCTCAGTTCTCTGATGTGGTTGAAGACTAGATAGTTATAGTCTCACAGTTAAATTTTAAGTTGTTTAGGAGTTAAAAAGATGGTCTATGTCTATGAAAATGTTTTAAGTTGGTAATGCAAGTTAGGATGGAAACTGAGTTAGGTATAGAACTTTAAACTCATTGAGATATATTATAGAATATTAATATCAGTTGCCAAATACATATGGACTGGACATTGGGAATGTATGTTATACTTATAATTTTCACAGTTGTGACCTAATTATTCTTATTGTTTTGTATTATATTTATTGTTATAAGAAAAAGAACTGTTTATTGGACTAAAGGGGGAAAGTGTTGGGGGGGGGGAAAGTATATACCTTAAATTTTAAAAAAGCAAATAAGAGGGTGAGGGGGAAGAGGGTAGGAGGGTGGGACCAGCAGGGGAAGAGGGAGGGGATTATGATTGAGATGTAACTTAAAGAAATAAATGTTAAAAAAAAGTTAAGCATATATTCATGAATAATTTACAATGTAGCACAATGGAACCAATAAAATCATAATTTAAAAAAAAGAATATGGTTTGCTGTTTGGTTACTATTGCCAATTTTTCCTGATTATAAGGTATATTATTTCTATTGTTAGATTCAAGCTTTATAGGAGTCACTCTTTCACATTGTAATTATTCATCCTGGACCACACCATACCCCATTTTACTTTTCAGGAGTTTTTGTTATTGTTGTTGTTTAAACGTTTCTGGGGATTTTTGTTTGTTTGCTTGTTTTTTTTTTTTTTGCAGATGTTTTTAAAATGCTTAAGGACATTGTCACAACTGTTATCCATGAGAATAAGCCACTTGCTTTGCAAAATTACAACATACAGCCCAAATTTGGAAAGAAGTTCCTCTTTCTTCCATCCTGAAGACCATCTTTGAAACTCATTTTTAATAGTTTTTGTCACTTATATCAGTTATTTTTTGAAGTTAGGCCACAAGTTGTAGAAGCTTTATTATGATGGTATAATCAACCCATTTTTACTCCAAAGTCCTACAACAGAAAATAAAATAGTACACCAGAAATGATTTTAACTTTTTGTCTCTGGATTTCAAATGAAATCAAGCAATATAGGAAGAAGAGTGGTAGGGACTTAGGAAATGGATCTTAAACTTAAATTTAGCCAACTATCAGTTATGTAGCTTCTTTTAAAAAAGAATCTTCTAGAAGTCCAAAAGTGTCTCAGAATTTGTTTTTTAAAAATTCTTAAATCATAATTTAAAAATGATTCAAATACAAAGTTCAATCAATTCAATGTGTGTTTCAGTCCAATAATGCCTTGAAAAGTCAGTTTATGGAATGTTAAGAACAGGGTATCAGTTATTCAGTCAAATAATTCAAGCTTGAAATAACTTCATATTTACTTCAAAGTGGTGAATGCATAATGGTATTGGTGGCAATAGAAGGTACATTAAGGTTAGTCACTTTAGGAAGTCAATACAGCAACATAAAAATAAATGTTAATTCTTGATAATGAAAATGTTTGAATATTGAAAACTATTAAAGACTGATGATTAAATTCAGTAATTTAGTCACAATGTTCTCTTTAGAATCACTAAGTTGTGTTGATCAAGTGCCTCAGAGAGTAAGGAAGTGGACTGCCAAGCTTGACAATCTGAATTGGGAGAACAAGTGTCCATTGACCTCCAAAAACACACTGTCAGGTGTCTGTGAGGGGGTGCTCATATCATCCACAAAACAAGTAAATAAATGTAACTTAAAAGTGTTTTAAAAGTGTAAATATTTGTTGAAGTAATCACTAAAAAATGAAAATAAGTCTTGTATGCAATCAAGCACATGAAAATGAGAAAATATAATTTGAACCATATGTCAACTTCCAGGAGTCTCTTCTCTTCCTCTACCATGTGGGTTCTAGGTATCGAAGTCAGGCTAATAGGGTGGGTGGCAAACACCTTTCTCTGTGGAAACATCTCACACGTCCTGTGAGTGTCTATTGTTTAGAAAAAGTGTTTTAATTCACCTTTTCATCTAATATTACAATATTCCATCATTTGAATGATGGTTAAGCTATGTTATAATGGAGAGGAAGTAAAATATGTGTAAATGTGTCTAAATTTTTAGCTATTTAGAATCTTGACGTATGCCTAAATGAGCCTTACAAATAACTAGAGACCAATTTGAAGTCCTTTTTCTCTTGGCCCCACATATAGGTTTTTTAATCCTCAGTGATCTTTAGGATAATAGAGTAGTTATCAAATCCATTCTGTAAATATCTAGCTTGTTTTCTTTTGTTTGTATTGCTTATTTTGTTGTAATTTTTATTGTTTTATATTTACTTGTTTTCATTTTTGTGTCATCAATATTTATTTAAAATAGGACAATGGGTGTCTTACTATGTATAACACAGTGGTTATGTCTGCCTATCCCCAAACCAAACAGACTGAGTTGGATTTTTGTCTCAGACATTCCAGAGTGCTGTTCTGAGGAAGCTCCCTGTCTCTCCTGGGGTTGTGCTTTTTTTTTTTTTTTTAATCTGTAGAATACAATATTTAAACCCCTGTGCCTAGGGATATTTGTGATGGTAAAAGAATGAATAACTGAAAACTCAGACCAGTGAATTAATAGTACATACTAACCTATGTGTCCCATTTTTAATACTATTGTTATTGTCATTATCATTAATATGCTCATAAGCCACTTACACCCATGAGCAATTCAAGGAGTATTTATAGCCAATTGATCCACAGTTCCCTATATCTACATCAATTCCTGAAACAAAGAAAACTTTGAACTTATTGATTCTTGTGGGTTTAAATCTTGCTGTCACTATTAGTGTTGTATGTATTGTTGACTGTTTCAAGAGCACAATCTCATAAATGCTCAAGCTTCTGAACTTACCCCTACAAAGTATTGAAACCCATAGATAAAGTCTAGATGAAGAGACTTGACTCTAAGAGACCTAGGTTACATAGCACGATGCCCTCATGCTTATTGATCCTCTCCAGTGCTGTACAAGGCTAAGATAATCAATCAATCATCAATCACTCAATCAACAATTCAACCATCTGATTAGGGTTTTTTTGTTTTTTTTTTCTTAAACTTTCTCCATGTAAATTGTAGTTATATATATATATAGTGTGTAAATATATATATATTATTTGTCATGTAATAGATACATAGATAGATGATAGATAGCTAGAGATAGATAAATAGATAGATACTAATTCCTATATATTGCTATCATAAGATAAATGAGCTAGTTGATTATGTGCTAAATCTGTGATATTACCTATCTTTGACGATCAAGTAAGTCCCCTACTTTTTATTGCCAGTCATCAAAAAAGCATCAGCATGAGTGAAGGATATAAGTAAGAAATAAAAATAAAAATATTTTATCCTCCTAGTGTGAACCTTATGCCATTGCTTCTGAGAAATATCCACATCACCCTATCTCCATTTCTTCTAGTGTTCCATGCTAGACATGGAAAAAGATAAAGCTGGAGTATCATAAAACTGAATGGGATAGAGCTGTAAGATATAGGGATATATTTAACATTTAAAAAAAACTTTCTGGAGTTCCCTTGTGTCTAACCCAAGTTGTATAAATTATATGTTAAATCCTGTTAGCATTTCTTATACTTGTAATTTGTATTTTCTCCTTCTTTCGGTTAACAGTTTTATTAGACACTAAAAAAAAAAACCCTAAGTTCCACATTGCTGATGGTCTCTTTGGTCTATCTATTTTATAAATTCCCTTCTAATAACTACTTTAGCTGTTTGCTGTAGTTGTATACCACAGTTGTGATGTGTTCTTCAGGTGAATCAGCTTTGTTTTATTTAAACTATCCTTTGTAGTTTCTTCTTTTGCCTATGGATTATTTTATAGTTACATTGTTTTATTTTCTAAATTATTCCTTAGTATTTTGAATAACTTCAGTTGTGGATTTCTTGTTTAATAAAGTTACAAGCAATATTTTCTTTCAGAATATGTTCTTTCTACTTGTAGTAAGTTTTCCCTGTGTCTCAGTCAGTTCATATTACACAAGCAAATGAGAAGGATGTGCAACTTATTGTTGAGTGGTGAAGTTTTGGTGGCTCGCTAGTGTCATGTCTTTATTCCCACTGACAAGTGTCCATCTGTTTCCACCAATTCTGGAGAAAACAGTGCTAAAATACTTATGATATTTTTAGCATCACTTTTTTGTGTTGTTTCAAATTCTTTCTGTTTTAATTTCATTGAGAAAAAGGGAAACAAATACATTAGACTGATTTCTTCATCAAGACTCATCAAATTGGCATTTGCTACTTTGTGGGTTCTCCTTTCTTCTACTCTTCTCCATCCCTTTTCGTCTCCCCTTCAAACCCGCTAAAACTAGATATGAGAGAAGAAAAAGGATAGAGAGTAAAGAGAAGATATTTCTGAACAAAGTCAGGGGTTGGAAAGGAAGCAACAGTTATCATTAGACTATGTGCATCCCATTGATTAGGAGGACAGAGTTCCTTGGGGCAAATTTGATCTTCACCATCAGAATATCTAATTTCTTCTTGTTGTTGTTTCTTCTTTGCTCATGTCTTCTTAACACCTGCTACCAGAGCAACCAACAAAAAACCAACAATCCACCAACCACTCCTATCAGGGCTCTAATATTTGTATACTCTCCAAAAATTTCTCAGAACTTCAAATGTCACACAACTGGAGAAACTCTCTGCAACTGTCAAAATCATGCTCCTGCTAGAGCATGAGGTAAGTCATATTCAGCTGCTGTAAAGCAGCCCCATATCCCACCTGGAATTGAAGCATAAACATATTCTTGTAATATTTCTGTGTTTTTTAAAGAAACAAAAAATCCAAAATTTTGTCAATTACAAGTTTGACTGTGTTTTGACTTGAATTTTACTCCACTTATGTTAGCTTAATTTCTTATTTATGTAGATTTAGGCCATCTTGTCACTTGATTTTTCTTTGTCCCAACTGTTACCTCTCTATGCTTATATTTCCTTTTAGGCGGGAGTTAATTTTATTGAGTAGAATAGATTCTTTTACCTGCTTCTCTATATAATGTTTTAAAATCATACATCCTTGTACTATATCATTGGTTCCTCTAGACATTTGATTATAATGTTTGTTATCTCAGCCTAAAATGAAGATACTCACTACAGTGCCAAGAATTCATGATTTACCAACAGTCTCCTTTGTTTTTTACCCCTCCTCTTGTAGCTGGTTTTCCAGAACTTTTTAAACATACACTGTTGTTACAAAATCACACTAGCTTTACATTTTAATAAACCACAGACACTCAACTTTAAAGCCCTTGCCTATATGTTCATTCTTCTTCCTGTGTGTATGACATTCCATCATATTTGTTGACATTTTAAATTTCCTATGTTCTTCATCTATATCTGCTCAATTTTGTTTTTGTTTTCCATCATCAGGCTTAACAATGATTTTTTTGTTTTGTTTTGCTATTCTTTGAGAATTTCTTGCAGGATCAGACTATTAAAGATAAATCACCCCCAATCTTTCTATAATGTCTTCAAAAATCAGTACCTAAATAATTCACATATTCAGTATATTTTTATGAGTATAAAATTTTCTATTTTTTTTAAAGGAGTTATTTTTGCCTTCTGATGAGAAGTCAACTCTATTGTTTGTTTTTACCTGTCCTCCTCTACCAGGCTGCTTTTTACTGTTTCTGATTCCTCTTTACTGTTCAGCAGTTTTTTGTATTGTCCCATATTATTCTAATTCTCTAGTTTGTATCTTGATGATCTTCAGCTTGACAAATGTCTTCACTAATAATCATCACTGAAAGGTTTTGTATTTTTCTTCTGACCTACTTTCTCTTTCTTCTGTTATATCAGTTACATAAAGCCTGTATCATTTGGCATTGTTATCCTTATTTTCTTGATTCTGCTCATCTATGTTTCTATTGGTCAGTGTTTACATTTTCCAAATTTATATAATGGTTATATGTCTTCTTATATTTTCATATCCATAAAAGAAATTTAATTATACCTTAATTATATCCCCTTCCTTTCTTTAACTATCATTTAGGTATTATTTATAGTTGTGAACTCTCCACCATCACATCACATCTGTTCATACATGCTCTACTGTGTTTCCACTATTGTGTCTAACATATTTATTACACTTACAAAATATCTCGCCCAAATACTCCAACATATGTCCCATATCTTGTCTGATCATACAATCCATTGTCTCTCTGGTTAATGGATTGTATTGTCTCCCTAGTTTGTATGTGCTGTACATTTATTGGTGAACATATAGACTAAAAGCAAATGTCCTTCAGGTCATATATTTCCTTTTTGGTAATTAATATAGAGATTGTTTCTACTTAATCCTAATATAGTCTGAATATGGCATAATCTTAGCTTTTTTGTTTCTCTAGTTCAAATTGTCATATTTCTTCTGATGGCATCTGAATGCCAAAGTATCTCTTTCCTTGATGTAGATGGCTTTTTCTAAATAGGAGCGAACGTCCAAACTACCTGTGGAATTTTTCACAAGCTCTTGTTTTGTCTGCAGATGTCAACAATTTCTATGTGCCTCCCTCCATCATGCGAATTTCTCTTTCACCTTTTCAGTTCCATACATAGTTCTGTATCTATAAATGGCTACAGTTTCATATTAATTTAAGGATAAAAACTCAGGAAAGACTTAATGTTTCCTAGATTCCACTCAGTCTTCTCAGCGTTTAGCAAGTTGTCTGAGCATGTGTCATAGGTAGATGTAAAGGTATACAGGCATTCTTACCACATCTGCCCTCCTGAATGGTACCCAGAAGTTTCCACATGCACAAAGTGAGAAGACAGGAGTTATGTTGTATATTCTCCGAGCTCCCTGCTTCACCATCAAATTTGAGGGAGTCACATGGTGGTTCCTTTTACTTCAGAAGGTGTCTTATTTGCTATTCAACACCATCTCCAGATTCTGCCAGCACAATGATGTAAAACTCTAGGGAGCAGAATCTAAGTACAAATGTCTCTTATTTACAATCTAATCTGGAATTTTATTCATCTCCCACTAGGCATGGTATTCTGTAGCCCAAGATGGCCTCTAATTTGCTCTACTTGATCAAGGAGTACCTTCAACCTTTTATCCTCCCACCACAACCCCTGAGTACTGGGTTTACAAATGTGTAGACCCACGTTGAGAAATCTGGATTGCAGCTGTACACTAATCTGAATTTAGACTTTCACATTTTGATGAACTCAGCTGCTTTTGTCCACATCTGCTGAATCCCTAACCCTCTCTGTTACTCTGTCAGGAAGAAAATCAGTTTTTCTTGTTTCTTAAAAATAACATGTCTTTTTGTTTTCTTTTCTTAAACACAATTCATTGTGCTTTCTTCTCTCCCATAGGTTCTAGTAGACTATGATCTTTTACATCTTCACTACTGCTGAGGGCGAGTGGCTTCTTCTTGTGACTTGATATGCTAAGAAACATCTATATGTTCACTCTACTAATTGCTTGCTCTCTTAACACGCCTCATAAACTGGAATTAATCATGGCCAGAATATGTTTTGTAATAACAATATTAATTAGCTTTTCCATGTGCCAGGCAGTATCTTAAACTTCATGAATCTATTAATTCCTGTATTGTGAACCACAAGACAATCACCAGAACCCTATATAATGTAGGCTTCCACAGGAGATAGTTGAGCTTCTAGAAATTTGAGGTAATTCCCTAATGTGCAAAGAAATAATGATTGAATAAGAGTAAGACAAGCAATAATACGGAAAATGGGGAGACACAAGCTGCGGTGCACAAGAAGGACAATGAGGAAGATGGTCATGACAGATGTCTCGTAAATATACAAAAGATGTTTAACCATATTGTTCACATTATCCTAGAATAATAGCAGATGAGACCTTGACAAATGATCGATGTTGTGAAGTATTGTCAAAGATAGGCCATGATGAAGATTCTCATCCAACTCTAATTTACAGGTTTATTGAAAAACACTACTTAAATTAGTATAATAGCACCAGTAAGTCAATTAGAACATTTACATATCCTATTTGGTTGATGCACTTCAGGAACTCCTGCCCAGATTCAACTGCCTGCACCTTGCCTTTTAAGAGTTTTTCAGAACTAATACTTAGATCTAGACATTTTAATCATCTGAATTCCTGTGCACAGTCATTAGTTTATGCTCACATAATTAGAAGCTAAACTACAAGTAAGATTTCTCACATCTCATCACATAAGTAAGACTTTCTCCACAAAAAGTACTCTGGTCATATCCACAAGAGTTCTCAGAGAGATAGACATGCAGGGAAAGGATTGAATGTGTGAAGAACTTGAGATTCCTAAGTAGAAGCCTATTTCGGGATCCATATCACTCTGTAAACAGGTAGAGAGAAGTTGGCTACCAAGAGAACATTCCTACTAAAAGGTAATGCACCAATGAACTCTAGCACACCTGTATAAAGTTCTCATTAGAGTGAATTTTCCATTTATAATAATTGCTGCTTATAGATGCTAATGTAGTCCCTCTGCCTCAAAAACAGATACTATGTCCAGAGGTTGTTTTGTTTTTAAACACCAATTAGATGTGCCCTACCTGAAACAGGTATTCAATTACAGTTGAAATTGTTATAGCATACATATTACTCATTTGTGGGTATGTCCTAATAGCAGCCTCAATGTCTGCAGTTAATGGGTCATCCAATGAGAAACAATATTTTATACTGATTAAACACACAGAATTTGTTTGTTCAAGTTATCTCAACTAAAGAGCCATTCAAAATAGTATCTTGAAATAGTAGTGTGGGTGGCAGAGATGGCTCAGTGGGTAAAATACTTGCCATGCAAGCATGAAGACCAGAGTTTTGATCATCAGATTCCATGTAAGAGCCAAAGGCAATAACATGTTTGTGTAATCTCAATATTCCTTATAGATATAATAAGAATTTCAAGAATGTTTTCAGTGTGCTAGTTAGGCAGGAATAATAAGAGATGGTGTCTAAAACAAGGATAAAATAAGACCAACAACCATGATTGTCTTCTGATCCCCCACACACGTACTAGCAGGAACACATACCTAGTAGCCAGCATAAACATGCATACATATGTACATACATACATTCATACATACATATATACATACACACACATATAATTACATGAATAACATACAGATTCACAAGAAGGTTATAAACAAAAAATAAATTTGTTCCAACTGATAAATCTATTACAAACTACCTTGAGGAAGTATTGGAAAGTTTTCTGTAGTAGAATGCCCAGAGATGTATTATCCAGGAATGTCCTTGAATACTTGAATTTTTCCAAATATATTTTTAATTATACAAATGTGCCAATAGTCAAGGCATATTAGTTCATCTCCCAAAGCTTCTGTGAATTTCTTCTAAAAGGCATAGCAAGAAGTTGAAATTTGTAACACTAAAAGAAAACACATGCACTTGATCTTGGATGTGTAGTTTATTTTCAGTGAGACTTATTTACTTAGGATCCTGTCACATGGCTCTAGCATTTATGTCAATAATTAGTGTCTATAGTTAAAAATAACTCTAAAGCAATGCTTTCTTGTGTAGACTATATTTGAAAAGTGAACTGGGTGATTTTGCCATGTCAGAGGCTCTGTCTCAGAACTACTGCTGATGATCTAACCTTCGTAATCAAGATACACATTGAACATATGTAGTAAAAACATTATTTGTGTTGCGTTCTGCAAGGTCTAATAAAAGTTGCTTTTCTGCTTCCCACCAATGGGCTCATGGAGATAGGAACTGGTCTCTAAATCTCTTGTATGTTTTCTTTTTCTTTATGAATGTGAAGTGCCAGATTCTATAAAGCTCTTTCATTGTCATGCAGTAAGGAATACTCAAGTGACAGATAAGATTCTATTAGATATTTAGGGACATGATGTTCTGTGCTTTGTTGCACAGTGAAGGCAAAGACTGTTGTGTGGTGGCTGATTTAAATAGGATGAATGATAAATAAAGCTAACTCTAGTATGTTCTACTACCTCAGTTCCAATAAATGCATCCAGGTCATTGAACCCTTCTTGATTTCTTTCTTTTTTTCCCCATCTCTATTTTCATTTTTACACTCAAACTTCTTGTATCCACTTTCCTTACTAAAATTTACAGGAAACATTTATGCCATTATTTGCTCAAATTATTGCACCTTTTCATCACCATCAGGGAAGTCAATCTGTTCTCCTTTAGCACACAAGTACATGCCCCTTGGAACACAAGCTCATAAGCTGTCTGAGAAAATGCTTCATGGAACCACCATGCATGGAGGCATATTTGGAAATCCCCCCTTCTCTTAACCCAGTGATGAGATAAGTTATTTTACAAGAAATGAAGCAACAAGACAAATGAGATACTATAGCTGGACTTTTGACTACTTTATTGGGTTCTTTGTCCTACATCTCTACACCCCTAACCCTTGCATACCCCCAACTGTAGGTTGGAGAGAAAGAAGGCTAGAGGAAAAAGGAGCTTTGATATGGTTAAATAATTTCCTGCTGATCCAGGGTGAGTTCTTTGAAACAAATTTGACCTTCGTCTTCAGGATGTCTCCAACCAGCAACCAACAATCCAACAAACAGCAACAAACAACAACCAGCAGTGGTGATACGGTCCCTCTCAGGACTGTTGTACTATAAGAGTCCCAGGAATTCCAAACAAACTCTTCTTAGCTGGCAACATCATGCCAGAACATGAGACAAATCATAGTTAGCTGCTGGGATAGCATGAAGCAGCCACATGTCCCTTACCTGGGGTTAAAACAAAAACAACATTTCTGTTTTTAAAGAAAGTGAAAATTCTCACTACAAGATACACTGTTTTCCTAGATTAGTTCTGTTTCTTTGTCTCATTGGCATGATCGTTGAGACGGCAGGGACACTGTTAGCTCACAAGTCTCCATGTTTTGTCACATAGGAACTAGACAGAGACTCTTCTCTATTATCAAATCCATTCTGTCCTATTTTTTGGTTTAATTGTTTGAACCTGCCATCTTTTTCCTATGGGTGTAGTAATGCAATGCTTAGGTACAATTCATATATAAAAATGCATGGAACAGTCTTTGTAAACTTTGTTTTTGTGTTACATGTGAGGTAACCATTACTTTGTAAAACTAATGTTTCTTGTAAGTTCTAAGATATTAAATTGAAACAATATGGGAATGTCAGGATACCTCTGAGGACAATAAATAGCCTTTCTCTTTTCTTGGAACTAGGGTCTTGAAATCACTGTGACCACCAAAGATGATTCTTATATCATAAATTCAAAAAAGAAAATTCCCACACAATAGAGGATGAATTTTAGAGAGGAATTTTTATAGATTCATAAGTGGAAGTTTAAGAGGATGAAAGAGAATGAAAAAAAAAAAAACATTCTGTATAACAGAAGGGGCCCCGAACAGAGGGTACAATCAAGCTACTGCGCTGAGTACTATACTTATGACAGGAACTAGGATGAGATGTGTGTGTGTGTGTGTGTGTGTGTGTGTGTGTGTGCACGCGTGTGTACATGCGTGTACATGTGTGAGATGCACAGTCCAATAGGCCCAGTCACATAGATGTCTAGGGGCCTCCTATTGATTTCAGTCATAAATTCACAACCACTAGGCATGGGTGATTTAGGAGAAAAACATAAAACAGGAACCAGAACTCTCTTCTGGCATCCCTAGCTGTAGAAAAAAAAAACATTCTCAGAGCTGTTACATTTCTGCACTTGCTTCATTTGACCATTTTCTATCTCCTGTTCTCATCAGAAACTGCCTTGTTTAATCTCTCATAGAGATTGGGCAATACCTTCATATTAGTGTTACGGAAGCATTGGGGGCTCATTGAGGAAAAGCAAATCCACACTAACCAAATGATTGGATTTTTCTTCCCAATAGACAGTCATTGTCTCCGAAGAGTCCAGCTGGGCTGGTGAACAACCTGGCTTAGGGACAAACAACAAAGGCAAGTTCACTTTAAGCCTCGCTAGAGAGATAGAGAAATAACTATTCCTTTAATGGCATACAACACACTCCCTTCCCAGAATTACAACCCTCTGTGCAGTTGCTACTGAGATCTGTGGTATCAGCCTGAATTCTAAGTCCTGACTCAGAAAGGCATAGCTTTCCCCACTTCCTCTTCCTCCATTCCTCCCTCTCTTTCTTCTCTTTCATAAAAAAGACTAACTATATACTGATGAAGCCTAAGTGTGCTTCCTTACTTCTCTGTTGCTCCCTCCACACCATGTGTCTATTTGTCTGCCCTATGGCTGACTGTGATGATATTTTGATTCAAATGCCATAGATTTTTCTCTTTAGTATTCCACTCCTTTAGGCAGTTGCTGAGACTTAACTCTAACAAAATTATTCTTGAGATTTCATTTAAATTTTACTCTTAGATTCTTCTATTAACAAGACTAAGAACTTCAAGAGGAGACATCTATTTTTCAGGTATCACAAGCACTCATTTTATACACCTTAAAAAAAAAAATCCACCGCTTCCATGGGATAGTCATGTCACACCCTTCTACCCAAGGTTCAGGAAACAATGCACAAGAGGAGGTGGAAAGATTGTAAGAGTCCAAGATCAATAAACCCAAGGAAACTGTGTTTTTCAGATGCAATGGGGAAGAGGCATATAAGAACTCACAGTGCTCTGTGAATACAAACTCCAGCTAACAAAATTCTAGCACAGAGGTGGGAGGGTGGCTGTGAAACCCTACCAGTAACTGAGGAGAGTCACTGGAAGGTTGAGCACACATCAGACAGGCCAATTCCCAAGAACAGCTCTGTCTATCACAAACCGGACTCAATGGGTAAATTAAAAAACAACAGTCTCAAAGTTGAGTAAGAAGGGATGGGAAAATAGAGAGGGTAGAAGTGGAAAGGTACTGGGTAGGGGATGAATATGTCAAATTTTCTGAAAAAGAAACAAAATTGTTTTATATATATACTTTTATATATATAAATATATATTCATATAAAAGGGAGATTTGACTATTTGAGTTAAACAGATAAAGAGAAATATTTTTTCTTCTTAAAATCAAGAAATTATTTAAAATAAACTATCAGCTGTCAAAAATTGTTAACATTTTTGTTGCTATTATCCTCAATTTTGTGTAATAACATAAAAAGACTAATTTGTACATTATGAAAATATAACTCCCAAATCGCCAAAAATTGTTAGGTTATTTCCAGCTAATTCTTGTTCACATTATGTTGCTGGAAATAATCTTCTGAGAAGGGATGTGACCTTTGGGAAAGTCCCTGTCCACCATTCCATGAGTTTAATATATCTGATTAATCAAACAATAGGTGGTGATTGTGCCCTCCATGGCTCTGGGCTTCACGTACAACTGCTATTCAGTTGGAAAGTTATCAGCTTTCTAAACTGATCATATATACAGTCAGGTAGGTAGTAATTAGAAACTTGTGGGAGACTATATGAATACTATGAATAAAACTTATATACTAAGAAAAGCTAAAAGCCATTTTATGTTGGAAGGACAATACTGTAAGTTTTTTGTTTTTTTTTTTTTTTTATTTTACTAGAAAGATTTATTTTTGGAGGGTACAGGTAGACACTTTCTTAGGTATTTGTCCAGGGCACAAGATCCTTCCTTTATTTCATTCTGTTATATGTATCTCATAGGATATTTTAAAACTGTTCCCCAAAACATTTATTTGTATGTTCACAAAACCAGAAAAAAGAATAAAAAGGATTTGAATGAAAAATTTGTTTATAAACAGCAATATTTGTCCTTCAAGGTTATCCTAAGTTAAAATATATAATAGAAAGCAAGAGAATGTTCATTTTTAAGTTTCTTGAGCACATAAGAACATACTTATGTACGAATAATTGATGTGCTAATTACAAATCATTTTTGTCTACTTCCTTTCCACCCCTTTCAACCCTGGAGCCTCATTAGTGGGCTTCTACTAGAGATCCCGGTGTCATTATGGTTGCAGAGACCTAAACCCCATGTCATTTTTTCAAAAGAAACACAGCATGCATCATAGTGAACTGGACTCCATCAGATTTTCTGTGATTTCTGGGATGGAATTTTTATTTATGCTAAGATCAAGGTCAGGGACAAATGAGTTTTGCGATCTAACCATATTTTTGTGTAAAGAAAAGTTTCCCATCTTATTTTTGCTTTGGTCTATCTGGGAAAAGGATCCTTAAAATTGTAGAATAGTGACATTTTCCAATTGGAAAGATTCTTAGAGATTATCAAGCCCATCCCTTTTGTTTTAACTACATTTGAACTGTAGGAAATTGAGCCCTAGAGAAATTAAGTGCCCTGCAGAAGGCAACCCATGTTATTAAATGTAGACTTTAGAGCAGCCTTCGAATCTTTGGCTTTAACAATCAGTCCAGTGTTCTGCCAACTGTTATAGGAAACTATATTCCTCTACTTGTAACTTAGTTTTGATTTTATTTCTATTAGTTCAATATTAATACCAATTTTTATGCAATCTAATAATTGATATATTTGCATTCCTCTTGATAAAAAAGGTATATTCAGTTACATAATGATGTAAAATTAGTTAAATAATTTCAGCTATTTAAATTATGCAAATTTAACCTACCTACCTCCATTGTAATGTTGCATGATAAAACAATCTGAAATCTTTTACCTTATTATTTATTCATTTATTTATTTTGTTTTTAGTCTGTATTGAAAAATACTGCTTATTTTTGTCCTTCATTAGACAAAACTTGATCTGAAAAATACATGTTATTCATTTCAAGCTTGTTTTATGTTAGTCATAGCTTAAGTGCTCCTCCCACAAATATTCTTATTTAAAATACTCTAGGACTCAGCAGAGTGGGTTTTTCTTTCTACCAATTTGCCAGAAAAGAAACCTCAGGGAAGTTAAGCACCTTGTCGAGCACTACAAAGCTAGTATGTATTAATGCAGAGTTGCAAACCAAGGAAATACAACAATTGAGGTCATGTTTAAATTGGGATCGTTTATAAGCTCTACACCATTGAGTAAATGACATTCCTTTCCTTGCGTTTTTTTTTTTTTTTTTTTTTTTTTAGTAGAACCTACCAGGGCATTAAAATGCTAAATGGTATGGATATAGGGCCCAAGACTTTGTGGATTTCTTAAAATTTTATTATGTTTATTTATTACTTCAGGTTACATCTCCATCACAGCCCCCTCTTTCCCACCCTCTAACCCCTCACCCACCTATCCTATCCCTCCAGTGTGGGGTGCCCCCACATCTCAGTCCCTTCAGTTCATCAGTCACATGAGAGCTAAGAGCTTCCTCTTGCACTGGGGTCCTACATGGCAGCTCCACTTGGGCAAAATATCCCACTAACAGGTAACAAAGTCTATGTTCCTGTTCCTTTCAGTCTGTTGGTTGTAGGATAGTTATCCTATACTAAGGACACAATGTTGAAAATAATTGTTTCAACCTTTTCTGTTCAAATAGGACACGAAAATCACATACCCCTACATACATACCACACACACACACACACTCACACACTCACCCACTCACTCACTCACTCACTCACTCACACAGACACCTCTTATTAGCTATTATTTTCTTGTTACAACAGGTCTGAGAAGTTATATCAATGTTGTCATTTGGCAATTGGACATCAGCACATCAAGACAATTAGATGCTTCCTTTAAAAATCTAATAGTAATAACACCGATGCTAATGTGTTCTGGCCCCAGCTCCCAAAATACAATATGGATCAAAAGTTCATGTGCAGATAATTTCTTTGAAGAAGAGAAGAGAAAAGAAAAGGTTGACAGAACTCAGAATAATGGAGTGTCCCAATACTTGGGTGTTAGTCAAATTGGTCACAGAAATCCTTGGAGATAGAATTTAGTAGCTTCTGTGTCCTTTTGAACAGCCAGATAAAACACCTCTCATATTTATCCACATGGGATGAGATAAAGGGGTGCACTGACCCACCTGAATTTGTCTCCTCTGCTTTTCCTGTTTCTGTATGTATGAACACAGACAATTTTCACAACCTCTATGCTTTGCATTCAGGGAAACCTTCAGAAGATCCACAGAAAGAATACCAATGTGAGCTTAGGTAAAATCCTTTTACTTTGCATCTGTAGAAAGCCAGTCAAAGCAAGCTCAGAACTGGTCACCAAGGAGAAAGGTGAGGTCATGAGGATATGCAGTGGAACACAGGAGAGCTCCATTTTAAGGGCAGCTCATTCCTGACGATTTTACTCCTCACCCCATATTTCAAAAGCAAGAACAGCACGTGTAACAGACAGGACATGATTCTGCAATGTTAAAATAGCAGGTAATTTCAGTTTGGAGCATAAATTGCTCAGGCCAGTTCAAAACTAAGTGCTTGTGTAGTAAAATTAGACAACAATATCATGAGGGAAGGAAGATAACCTTATAGACTCATCAGATCATATAAGAGAAGGGACCACAAAATGCCATTAAATCTATATGCTGCTCCAAGCATTAATTTACAACATATTTTATTATCTTGACATTTAAATATAGTTGATTGGCACTACTATTTTCTAGAACAAAGTCTTACCATCTTAGGTCAGCTATCTGTTCTGGCTGTTTGAACCACAGGTTTAATTCAGAATGTCTGTGCTCCTCAAACTCTTACGTGTGGATAGGGTTATTCTCTCACCAAGAACTTGGTCAGCGAGCTTTGAGCCGGAGAACAGAACAGAACATTGTACACATTTTATCTGACAGAATGCCTCTGTGATCTACAGTATGTATAGTAACTCAAGGTAAACTTATCTTTACCTTGAGTTGTTTTTTTTTTAAATCTCTAACCTCCATACAAAAATATAATAAACATATTCACTTGTGTTTTGATGAGTTTATGAACATTTCACCAAAACTCTTGTTTAGAAACATTTTGTGACCCTTTCTTTTGACTCATGCACATAGACGTTTTGTTTGCATTCCATGGATATCAAGTGAAGCTACATATAACAAAACTTATGCATGCTTCCATGATTGATATGGTTTTAATACATACAGACATTTATAGGTCCATATATTATTTCTCTTAACTAGGGAAGTTCATAGAATTTATTTACAGTTGGGACAGAATGTTCAAGCAATATCTTTAGGATTCTCTCCAACTCTTAACTCTCTTTCCACATGGTCTTTTAATAACTAGGATTTATATTTGTGTTCTGTCTGTCTTAAAAAACATAGTTCCTCTGAGGAGGGGGAAATAGGAACACTATGATCAACTATTTGCTCATTTGAAGCCATCCCAACCTGTGACTCAATGGCCAAGATTTTTACCCTAAAAAATAGTCAGTTCCCCTCTAACTACATAGACCGACATGGGCAAACCCTGTATTCTTTCAAACTAATATTAACTTTAAAACTAAGTATTAGTTTTAAAGAGTTGAAGAAAGGTTGAGGCTTCAAAATTAAACCAGGAAATGCTCCTGTCTCTCCCAAGACACTAGTGTGTTCAGGAAGTCTGTCCTCTACTGATTCAGAAGCTTCTAGATGATAGCAATAATTTCTTGTTTATGACCTTGTAGCTTATGTTTCACAACACCTGACACTCATTACTGTTTAAAACCTGAACTAATCTTCTCCTTGAAGATATTACATGAGTACCATACAGTTCAGTTTATATATAAGGTAAACCAAGTACTCTATGACTATATATGAAACTAATCCAGATTACACTATGCAAGATAGATCACTAATAAAGATATCTGCCCAATTGAGAGGAGAAAAAAAGTCTTAAGATGAATAGAATTAATACTTGAGAAAACTCCATCCATTTTTAATCTTAAAATACTTAGTTATGCCAGCAATTCTGCCCCAATCCTTGTTATACAAATAAAATTAGTGCATGAATTAATAAGATTCTATTGTGCTTCATTATCAACATTGAATAGCTAAGAAGTCTTCAATGAGATTTACTTTATTGCATTTTAAGCATTTCTATGGAAGTAGAAACACATTAATATGTAGTCTATGTGTTTTTCCTTTGTGTTTGCTCTGATCTAGAAAACAAACTGAAATATTGTTAAGTAAAATGAGTGCAATTGAATGTATACACATTTGGACATTTTCTTACCATCTTACCTGTCACTCATACAGGGATACAATAATAATGTTTTGTGCTTTAAAAGAAAAATCTCCAAAGTGCTGAAACAATTTCACACAATTCATGGTGAATGTAAAAATAACCTACAATAGGGTCTTATACCAATTAGGCAGCACTTTACAGAGGCAGGGAATAAAGGCTCCCAGTGAGAGGGAACTGGGAAGGGAGCATTCTCCTCCTTGTCAGAATAATTGGTTCATTAAATGGAAGGAGAGTAGGTAAAATGAGAGGAGAATCCCCATGACTAAATATGTATTGCCCGCGTTCTCCACTTGCTTTGCAGCATCATGGCTGATGTACACAGACCCTAATAAGCAACCAAGTGAATAGCAAGCTGGCCTCCCAATTGTTCAATTTTGATGGTTTTTTTTCCTCCAGTGATAAAGAGAAGGGTGCACTTGCTCCCGTAATCCCCAGGATCAGGCCCCAAAGCTAGGCAAAAGGAAGAAAGGGCTGATTAAAGTCACAGCAGTCAAGACCTTTGTACAGTCGTGATATGTGGATGTGTATAGACCCACGTCTTAATAAAAAGAGTGCATGTGGTCAAGGGAGTGCTGTGAGCTGGCCTCTAGGATGAATAGTGCCATTATAAACATAAGTCATTATTAGGAGCCAGTATAAATAGGTTGGCCTGTCATGGGGTTAAGATCTATGATCTACTGGGACTTGCTACTCTTCAGAGCAAGGGGCTACCACAGCTGTGTGACAGCAAAATCTGTCTTGAGAATACATCCAAGGGTCCACAGAAAGGTGGTCGCTCATGGACATGCTCTTTAATTAAAGTGGTTGTGGCAGAGAGAAGGTCATCAATCTAAGGTGACCCTTGGATCAAGTTTTGATCTCCAACTAACTGTTCAGTTTTATTCAAGGGACAAAGAGTCAGGAGGGGACCAGAGGGAATAATATGAAGGCAGGAGACACATACACTTGTGATGTGCAAAACCATAAAAGGTTCAAAGTTTGGATTTGGTTCAAATAAAATCCTAAAAGTTCAAATGTTTTTGTAAATGCTCTGAACCTCCTGAATGTAAAGAACCAGCTCAAAGAAGTCTCACAAGAGCACAACAGTCCTGCTCCTCTGAATGTTGGCCACTTCACTAACAAATCCACTCTAAAAAATACCTATTAGCCACATTGACAAGACCCATCAGGTGACAAAACAAATACCATGAATGTCATGTAAGGTTGTTTGTCCAAATCTTAGCATACTGTTTGCCCTAAGAAAGCAAGAGGTCAAACAAATATAAATGGTATGTATATAAATGGTGTATATATAGGGTGAGAAATAAGCCTAGTGAGAAAATGAAAAACAAGAAGTTTTACAAGCTGTAGTTGGTAGAATTTAAAATCAACTCAAGAATCCCAGAACTCCATGTGTCTACTTTGTCTTCCATAGTATACCTTACCTTCCAAATTTTCATCCTTTCCTATGCCTGCTGTAGAAATTTGGAAAGCATAAACCTTGTATAGCTTTCATATCTCCCACTAGAAAGGATGTCGGAGTAGCCTGTTATGAAGGGTAAAATGTGCTTTACTACTAGTCCCAATACATCTGGATGAGTACAGAACTCACCCTGAGCAAGACTATGAAGCTAGACTTTCTTCTGTCTTCAGTGTCTTCTCTTTGCCATCATAACAGGATATAATTTAAGATATCTGGTGCCTTTCTTCTCTGCCCGTAATACCTAGAGAACCAACAATTTCTCTAGCCTTCCATTTTAGATTCTTATTCCCTCATAGCATGTCTGTCTTTGGAGTTGAGTTCAGCATTATAGTCTAAATGACTATGATACAGAGAGCCCCTGGCATTAACTTGAGAGAAAAATCTTATATATTTTGCTCTTCTCAGGTAAATGCCTTTTAGTGAGAACAATTTATTAGTGTTGTGTGTCTGATTGGTGAGGGCAAATGCTGAAGAATGAGGTACCATTAAGTTTGGTCATATTCACAACTGCACTACATACTTCCACTCCCCACCTGTTGCTTTTAAACAGTTCCACAGCTTTGAGATTATGCGTTTGTTGAGATGGCATATTGAAAAATGCCTCTGACCTTGGAGGTCACTCATTCAAGATCTTTTCTGTGGCAAGTTGTGGCCCCAGACTGACAGATACCAATCTCTCTTATATGAAACCATGACACATCTAAACTGTGACCCCCTACAGCAGAGTGCTGTCATCTTTGTTTCAGAATTACCTGAAGTTTCAGACACAATTACACTGTGACAGACCAGTCTTGCCTTCCTCCCTGTCTGCTGAGATCATCTCCCAGTAACTTTTCTGCATGGGACTCTGTCTACAAAAAGCATTTCCTATAAAACTTCATTTCTTCTTGCATCAGGTCAGCATATCCTAAACACCAATTTTCAGCGAAACACTGTTGCAGATAGCTGAGCAGCTAGCATGCAGCATGAAAAGAGGATGATGTTGCCAGGATGGCTAAAGTCAGACTCCATGGGAAAGAGTGAATAGAGGTCAGTAAGGGTCTTGGCAATTATAGGTACATAATAATAGATCTTAGCATAGCAGAGGAAAATCCCCACATCTGTCACACAAGCTACCATTCCATTTTCACCTCCAACCTGCAAATATCAAAATCGACTCTTACCTTCCAGTTCTGCCCTCTGCGTTGCAGGTACAAAAACATTTCTGAACAAACGTAATCTGATCATTTTCCTATAAATAGAGATCTTAACTATCACATTTATCCATTTTATTTCTTTTGAAAGGTTTTCAGAGGTTGCATATCAATGACATCTCTTTGGAGGGATTTGCATTTGAAAGGTTGTTGTTCAAATTTAATTCACGTTTGACACAATGTTTTCTCTTGCAGAACATTACCAGGTATCTGAAAATCAGTTTTCAGCAGTCTCTACTCTATATCCCTCAAATCATTTCCCTTTTTTATGATGGGGATGTTCTAAGTGAATTCTATGTGTGTTGGGGAAACAAAAAAACAAATCAGAAATGTTCATATTCTTTATTCAATCCTACTCTTGATTTTTGAATGGCACTTCCTATATTGTCTTCCCCATTGATGATGCCAACATTAGTCTGCAGGACAGTGTCTGGGAGGTTCCTGGGCTTCTGGGACCAGAGCAAGCATTAATCGGATGGGGGCACAGTGCCTAGTTGACAGAAAGGCACGATTAATTTCTAGCTCTGATTCTGACCCCTCTTTGATGAGAGCAAGGCTGCATGGAATCACTCCACATGCCCCCATTGTTTGTTTTGCTGTCATGCTCCAGCTCCAGCCAGCCATTCTCAGTGAAAACCCAAGTTACAATCTTCATACTCAGACTGGAAAGAACGCTCACGGATTGTAGCGGGGTGTTCTGATTTGCTTCTGGCTAACCTTATTAGTTTAGGTGGAAAAATTACTGTTGGGTATGATAGGAGAGGTCCTAGTGTACGGGAGAGCTGTCCAGCAAAAGAATGGGACAGTCAGAATTAGTAGCCAAGTATATTGCTCCTGTGTTAGAAAAGCTTCTGTCCACAGAGTTAGATTTTTCACGCCTGGCAGGGAGGCACCAAAACAGATGCAAATGCTGGACGCAGGGTAAACTGCAGTATGGTACCGTCATCGTTTAGTCTCTCGTTTTATAGGTCTTGTCAGTTTCTGAAACTGGTTGGAGGATAATTGGCCTGAGATGTAAAGCCACACTCTGCCATTCCAAGGAACAAAGAAAGACAGCTTTCGCCCACAAGGCCGCATTTTGTGAAACATACCCTTCCTTTTTAATAATGAGCTGATACACATTGCTTCTGCTAGGCTCTGAAAAATAAAAATCTGTGGTTTCTTTTTTTTTCTCTGCAAGGTCCTACAAGCTTCTTAAACGGGTGCCATTTTTAATGCTGTGGTCAGTCTCACTGAACAAGGAGAGCCTCTGGTTGTTACCTTAACTAATGACCCTCTGCTCTGCCTTCTCAGGCTGTGTGAGACCTGTAATATCTTTCCCTCATGTTCAAGCTGGGGATGATAGTATCAGAAACAGGGAAAGAGAATGGTCAGGACCTTGAGGCTGCCTTCCTAGCCACTACCATGAGCTTCTGGGTGTATTTAAAGTTTTTCTTTTGGTTTAGAAATGGGCAAATATTTGCTAAGAAATACAAATATGGAGATCTGATGATGGCATAAATACCATGCTCAGAAGGCAGAACAGGAAGCCAAGATTGCCCGTGAGACTCAGAACAATATCGCTGTCAGGAAACACTGCCATTCAGTCTTGGTCACCTTGTCACACCATTGGCAGTGCTATTGCCCCAGGTTGCTATGCTAGCATGTATGTCTTCTGTTTTGACTGTCTTTTTTTTTTTTACTGATAATCACTTAACTTATTCTTCTTGATGGTAAGACACATTTGGTTATCCTTGATAGGATTCTCCAATGGTTTCCTTAAATACATAGACTATAATCACAGCTCTTCACCTTAGCACTGACTAGGGATGTTGTCCGTGACCTCTTTGTGGCTGAGGGGGCACAACACTCCCATCCTCTCCTGCTTCTTCCGCTCAGAGAACACAAAGTCGTTTTCTTCTCCTTGATTGCCTCAGCTTTCTCTTTACCGAAGCTTTTCTTCCAGTTATTCCTTCTTACTCTCCCTTTAAAGTGGTTCTTCACTGGCCTCCCCACCACACAGGGAAGAGCTCTACTGTTACCACACAGTTATTCAGCCAAACATAAACAACCCTCACACGGTTTTCCAGTGTCTAAGTTTCAAAGTTGTTTCTCATATGGCAGACACACACCAATTATCTTTCTCTTTCCTCATCTAAAGGCATGTCCTAACATCAATGATGGTAATTTCTCCCTCCCCTCCCATCCTCTGTCTTTTCTACAGAGCCTTGTAGAAAACTTGACACACAGAGTGGTTAGAAAGTATTTATTGAATGCTAAATAATTTTCTATGTGGCCTGTTACATTTTAAACTTTGTTGTGTATTTGCCTACACTTGGTCACCTAAAGTGTGGGCCTGGGTCAGCATCATGTTCTAACATTGCCTTTAACATGTTTGTATGAGCTCATGAAGGCTCTTTGATGCTCTTCCATTACCTTGTACATTTCCATAACAAAGGGCAATGTCAAAGTAATATCATTGACTTCAGAGAGGACATAGCAGATGGAAAGGACAGAGAACATATGACGGAGGGTACCAGCATGGCTCTGTGTCTTCTCAAAAGGCTGCTGGCAAAGGGAGAGCAGATACGAGCTAAGCAGATGGTGGGAGTCATTTGGTTTTGCAAGTCCCTAGTTTTGTTACCTGCCTGCCTTTCCATCAATTTCAGCTCTTGAGACCTTTTAGGCAGGGTCCTGTCCCCGGCTCTTATGGAAGCATAACCGAATGCACACTTGATATTTTATAAACACTGACTTATGCAGAGTAAATTTTATTAGATACTGTGGGTTACCTTGAGGAATTACATATGATAAACTTGACTTGAACCAGTGTTTCAAATTAGCTATGTGACCTTGAACAGAATTGGCCAGACTTTCCCCTCATGTACATTTTCTCAAACAGCTTTTTGAGTGCTAATTACTCCAGTGATATCAGGTGGAATCACCATCTGAATGTGAAAACCAAGCCATTTTTTTTGGTAGGTGAACAGCATTACATGGGAGCAGTCGGCATTTTTAACAGGCAAAGTTCACTTATTCAATTACCATTATTATAGTGGACATTCTCTGCTAGTCTGACAGAATGCAAGGAGGGAATGTCCTTGCCTTTCACTTGAGTTTACCTATGCTAGAATTATAAACAAAATGAAAATATGTCACTGCGTAGGCCTATGGCACAAACCAATTTTACCTATTAAAAAGTGTGTGATGTCAGCAAAGCAGAGTCAATGTTTTTCCTAAGATTGCAACATTTCCGGAATAAGACTTCAATTGATGACAAAATTATGCTGCTCTCGATTTCAAGCCAACAAAAACCTTTTGATTTCAGAAGCAGAGGATATCCAAATAACTTGAAAAAAATAATTTTTCCAGGATTTATACTGATGCTACTGTATTTGCGTTTTTCTGTGTGCTTACTTTTTTGTGCAATAAAATCAGAAAATGCATATTTAAAACACATTTTTCCATATTCTGAAACAACTTGTTTTAAAGCAATAGCATATAAGACAAAAATCAATATTTATAAATGAAATGATAAAGTAATGTCCCTGATCTGTACTTGCATTTAATTTAAGCAGTTTGATTATCACAGAAGTTAGGAATGTTGATTTGATAGTGTTATTTTAAAATGAAGTTTGTGTACTATGTAAAGGATCCACACTGTGTGATTCTATGTGTAATGTTCATTATCTGTGACAGAAGAGATGGTATAGTGGTTAAGAACATGGACTGATCTTGCAGGGGACCTAAGTTCTACTCCCAGCCCCACATCATGTGACTCACAACCATCTATAACTCTAGTTCTGGGGCACACAATGCACCTTTCTGAACTCCACAGGAACTGCACTTATGTGTGAATGATCACATATATAATTATCCATATAATTAAGCCTTAAAATAAAACTTTAAAAGTAAATAGAACTGCAAGAAATCTCAGGTTTATCTTTTTTATATACTTTATTTTTTTATTTCTTCAAGTTACATCTCAGTCACAATCCCTTCCCTTACTCCCCCTTTCTGTCCCACCCTTCCACCCTCTTCCCCCCAACAGCTTCCCCTTTCACTCCAATAAATGGTTCCTTCTCTTATAACAATAAATGATATACAAAACAACAGAAATAAATATTACACATTTATGAGAGTTAAATGGCCCAGCATACATTCCCAATGTCCAGTTTATACATATTTGGCCCCTGACTTTAACATTCTGCCATCTAACCATCTCCATGAGTTTAAAGTTCTATATCTAACTCAGCTTTCATACTAATTTGCATCACTATTAAAAACATCTTCTTAGATCCAGAACACTCTCTTGATTCCTAAACAACTCAAAATTTAACTATGAGACTCTAGCTATCTATTCTTCAACCACCTCAGAGATCTGAGAGGGATAAATATATCTGATTATGTAGGAAGTGCAGGGGCTGCATCATCCAAAACTAAGAAATGACATATCAGTGGCTGCCTGGGCAGTTCCTCTCCATACGTTACAGCATCAATCTTCAGCCTTTTGGTCCTGATTCTCTGACAGACATTGATTGTAGAGCAGGGATTATGAAGGACTTACCTACCCTGTCTTGGCAGAGCTAGGCTGTCAACTTCCCTGCTACCAAGTTTTGTCCTTTTTGGACAGCAGTCTGTCTGCAGTTGAAGCAAGGGTTTTTTTCATGCCAAGAGATAGGCTTGCCACTAATTCAACCATCTCACACTGGAGATTCTTCGATGCTTATCTTCTACTTGGAGTAGAATAGGGGGTGCTGTCAGGAGCTGATATGTCTCGATATAAAAAAAAAATCTTAATTTAAGACAACATCTTTGAATGCCATATTCTGCAGATCTCTTGGGGTTTTTGAAGATGCCCTATCTATCTCTTGTATTTAGATAAGCAAATGTTGCTTGTCTCTTTTTTTTATTTTAAATACTTTATTTGTTTTTCTTCAAGTTATATCTCAGTCACAAACCCCTCCCTATTCCCCTTCCTATCCCGCCTTTCCACCCTCTTCCCCCCAGAAGTTTCCCCTTCGGTCCAACAGATGGTTCCTTCTCTTATAACAGTAAGTATTATACAAAACAACAGATATAAGTATGCCACATTTATGAGAGTTAAATGGCCCAGTATACCTTCCCAATGTCCAGTTTATACATATTTGGCCCTTGACTTTAACATTCTACTATCTAATCATCTCCATGAGTTTAAAGGTCTATATCTGACTCAACATTCATACTAACTTGCAACACACTTTTAAGAGTATCTTCTTAGATCAATAACACCCTCTTGACTCCTAAACAACTCAAAATTTAACTATGAGACTCTAGCTGTCTATTCTTCAACCACCTCAGAGACCTGAGATGGATAAATATAACTGCTTATATAGGAAGTGCAGGGCCTGCAGCTTCCAAAACTAAGAAAGGACATACCAATGACTGCCTGGACAGTTCCCATTTTCTCTCCATACATTCCTGCATCAGTCTTCAGCTTTGGGTCCTGTTTCTATGACAGACATTTGTTGTAGAGCAGGGATTATGAAGGACATACCTACCCTGTCTTGGCAGAGTTAGGCTGTCGACTTCCCTGCTACCAAGTTTTGTCCTTTGTGGACAGCAGTCTGTCTGCAGTTGGTGCAAGGGGTTTTTTCATGCCAAGAGATAGGCTTGCCACTAATTCAACCATCTCAC
>CAJQZJ010032904.1:792944-856606 GCA_907164525.1 Lophiomys imhausi
TTGGAGTAGAATAGGGGGTGCTGTCAGGAGCTGATATGTCTCGATATCAAAAAAAAGAAAATCTTAATTTAAGATAACATCTTTAAATGCCATATTCTGCAGATCTCTTTGGGTTTTTGAAGATGCCCTATCCATCTCTTGTATTTAGATAAGCAAATGTTGCTTGTCTCTTAGCAACTTGATTACTGGGTAGTTTAGAGAATATCTGTGATAGACTGTCATAGTAGCTAACAAAGTGACATGTTTGCATGACTAGGAGTTTGTTTTACTTAACTATCCTAGACCGTTTTAGACGGTTGGTATCAAGAGGCCAGAGCTTCACATTTTATTTTTAAGTATCTCTAGGTATGATACCATTAGGAAGCGTTACCTTTAAATTTGTATCAATATACAAAGATCTATTCAATTGTGGTTAAATATACTCTTAATTATGTATCAATATACAAAGATCAATGCCTATGTAGCCAAATACAATCTTAATATTACGTCCATATACAAGGGTCAATACCATTGTGGCCAACTATAATCTTAATTTTGTATCAATATACAAAGATCAATACGATGTAATCCAATACAATCTTATTTTTGCACAATAAACAATGGTCAATACTACTTTAGCCAAATAAACTACTAATTTTGTATCAATATACAAAGGTATAAGGGCATATTCAGTAATCTGCCCCTTCTTCTTGGACCTTCCTGTGCTATGTCTATATCTCATTTTTCTCAAGCCTATGCACTCCTACATAGGAGAGGAAGAAGGATACAGAAAAGGAAAAGAAGGAATACCCTGGGGCTAACCTCCAAAACCCATTAAACAGGACCATTTATCAGCTTGTAAACTCTTCCCCTAAATATCGGAGTTTTCAGTTATCCTTCAAATAACCAAAAAGAAGGGCGGAGAAACACCTTCCCCACCCTCTGGGCATGGGACGTCTCTCTCTTAAAGTGACTTCCTGCTGATTTGGGTCATAGTAGACCTGTTTGGGGCCCGAACCCAAATGGAAAAAATGTTTAAAAATGTTAATACACTCCTTTTATGTTCAGTTCTTCTGTTCTCAGCTGTTTAGATGACATAAGGGGTTTGTAGGGAGAAGCTGAACTTGCAAGCTTCACTGAGGTTCCTGCTGGGGCATTATGTAGAGCTGAATGGTCCCAGCGACATTGGATTGCCATGGCGGTTGCAGGCCCCCGATGGAGACAGCTATTAAGGAAGTCTTCCAGGCAGAATCAATTGGGTCACTCGTCCTCCTTGGTGCCTGATTCTGCTCTCTGCTGAGGTTTCCGCTGTCCAGCCGTCCCCGGTCTCCCCTAATGGACGCTTTGATTCTCCTGGAAAGATAAAAACAGAGCCCTGCCCCAATCCCAACCATGGGTCAATTGTCCTCTTTTTTTTTTTTTTTTGGGGGGGGGGGGCTAGGTAGTACTTCTCCTGAAGCAAATTTGGCCTTCCGACAACATACAAAGCGTTATCTTTCAATCCGGGTTAAAGAAGAAATCATTCTGTCACCTTGGAGCTAAACCAGCTCTAGTGTATATATTTTGAGATCCCAAAGGACAATCTGCCTGCATCGAGAAGGCCTTTTGTAAGTAACCTCCAAACCTAGGTCCCTCCAAATCCCATGGGTGTGTCTCTGAACTCTAATTATTGGGAACAGAGACCTGTGTTTCCCATCTGAAGGGATCAAAGATGTGTTCCACCACTCCTGGATCGAAGTCTTTCTCTATTTAGAGTTTGCCCAGCATCAGGCTGACCCTGAGCTCCAGGATCTACCCATTTCTGTCTCCAGTGTGCTGGGAGCTGGGAACAAGGGTGTACTCTTCTTGAATGGTGGGACCAAGAGTATGCACCCTCACCACCCCGCTCCGTATGACTCCAGAATACATAAGACCACCAACTCTACGGTGCTCCCCCCGTCTCCTCTGAAGTCAAAGGCATGGGCCAATACCACAATTCTCTTTTATTTTACCTTAGCTCCATGTCTTCTCGACACCTGGAGGTCTGCAAAACCAGGCCGAATGGCTGTATCTTCTATACCATTCACAGTGTTTCAGCCCTGCCACCTGCCTTTTTTTTTTAGTTAATAAATTTATTTGTTACATCCTTATCATATTGTCCTCTTTTCCCGCTTCCCATCTCCACCCTCCCATGCTCTACACCCTGACCCTTCCGTCTTGTTCCTCTGGGGTGGAGTGTCCCTGCCTAACAGTCTCTCACCACAGATCAGGAGTCATATGAGGGCCAAGAGCCTCTTCATTCTCCTGGGCCTACGAGGCAGTACTGCCAGTGAAAGGTGTCACCTTGCTACTGGGGGAATACTAAAAAAAAGATGAACAAACACACAAACCCACAAAAACAAAGAATATCCACAAAAAAAGAGAGGAAAAAGAAAAGGGAAAAGGAAAAAGAAAAAAGAAAAAAGAAGGAAAAAGAAAAAGTTAAAAAAAAAATTTATGTCCATGTTCCTTTTGATGTGTTGGTTGTAGTACAGATATCCTGTACGATATAGTTAAAATCCTACTATAAGTGAATAGATGCCATGTGCATCCTTCTGAGACTGGGTTAGCTCACTCAGGATGAGCTCCTCTAGATCCATCCATTTGGTTGCAAATTGCATGATTTCATTGTTTCTTATAGCTGAGTAATATTCCATTGTATAGATGTACCACAATTTTTAATCCATTCTTCAGTTGAGGGACATCTGGGTTGTTTCCAATTTCTAGCTATTACAAATAAGGCTGCTATGAACATAGATGAGGAGATTTCCCTATGTCTCCGTGAGAGGTCCTTTGGGTGTATAGCCAGAAGTGGTATGGCTGGGTCCTGAGGCAAGTTTATTCCTAGATTTCTAAGATATCGCCAGACAGAGCTCCATAGTGGTTGCACAAGCCTGCACTCCCACCAGGAATGGAGTAGGGTTCCCCTTTCTCCACACCCTCGCCAGCATGCGCTATCATTTGAGCTCTTTATCTTAGCCATTCTAATAGGTGTTAGGTGGAATCTCAGGGTCGTCTTGAGTTGCATTTCTCTGATGATTAAGGATGTTGAACATTTCTTCAGGTGTCTCTCAGCCCTTAGGGATTCCTCCTTTGTGAATTCTCTATTTAGCTCCATCTCCCATTTTTTGATTGGATTGTTTGGTTTCTTTGCTTTTAGTTTCTTCAGTTCTTTGTAGATTTTAGATAATAGCCCTCTATCAGATGTGGGGTTGGTGAAGATTTTCTCCCAGTCTGTTAGTTGCTGTGTTGTTCGAATGACAGTATCCTTTGCCTTACAGAAGCTTGTCAGTTTCATGAGGTCCCATTTATTGATTGTTGATCTCAGGTCCTGAGCTGTTGGTGTTCTGTTCAGGAAGTTGTCACCTGTGACAATGAGTTCGAGGGTTTCTCCTACTTTTTCTTCTAGTGTCTTTAGTGTGGCCGGCCTAATGTTAAGGTCTTTAATCCACTTGGAATTAAGTTTTGTACAAGGTGATAGGTATGGGTCTAATTTCATTCTTTTGCAAGTTGACATCCAGTTGGACCAGCACCATTTGTTGAAGATGCTGTCCTTCTTCCATTGTGCGGTTTTGGCTTCTTTGTCAAAGATTAGTTGGCTATAGGTGTGTGGGTCCATGTTTGGGTCTTCAATTCGATTCCATTGATCCACTGGTCTGTTTCTATACCAGTACCATGCTGTTTTTATTACTGTTGCTCTGTAGTACAGCTTGAAATCTGGGGTGGTGATACCTCCAGATGTTTTTTAATTGTACAGGATTGATTTAGCTCTTCTGGGCTTTTTGTTGTTCCATATGAAGTTGAGAATAGCTTTTTCCAGGTCTATAAAAAATTGTGTTGGTATTTTGATAGGAATTGCATTGAATCTATATATTGCTTTTGGTAGGAAAGCCATTTTTATTATGTTGATCTTACCTATCCATGAGCATGGGAGATCTTTCCATCTTCTAAAGGCCTCTTCCATTTCTTTCTTCAGGGGCTTGAAGTTCTTGTTGTATAGGTCCTTTACATGCTTGGTTAGAGTTACCCCCAGGTATTTTATGTTGTTTGTGGCTATTGTGAAGGGGGTTGTTTCCCTTATTTCTTTCGCGGTATATTTGTTTGTTGTATAAAGAAGGGCTTCTGATTTTTTTAGTTAATTTTGTATCCAGCCACCTTGCTGAAGTTGTTTATCAGCTGTAAGAGTTCTTTGGTGGAGTTTTTGGGGTAGCTTATGTATACTAACATATCTTCTGCGAATAGGGATAATTTGACTTCTTCATTTCCAATTTTTATCCCTTTGATCTCCTTTAGTTGTCTTATTGCTCTAGCAAGGACTTCAAGTACTATATTGAAGAGATATGGTGAAAGTGGACATCGTTGTCTTGTCCCTGAGTTTAGAGGAAATGCTTCAAGCTTCTCTCCATTTAATTTGATGTTGGCTACTGCCTTGCTGTATATTGCCTTTATTATTTCTAGGTATGGTCCTTGTATGCCCGTTCTCTCCAGAACTTTTAGCATGAAGGGGTGTTGGATTTTGTCAAATGATTTTTCTGCATCTAGAGAGATTATCATGTGGTTTTTTTCTTTCATCTTGTTTATGTGGTGAATTACATTGATAGACTTTCATATATTGAACCATCCCTGCATTCCAGGGATGAAGCCTACTTGATCATGGTGTATGATACTTTTGATGTGTTCTTGAATTCGGTTTGCTAGTATTTTATTAAGTATTTTTGCATCTATGTTCATGAGGGAGATTGGTCTGAAGTTCTCTTTCTTTGTTGAGTCTTTGTGTGGTTTAGGAATCAGAATGACAGTGGCCTCATTGAATGAGTTTGGCAGTGATCTTCTGTTTCTATGTGGTGGAAGAGTTTGAAAAGTAATGGTGTTAGTTCCTCTTTGAAGGTCCGGTAGAAATCCGTGCTAAAGCCATCTGGCCCTGGGCTTTTTTTGGTTGGGAGATTATTAATGACTGTTTCTATTTCCTTGGGTGTTATTGGGCTGTTTATGCTGTTAATCTGATTTTGATTTAGTTTTGGTAGGTGGAATTTATTGAGGAAATTGTCCATTTCGCTTAGGTTTTCAAATTTAGTGGAATATAGGTTTTTAAAGTAATGCCTAAATATTTTCTGGATCTCCTCAATGTCTGTTGATATTTCTCCCTTTTCATTTCTGATTTTGTTGATTTGGGTTCTTTCCCTTTGCCTTTTAGTTAATTGGCTAGGGGTCTGTCTATTTTGTTGATTTTCTCAAAGAACCAACTCTTGGTTTCATTGATTCTTTGTATAGTTCTTTTTTATTCTAAGTTGTTGATTTCAGCCCTAAGTTTGATGATTTCCTGCCTTCTGCTCTTCTTGGGAGTGTTTGTTTCTTTTTTTTCCAATTCACCCAGCTAAGCTGTTAGTTCACTAATATGAGCTGTCACAATTTTCTTTTTGAAAGCACTTAGTGCTATGAACTTTCCTTGTAGCACAGCTTTCAATGTATCCCATAGGTTTGGGTATGTTGTGTCTTCATTGTCGTTGGATTTTAAGAAGTCTTTGATTTCCTTCTTTATTTCTTCCCTGACCCAGTGGTCACCCAGTAAGGAGCTGTTCAATTTCCATGTGTGTGTAGGCTTTCTGTTGATTCTTTTGCTGTTGAAGACCAGCTTTATTCCGTGGTGGTCTGATAAGATACAAGGTGTTATTTCAATTTTCTTGTATCTATTGAGACTAACCTTGTGACCAACTATGTGGTCGATTTTGGAGAAGGTTCCGTGGGGTGCTGAGAAAAAGGTGTATTCCTTTGTGTTTGGGTGAAACGTTCTGTAGATATCTGTTAGGTCCATTTGGTTCATGATCTCTGTTAGATTCAATATTTCTCTGTTTGTCTTCTGTCTTGATGATCTGTCCATTGTTGTGAGTGGGGTGTTGAAGTCTCCCACTACTAATGTGTTGTGATCGACGTGCGCTTTAAGTTTTAGAAGTGTTTCTTTTACAAAAGTAGGTGCCTTTGTATTTGGGGCATAGATGTTCAGTATTGAAATTTCCTCTTGATGAATATTCCCTTTAATGAGTATATAGTGCCCTTCTTTGTCTTTCTTCATTAACTTCAGTTGGAAGTCTGTTTTGTTTGATATTAGGATGGCTACTCCAGCTTGCTTCCTGGATCCATTTGCTTGGAAAACCTTTTCCCAGCCCTTTACTCTGAGGCAGTGTCTATCTTTCATAGTTAGATGTGTCTCTTGTATACAGCATAAGGAAGGGTCTTGCTTGCGGATCCACTCTGTAAACCTATGTCTTTTTATTGGGGAGTTGAGTCCATTGATGTTGATGGATATTAGTGACCTGGGGTTGTTATTTCCCATTAGTTTGGTATAGGTGGTGGTCCTGTGCCTCTTTTGGTTTAGTTGCTGAGGGGTTTTCTATTCCCTTTGTTTTCTTGGGTGGAGTTTCCTTCTCTGGGTTGGGATTTTCCTTCTAGGATTTTCTGTATGGCTGGGTTTGTGGGTAGATATTGTTTAAATTTGATTTTGTCATGGAATATCTTGTTTTCTCCATCTATGTTGATAGAGAGTTTTGCTGGGTAAAGTAGTCTGGCTGGGCACCTATGATCTCTCATGACTTGTAGTATATCTGACCAGGCCCTTCTAGCTTTTAAAGTTTCTGATGAGAAGTCAGGTGTAATTCTGATGGGTCTGCCATTGTATGTGACTTGACCTTTTTCTCCTACAGCTTTTAATATTCTTTCTTTGTTCTGTACATTTGGACTTTCAATTATTATGTGGCGAGAGGAGTTTCTTTTCTGGTCTAATCTGTTTGGTGTTCTGTAAGCCTCTTGGATTTTTATTGGCATCTCTTTTTTCAGGTTTGGGAAGTTTTCCTCTATGATTTTGTTGAAGATATTTCCTGGACCTTGGAGTCGGGTGTCCTCTCTTTCCTCTATACCTATAATTCTTAGGTTCCGTCTTTTCATTGAGTCCTTGATTTCTTGGATGTTGTGGGTGAGAGATTTTTTAGCCATCTCATTTTCTTTGGATGTTGTACTGATTTCTTCCACTGAATCTTCCATGCCTGAGATCCTGTCTTCCATCTCTTGCATCCTATTGTTGATACTCACATCCGTAGTTCCTGTTCTCTTCCCTTGATTCTCCACTTCCTCTTTTAACTCTGACTGTGTTTTCTTTATTGTTTCTATTTCTATTTTCATGTCTTGTATGGTTTTGTTCATTTTGTACATTTCCTTCTCCAGCTTGCTTGTTTTTGTATGAAAATCTTTCATAGCTTTGTCTTTTTCCTGTTCAAGCTCTGTCATCTTGGCTTGGAGCTCTTTAATGGTGTTGTTCCTTGTTTTGACTTGTAGAATTGTGGCTTCTTTGAATTCCTTCATAGATTTAAGTTCTTCTTGCAGGGACTCTATCACTTTCCATAATGCAGAATTGTCAACGTTTTCATGTGTTTCTGTTGGTGTGAGGTCATCCGAATTGGATGAGCTAGGATAATTCTGCTTTGTTGGAGTCATATATCCTTGATTTCTTTTTTTTTTTTTTTGACCTTTGGCCATTGGGTGCGTTTAGCTGTCTCTTCTTTCCGTTTTCTGTGCTTGGATCCACAGTGGATGCTTTGGTGCAGTGGACGAGTTACTTGGCTATCTGTCGTTGCTTACAGGGGGATTTCAGGGTCACTGTGGTTTTTAACAGCGCCTGAGGCACTGTTAGCTGGTGCAGCCTATTCCCAGGTTGTGAGTAATGGAACGGAATTATTTCACTGCTCCCAATTCAGACTTCTCTATGTTGCACTCTGAGTTATCAGCCTGTAATTTTTCTGATGGTATGGACCTGTTTGCCCAGGCACAGATTCTGTGGGCTTTGTTTGTCGTCACGGAGGCTGACAGGGTCTGGCTCCACACCTAATATGTCTGGATTTTCCAGAATACAGCTATGGTCCCGATTTCTGGTTTCTCACTAGGCTTCTCGCCACAGGTCTGGCCTCTGTGCCTGATTCCCTTCCTGTCTGTGCAGCCGCGGTTCTCCCCACCTGGCTGCTCGGCTTTGGGTTCACAGAGCCCTGGATCCCCCGGCCACCTGAGTGGACCTCTCGCCCCAGCAGCTCAGCCGTGGGTGGGTGGATCCCTGGCCCAGCCCACACCTGACTCTCTCCCCAGTTGTCCTGCCATGGGTTCGTGGGGATTTGGCCCTGCCAGCCGGACTCCCTCCCCAGCTGCGCTCCAGTGAGTGTGCGGGATTCGGCCCCTCCCAGTGTGCGGGATTCGGCCCCTCCCACCCGCCTTTGTGTTCCCAGCTTCCTGTGCTCTGTCGGAACCTCCTGCCCTCTGCTTCACGAGCAGCTGCGGACCACCCGCTCACCCCCCTGTTTGTTCCTTGCTAAGACTTCCACTATCTCGCAAAATTTTTTAAGTGGGTATAAGTTCTACCTAAGGTGTGGGGAGTCCAATAGGCTAGTGAACTATCGCCAAGTGGCCCCTGATTCTGCCTGCCCTGAGTTGGGGTATATCTTACCAGGTGCCTCTCCAAATGAAAGTTCCTGAATCGTGGGTTTAGTGGCTTCTGTGTCTGCAAGAGATGGGGAGAGAGCCTTATCCTGGGACTTTTAACAGTCCCTTGGGAGCTGTGAGTGTTCCCGGGAGGGTCTAGCCCCTCCAGTTTTTGCACAGTGCCCAATAACTCTGTGCTTTTTATGGCTCTTCCCCCCCCCCCCGGTGTTCAAAATGCGTCAGTGTAGGTCGCCGCCATCTTCCTTCCCCCGTTGCTTGTCTCTTAATAACTTGATTTCTGAGTAGCTTAGAGAATATCTGTGATAGACTGTCATAGTAGCTAACAAAGTGACACGCTTGCATGACTAGGAGTTTGTATTTCTTAACTATCCTAAACAGTTTAAGACAGTTGGTATCAAGAGGCCAGAGCTTCACATTTCATTTTTAAGTATCTCTAGGTACAATACCATTAGGAAGCGTTACCTTTAATTTTGTATCAATATACAAAGATCTATTCCAATGTGGCCAAATATACTCTTAATTTTGTATCAATATACAAAGATCAATGCCTATGTAGCCCAATACAATCTTAATATTACATCAATATACAAGGGTCAGTATCATTGTGGCCAACTATAATCTTAATTTTGTATCAATATACAAAGATCAATACCAATGCAGTCCAATGCAATCTTAATTTTGCACAATATACAATGGTCAATACCACTTTAGCCAAATATAATACTAATTTTGTATCAATATACAAAGGTATAAGGGCATATTCAATAATCTGTCCCTTCTTCTTGGTCCTTCCCATACTATGTTTATGTCCCATTTTTCTCAAGTCTATGCACTCCTACATAGGAAAGAAAGAAGGATACAGAAAAGGAAAAGAAGGAAGTCCCTGGGTCTAACCTCCAAAACCCATTTAACAAGACCATTTAACAGCTTGTAGTCTCTTCCCCTAAATAACAAAGTTTTCTGTTATCCTTCAAATAACCAAAAGGGGGGCAGAGAAACACCCTCCCCACCCTCTGGGCATGGGACGGACACCCAAAGGACTCCTCACGGAGTCATAGGGAAGTCTCCTCATCTATGTTCATAGCAGCCTTATTTGTAATAGCTAGAAATTGGTAACAACCCAGATGTCCCTCAACTGAAGAATGGATTAAAAACTTGTGGTACATCTATACAATGGAATATTACTCACTTATCAGAAACAATGAAATTATGCAATTTGCAACCAAATGGATGGAACTAGAGAAGCTCATCCTGAGTGAGCTAACCCAGACTCAGAAGGATGCACATGGCATCTATTCACTTATAGTAGGATTTTAGCTATATAGTACAGGATATCTGTAATACAACCAACACACCAAAAGGAACATGGACATAGACTTTTTTTTCTTTTTCCTTTCTTTTTTGGTTGTTGTTCTTTGTTTTTGTGTGTTTGTGTGTTTGTTGATCTTTTTTTAATTTTCCCCTCGTAGCAAGGAGACACCTTTCACTGGTGGTACTGCCTAGTAGGCCCCCGGTGTATGATGAGGCTCTTGGCCCTCATATGACTCCTGAACTGTGGCAAGGGACTGTTATGTAGGGACACTCCACCCCAGAGGAACAAGAGGGAAGGGTTAGGGGGTAGAGCATGGGAGGGTGGGGCTGGGAAGCGGGGAAAGAGGACAATATGATAGAGATGTAACCTGAAGCAACAAACAAATAAATTTATTAATTAAAAAAATGCAGGTAACAATTTTAAAACACTGTAAATAAAATAAAGGTTACAGCCATTCAACCTGGTTTTATAAACCTCCAAGAGTCAAAAAAACTTTGAGCTAAGGTAAAATATATGAAAAATGTGGTGTTAGCCCATGCCTTTAACTTCAGCAGAGACGGGAGGAGCACTATAGTGTTAGTGGTCTTATAAATTCTAGAGTTACATGGAACAGGGTGGTGAGGGTGCACACCCTTAATCCCATCATTCAAGAAGAGTACACCCTTAATCCCAACACACTAGAGACAGAAACAGGCAGATCTCAGAGCTCAAGGTCAGCCTGATACAAAACAAACTCTAAATAGAAAAAAACTTCGATCCAGGAGTGGTGGAACACATCTTTAATCCCTTCAGATGGGAACCACAGGTCTTTGATCCCAATAATTAGAATGCAGAGACAGACACATAGGATTTGGAAGGACCTAAGTTTAGAAGCTGCTTACAAAAGGCCTACTCAATACAAACAAATTGTCCTTTGAGATCTCAAAATATATACACTAAGGCTTGTTTAGCTTCAAAATAACAAAATAATTTCTTCTTTAATCCAGATTGAAAGATAATAATTTATATATTGTCAAAAAAACAAATTTGCTTCAGGAGAAATATTACCTGACGCCCCCCCCCCAAAAAAAAGGGTAATTGTCCCAGAGTTAGGATTAGGGCAGGGCTCTGTTCTTATCTTTCCAGGAGATTCAAAGCATCCATTCAAGGAACCCAAGGACAACTGGACAACGGAAACCTCAACAGAAAACAGATCAGACACCAAAGAAGACGAGTGGCCCAGATGATTCAGCCTTGCAGACTCCTTCCATAGCTGTTTCCATCAAAAGTCTACAACCACAACAACTCAAAATCGCTAAGATCGTTCAGCTCTACACACTGCCCCAGCCGGAACTTCAGTAAAGCCTGGAAGATCAGCTTCTGCCTACAAACTCCTTAGGATGTCTGAACAGCTGAGCACAAAAGGACTGAACATAAAAGGATTGTACTAACATTTTTAACCATTTTTCCATTCTGGTTCGGGCCCCAAACAGGTTTACTATGACCCAAATCAACAGGAAGTCATTTTAAGAAAGCGACGTCTCAGGTTTATCTTAATTTATAGATACATGAGCTGCATGGAACGTCTAAGTTGTACAAGACTTTATTATATACAGTACCACAGGTATATGCATAACTTCCTTCCTGGAACATTTTATATTGGCCCCAAGTATTCTGACTGATAGAAACAGTGTGATAGCTATACTTTTACAAGCTATGATATTATGACTTAAGAAACACAATCAGTTAAAGAAATTGCCAGTCTTTTTAATCTCTTTCCCAGTGGTAAACATTATCTTCAGGATTGTTTTGGGATACAAAAAAATTCTACCTTTTCCTAGAAAGAATTATTTCCATTTTTCAAGGTTATTCTGTGTCATTATATTAGAACGAATATCTAGGACAAGAGATGTAACAAGGTATACACAGAATCCATGAGGGATTGCCTCGTAAACACTAGCACACTATTTATTATTTATTAATTTATTGATTGATTTATTTTATTTCTTTCAGTGATAGGGAACAACAACATGTAATGTATTTAAATCATTTACCTGTATTTTTATAATTATAGTTAATTTTTCAGCAATGTTAATCCGTAACCTGCCATTACAAATAAGCACACAGACAGTTGATGAATTTTAACTGTTTTAACAGTTGGCCTGGATTGTACAATCTTATCCCATCTAAACTAGCTTATAATTATATTCCCCAAATATGGCCTCATATACACATAGGTCCCCTGCACTGTTACTCTCCATGTTACAATCCCATGGCATGTGTCCTCCTTCCTGTTCCTCTAGCTTCTTCTTTTATTCTCGCAGCTTCTTCTACCCACAAACCTCTTTGCTTCAGAATCCCAAGCACTTTAGTTCTGCCTACTCTGTTTTTGCCCAATCTCAGACCTCAGCATTTATTTTACCAATCCCAGACAATGGTTAACCAGAAAGGTAACACAGTTTCACTTGGAGTACAGCAAGCAGGTTTCTGGGAGCAGGTTAATTAACATTTAGAATGCCTAACATCACCCCATCAGCACCAGTGTCTCTTGGGTTAAGGCAGTGTTTGCTCTACTACAGAACTGTATCCTCAGCCCTACCATATACCCTTAAGTAGCCAGGCTAGAAAAACTTTCAGGTTGTTGTTGTTATTTTTTTTTATATTCTGACTACAGTTTCTGCAAATTCCCTCCCACCTCCTCCCTTCTGACTCTTTCCATTCATCCCCAGTCCTCCTCCATAACTGTTCATAAAAGGGTAGGCACTCCTATGGATATAGACCAAACATGGTGTATCAGTTTCCAGTAGAACTAGGAAACATTTTGAATAGTCACTAAAAGCCAAAGTACAGTTTAGTTCATGATTTAAGTCACTTTTTTTTAACATGGAAAAAAATATCATTTAACTCCAAGGCTGGGAGCTGTTTCTAACATAGTTTAAAAAAAATATTAAATCTCTAGGTAGAAGGCCTGTGAACATTCTAACACAGCGAGAAAACAACTGTGAATATAATGTTTATTTTGGAAATTCCATCACAGAATTTTTAAATTTCTACAAAGATGCTTCTTTTAGAAAAATAATGTTAAGGTTTCAAGATAGGTGAGACTGCAATTCTTCCAGTAACATTATCATATCTGAAAGGCTGTAAAAATTGTTAGCATGGCTTAACTCCCATCCTTCCTAGCTACTGAAGAGTTGAAACAAATGTTAGCATAGAAATTCCCTCCCATGTATATGATTCAGAAATAGAAGTTCATATGTTGCCAAGACCTATGAAGGGTAAAATGTTCTACTTAAACTGATTTTTAAAGTAAATAAAATAGGGATTGTTAAAACAAAACAAGCAGACGACTTTAACAGCTCAAAGGTACTCATTGTGGAATTTTTAATTTGTGTTTATACTCTGTTCAATGGCAGTAGCATGGAGTTGGGAAAAGTGTGAAATCAGGATGTTGTTCACGCTCTCTAGGAACTCAGCAAACAAGAGAAAGCGCAGTGATCAAACAGTACAATTCAATTAGTGAAGCAAAGCAGCTAGGAAGAAGAAAAAGGTGGAAAAATACACTTGAAGAATTTCATCATCTCTGGAAATACTAAGGTCAAGTTCCTGGATGATAAAAATGATGCAAATAAAAAAATATGCAAATATATAGAGTTCTAAATTGGTTTCAGAGGCTGTTGTCTGTGAAATAGAGCAACTAGCTTGGCTATTTTGTTTGTATTTTTTTTTCTTTGAAACATCATTGCCTACAGGAGTCCAGGCTGGTTGAGGACACTTGGTCCCTTTGCCACTGCCTCTTCAGTGCAAGGATTTCATCTCTATGTCATTATTCCTGGATTTGGGGGAAGGTAATTAAATTCTTTTCCTAAATGTTTTATTTTATTTGGTTATGTACATTTGAAAATTGACATGATAATATTTTTTAACTAAAAATATTGCTATGAAAATTTTAGAAAGATAGGTTTTGCAACGAACCAGGCTAGCTCTCAAAGGTAGCCCAACTGCCATAATTGTGGTGGTATTGGCAGTAATTTTCAAATAAGCTACAATTAATCATAGCAGAACACTTATTTATTGTAGTTATTTATGTAAAGTATATAGATTTCCCATATATATAAAAGTCTTAAATATCTTCACCATTTTACATCTTTTCCTCAGTTTTATTGAAATGTAATTCATAAACCATAAATTGTCTGTATATCGTACATTTTGATATAAAATATTATGAAAATAATTTGATGATGTTTAGAGCACTCATGAATTTGTGTATCAATACCACAGTCAATTTTGGGGTATTTTTACATCTCCAGAAGAAATCCTGGTGCCTTTTATCAATTACATTGCACTTTCTGCAAACTCCCTCTACCCACATCCAGGAGGCCGCAAATGAGCATTTTTTCTATAAAGTTGCCTTTTAAGGTCAGTGGGAATAAATGGATTATTAATATTTCCAGGGTTCATATTGATAACATTGGTGTTAGGTTTCTCTCTTGAGTATACATGGATGAGTGCACATGCATGTGAAGATCAGAGATCAACCTCCAGTGTCTTTCCGTGGATGCTGTCACCTTTGATTTTGGAGACAGTCTATCATTGGCCTAGAACTCATAGAGTAGTTTAGACCAGCTGGCCACCAATCCCTAGATATCCACTAGACTCTGCATTGGCAGCAATGGAACTATGAACATAGACCACCACACCTCCTGCTCACTTTTTGAAAGATCCTTTTTGTCTCAATGTCTGTCTTTCTATCTGTCTGTCTGTCTGAATGTCTGTCTGCCTACCTGTCTCTCCAGCCCTCCCTCCCCCATGTGTGTGGATTTGTGTGTGTGTGTGTGTGTGTGTGTGTGTGTGTGACTGGAGTGATGTGGCATCCAAAAGAGTGCCTAAGAACCCTTGCAGCTAGAGTTACAAGTTGTTCTTAGCTGTACCACGCATGGTTGCTGGGAACCCAAGTCAAGTATTCTGCAAAAGTAGTAATGTGCTCTTAAGAACAGAGCCATCTATCCAATCCACATACCAACTTTTCTTGTGGATTCTCAGAATTAAACTCGGGTCCTCATGTTTGCCGAGGAAGCACTTTACCAGCTGAGCCAGCTCCTGGGCCATAGATTTCTTTGTATTAATAAATAATAGTCCATTTTATGAATGTACCACACTCTCTTTGTCCATTCACCCACTACATCAGTTGCCAGGTATTTGGGCTGTTACAAGTTTATGCCTGAGATATGATTCTTTTTTTTTTATTAAATACTTTATTTTTTTTTCTTCAAGTTACATCTCAGTAACAAACCCCTCCCTATTCCCCCTTCCTATCCCACCCTTCCACCCTCTTCCCCCCAGAAGTTTCCCCTTTCAGTCCAACAGATGGTTCCTTCCTAGGGCTGGAGAGATGGCTCAGCCATTAAAGGCTAGGCTCACAACCAAAAATGTAAGAGATATGATTCTTGTGTGCTGTATATTTTCAGTCCACTTGGGACACTTCTCCTGAAGAATAGAATACCTGGGTCATATTGTGGCACTGTTTATCCTATGGAAAAGCTTAAGGACTGTTTTCTAGAGACTACATTTTATCACTGGCAATGTGTGGAGATACCAATTACTCCACCACATCTTTATTCTTAGTCCTTTCTATGTGATATCTGTGCTAGTAGGTGTGAAGTTTTACCTCTCTGTCATTTCTGTTTCAAATATATAACAATTGAGCTTCCTTTTATGTGCATGCTGGTGGTATATTAATGCTCTTTTGGATAAATGTCTACTCAGGTCATTAGCCCCTTTAAAAAATCAACACACATTTTAATCATAGTTTTTTTTTCTCCTCTCCAATTCCTTCCAGAACCTCATTTCCCTATCCAACCAACTCTGTATCTCTTCTCTTTTTCTAAAACAAAAACTAAGCCAACCAAACAAAAAACACAATGAGATCAAAAGAGTAGCTAAAATTAAACAAAATCAAACAGAAGGATATATATATATATATATATATATATATATGTATGTATGTATACAGTCTGACAGTCAGTTTTGTGTCACCCATCTACTTCTAGGCATGAACTGTTGTCTGCAGTGTGGTTATTAGAAACAGTGACTCTTCACTGAATAAAATTCCTTTGCTCTTTCCCAGCAGGTATCAATTGTAAATAGCTTCTTAACTATGGGTGGGACTTTATGTCTACTTCCCCTTCTCAGTGCTAGAACTCTATTTTTGAGCCTGTGTAGATCTTGCGCATGGTAACATAGTCTCTGTGACTTCATATGTGTGTCAATAATCCCTGTTGTTCCTTGAAGATGCTGTTTCCTGGAGTCATTCACCACCTCTGGGTTTTACAATCTTTCTACCTACTCTTCCATGAAAATCCCTGAGCCATGAGTGGAGTTTGGTATCATAACCCATTTAGAATTGAATGCTGTAAAGTTTCTCCCTCTCTATACTGCCCAATTGTGTGTCTCTCTGTTAATTACGAAACACTGAAAGAAACTTCTCTAACAAAGTTTGGTATAACAATATGTCATTAAGAGTCATTTTATTGCTATTTTCCTTTGTGAACAACAGTATTTGGTTTTCCCTTAGGCCCATGACCTGTCTAATCTCAGGTTCTTGGCCACATTAGTCATTTCAGGTGTGGGTTACATCTCATGAAGCAGGTCTTAAATCCAATTTTTAAAAGAGTTTGGTTACTCCCCTAACATTTGTGCCACACTTGCAGCAGTATATCTTAGAAATGTTTTAGCTCACAGGGTTTGTAGGTGAGTTATACTGAAGACTACATTTTTCCCTCTAGTATCATTCAGAGTACGTTACAGCACCGTGAACATCCTTCAGTAGTGACAGAGATTTTATTCAGGTAACAGATTAGCTTCTTCACCATCAACAACATAAATATGTGTTGCCTCCAGCAATAGTCCCTTACCATCATGGTGTGGAGAATAACTGATAGCCTTGACAATAGCCTTTGATGTTTGGGGGAGTTAGTGGGACCTACTTGGCATTTAAGAATTACATTTAATAAGATTGGAAAGGATAAATATCCATTTCTTGTTCCTGGCCATAGTGAAGATGTTTGGAAATTTTCTCTATTTCACATTCTTTTCGGTGTAGTCTTTTCATATATAGCTTGTAATATGTTGAGATATACTTTATCCATCCCTGGCCTTTTTAGAATTTATATCATAAAGGGATGATGATTTTTTCAAATATCTTTTTCATTCACTGATATGATCATGTTATTTCAGTTCTTGAGTCCATTTACATTGTACAATACATGTACTGAATCATGCATGTAGAACAACTCCTGAATATTTGGAGTGAAGCCAACTTGATCAGTAAGAATATTTTTCTTTGTATTTGAATGCATTTTGCAAGGATTTTAATCAAGATTTTGTTTCTATGTTCATATGAAACACTGCCTTCTGATTATCTTTCGAGTTGTTATTGCATGTTTAACTTTTATTTATTTATTTTTTGCATGTATGTGTGTGTGTTTGAAAACAATACTGACTAGGTAAGAAAGAGTTTAGGAGCAGTCCTTCCTGTTTGATTTTATGAAATAATTTAAGAGAAATTGACACTTCTTTAAAATACTGGGAGAATTCTACAGTGAATTCATTTGAGCCTTGATATTTTCTTTGTTTGTTTTGTTAGCTTATTTTATTGTACGGTTGTTGTTGACATACTTTTAATTACTTTTTCAGTGTCAATGCTTGTGTTAGATCTGTTTAAAGTATTTATATCCATTTTGTCTAACTTTGTTAGGGTATATGAGCTTAAAAATTCATATTTTTAAAATATTTTCCAATTTACTGGATTGTGATTTTTATGGTGTGTCATGCTTTTCTCAAATTCATTAATATCTCTTATAATGTATTCATATATAATACAATAATATTAATTAAAGTATTTTTCTCATTAATTTATTTTTCTGTTCATTTTACATCCCAATCACAGCCCCACTCCCTCTGCTCCTCCCAGTCCCACCTCCCACCCACTTCCCCCATTCTCTCTCTCCTCCTCAGAGAAGGGGAGCCCTCCCAGGAGATACCAATCTGCCCTAGGAAATCAGGTCCTGTCAGGACTAAGTGCCTCCTCTTCCAATTTGATCAGTCAAGGCAGCCTTGCTAGGTGAAAGGGATCCAAAAGCAGGCAGTATTTTAATTCTCTTTCTTTTTGAGAGTTGCTAAGGTTTTATTAGTCTATTTAATGTGTCAACAAACTAACTCTTCATTTCACTCACTCCTTGTATTATTTTCTCTTCTACTGCATTAAATTATCTATTCTATTGCATTAACTTATATATACTTATATACATTAGTCATATAGAGCCATGATCTTCCCTCTTATGGTTGCTTTCATTGTAGTGTCATCATTTTTTTCAATTATGTGCTTGTTTTTTTTTTTTTAATTTCCTCTTTGTTTCTTCAGTGACCCATTCATTCAATTGTATTTTGTTTACACTCCAAGAATTTGTGAAGTTTCTGTGGTTTCTCTTGATATTTATTTCTTGCTTTATTCCTTTTTGGTCAGATAGAATACAAGAACTCATTTAATTTTGCTATATGCACTGAAATTTATCTTGTGTAGTGTATAGTCAAAGTGAGAGAAAGTTCTGTGGACTACCAAAAATGTGTATTCTGCAGTGTTTCCTTGGACTATTTTGTAAATGTCTGTTAAAAACATTGGCCTTTAATGTCATTTGGCTTCAAGCTTTCTGTGTTTATTTTTGTTTAGTTGATATTTCTGTTGGTGAGAGTGAGGTATTTCATTTATCCACTGTTTCTGTGATAGGAATAGTCTCTAAATTTATATGTAGTAATAATTGTTCTATGAAATTAGGTGCACCTGTTTTCGAGTATGTGATTTGACTTCTTTCCGTAACTTTCGTACTTTCACTCATTTGTTAAATTTACTCTGTTACTTCATTGGTTTTGAGGCTTCTTTACTATGAATTGTATTGAATTCACATTCAGACTATTAAATATTGTTGTGGAAAAATAATGCATATGTTTATAAGAATCCTGTACACTACAGCCTTGTAAAACTCATGTATTAATGCTAAGAGTTCTCTGAATGATTTCTTACTAGTTTCAGCATATCATTTGTAAGTATAGATCGTTTTAATTCCAAATTAATCCCAAACTGTATGCTGCACTGTGCATAGATTTCATGCAAGTAGGCATTGCTTAGAGTAAAACAAAAAAAACAAACAAAAAAAATCAGCCTTTCACCTTTAAATATAATCTTAGCTGAGAAGATTTTCAAAATTTTTTTCATTAATTTATTTGTTTATTTTGCATTCCATTAGCAACCTCCCTCTGTCCTCTCCTCCCAGTCCTACCCTCCCATCTTACCACCCACTTCCACTCTCCCCTCCTTCCCCCACCACCCAGTACCAACCCACTCTGGCACATCAAAGTGCCTCCTCTTCCACTGAGGTAAGACATGGCAGCTGTGCTAGCAATATGGGGTCCAAAAGGAGGCAACAGAGACCAAAGTTTTTTTTTTTTTCTTAATTAGGTTGAACATTTATTTCTATTTCTATATGATATTATTATGAAATTATGTTGGCTTTTTTGCATGCACTGTAATTATCATGTAGTTTTTTTTGTTTATGTTTGGTTGGGGTTTTTTGTTGTTTTTTTTTGGGGGGGTGGTAATTTATTCTACCAGTATAATTTATGACACTAATTGTTTTGGCGGGTAGAATATCCTTGGTTTCATGAAATAAATCACATTTGGTCATGCTGAATAACTGTATTTTGGTGATGTTATAATTATTTGGGTAGTATTCTGTTGAAGTATTTTACAGCTGTACTCTTAGGATATTAGTCTGTGTTTTATTTCTTATGATCTCTGTCTACTCTGTGCAAAGATAATTACTAAGCATATAGAATAAATGTGGGAGTATTACTTCTATTTTTTGAACAGTTAATGAATATTGTTATCAACCTTTATTTAAATATTTGATAGAATTCACCAGCAAAGCCATCTGTGTCCTGGTTTTTGTTTCCAGCTATTATATTAATCTTTTTAAATTCAGAATTTCTATTCCTACAGTACATTTATTTCAGTAGTAGTTGTGTTACTGGGAAAGTCATTGATTGTTCTAACAATCTAATTTGCAGGTGTAGAATCATTCTCTTATGTTCTTTTTTACTTCTGGAAGTACACTAGTGATGACCCTTTCTTTACTCCTGATTTTTATTAATTTCTGTATCTCCTTTTCTTTCTGCTTAGCATAAAGTTATTCACCTTCTTTATCTTTTCAAAGGAAATCTTTGGATTTTGTTAATATTTTCTTTTTTGCTATTGCTTTCATTTATTATTATTATCATTATGATTATTTGAAATTTAAATTTATATGGTCAGAAGCATATGTCAAATGACTTTTATTGAAGAATTACTTTTTCATAAATATATTCTGATAATCGTTTTCCTCCCCAAACTCCTTCCAATTTTTCCCACTTCTCTCTCTTGTTTTTCTACCCTTTGTACTATATTTTCCATTCAAATTTTCATTATTAATTGTGTCTGCTTGCTTTATGTTTAATATGTGCATATTTTCTTCTTTCCTTGGGGAGATTGTAGGTTATCTGAGCAGATTAAAATTTGAAAATATAATATATATTTATAGCTATATTTTTCTCTCTAAACATTAGTATTCCTGAATCCTGTAAGTTTTAGTATGTTATCTGTTCATTGTAATTCATTATAAAATATCCTATCTTTGTTATTTTTCTAATTTTACTTTTACCTTTGTGAGATACGCTGTTTGAAGTGAACATATTTGAATTTTCTGAATTTATTTTTGGTTTCCAATTTCATTTCATAAGGTCAGAGGGGGACTGTTATGTAGGGACACTCCACTCCAGAGGAGTGGGATGGAAGGGATAGGGGTTAGAGGGCGGGAGGGCAGGACTGGGAAGGGTGGAAAGAGCACACTATGATGGAGATATACCCTGAAGTAATAAATAGATAAATTAATTAAATAATTAAAAAGAAAAGAAAAGAAATATACTTCAAATGTTTTATTTTGGGTAAAGCCATGTTAGAGTGTATGTATCATCTATTGTAGAAAGTTTCATGTGTGCATTCCAGAATGTTCTATAAGTGTTGATTGCTCTAGACAACTTACACTTACAGTCAGTTCTCCTGTGATCTTGATGGTGTTTTCATTAATTATTCTGACATAGTTGCAAATGGAGTGTTGCAGTGTCCAATTATTATTGTGGAACACTTTCTGTTCAAGTTGTTTTCTGTTGAAGTTGTTTCACTGTGATAGAGACAATGACAACAATTACTTATTACTTATGGGGTAAGGGCTTGTTAGGGTACAAGTTACTGTTTATCATCTAGGGAAGCCAAAGCAGGGACTTGAAGCAGGTAGTTAAACAGACAGAAATGCTGTTCACTGGCTTGCTTTAGCTCACCTTCCCCACAAAGCCCTGATCCACCTACTCAGGAATGGTACTGCCAATAGCGGCCTAGGTGCTCCTGTATAAACTAACTATTAAGAAAACACCTTACAAACATGCCAACAGAGCAGTGTGAAGGAGGTGATTCCTCAGCTGACAGTCTCTTTCCCAAGGTATGTCTAGTTTTGTTTCAATTTGACAAAAATTAACCAGCACACTTCCTCTTCCTATACATGCATCACCTTTTCCATCATGTGGTCTGGAGCCCTATGAGCTGTCGCATGTATCTGGTTGTATGTTTGCAGCTGTTAAATCATCTCAATTGACCAAACAACTTTTCATTACTGACATCCCTTATTTATCTGATAACATCTGGGATATATTTTACAAACTATTTTGGTTAATATTGTACCACTCCGTGAGTAGTACTGTTGCTATTTGCATGATTTTTTCCCCATTTTCCTTCACTTTATTTCTATCCCTTAGAGAACAGCACACATCCTGTTGATTGTATATGTCAGGCACAGCATACCTCAAGAGAACGTAATTCAGTAGTAAAGTAATTGGAGGGAGCAATAGAAGGTTACCCCCATAAAACACTTATTTCCTACTTGGTCTATTATTAAATAGAACATCTACATATTTCCTAACAGCAATAGCATACCTTTGTAAGTATAACTTACATAATTTTACATCTCACAGATGCCAAGAAAGAAATCAATTTTGTATTTGATTACATAACTGAGTAAGTGATATTGATTTCATCATTTGGCATGTCAAGTTATTGATTTCAGTTTGTTACTTCAGTAGACCTTTGTTCCCCCCACCTTATTGCTATTAACGTCAATTATATAATATGTTTACATGTTAAAGCCCAACAATATAATTACATGCATGTTGTTTTATACAAATACTTTTTTTAAATATTAAGAAGAGCAATCAGAAACATAAACTACCTCACAAAATTACCTAATAATTCTACTATTTTCATTTGGACTTCTGTTACTCCTGACATTTAGTTGCTTCAGCCTAAAGAAACACCTTTAGATTTTGTTGTTGTTGTTTTGTTTCTCTTTATTTTGTTTATTTTTAATGGAAGTCAGCACTGCTATCAGTGAGCTCTGTTTTTGTTCATCTTTCAATGTCTTCATTTCACTTATTTTACAATTATACGTAGCATATTTTGTCAGCGGTTTTCTCTTGCAGCCGTCTGAGTGTGTCATCTCACTGACTGCGGTCCTTATTGTCTCTGAGGACAGCTCATATTAACCTAAATCAGATTTCCTTGGATATGTCATTTTCCTTTTCCAGATTTGATTTTTTTTTCTTTTACTTTCAGCATTTTACTCTGATGCTTCTGTTTGTAGATCTCTTAAAATTCATCCATTTGAACTAATTCTTATTCATTGATCTTTTTTATTTCTTCTTTAGTGGGTATGTGGATAACTCCTCATGATTAGTAAAATTTGAGCTATTTTTCATTACTACTTCAGTTATTTATAGTTATTTATTTACTATTTGTTTTTATTCTAGTCTCACCATTTCACACTCTCCCTCTCATTGCTGGGATTATAAACATGTAACACAATTCCTGTCTCAACTTCAAATCTTTACAACTTGCTCTATTCTTTTTTTTTTTTTTTTTGGTATTCTTATATATAACTGGCATGTTTAATAAAATGTCTTACAACTTTCTAAGGCCCTACTCATTTTTCTTTATTCTTTTTTTTTCTTTTTACTTTTCAGATTACACAATCTCTATCCAACTCTCTTTCAGTTTGCCATTTTTCTTTTCTGACAGCCAAAGTGTAGCATTTAGCCTAGTGATAATTTCCATTTTCAACTCATGCTTTGTATTTTTAAATTTTACTGTCTGATATTATGTGTTTTGTAGAATTTCTGTAACTTTTTATTCTCTGTTAAGAGGAATTTGACATAGTACTTAGCTTTACTGCTTTAAGCATGGTCCCCTCTGATGGTTAGCCTGAACTCTGAGTCCCATCAATGGCAATTTATTTATTTGAGATTTCTTTCTCTGTATGATTCTAAATTCTATATATGGTACTCTCTTTTCCCATATCTATGTTTTCTTTACAGTAATATTTTCTAAAACTGCACCTTTTAGGAAATATATTTTAGAAAGTCTGGATGCTAACCATTATTTTGGACTCTTGATTTTATTGGTGGTGATATGTTTGTCTACCTGTTCATTTAGCAACTTTCTTGGAAGTGCAAGTGTGTGTGCGTGCATGTGTATGTGTGTGTGTGTGTGTGTGCATATCTGTGTTTGTGTGTGTTACTCAGAGTGGAAGAAATGCACGATCTTGTACTTACTAGACAAATGCTATTTTAGAGAGATACACCCTTTTCCCTTGTAACACATTTTTAAAATTATTTCATCTGCAGTGCACAACTCTGTTGACACTCTGAAAAGGATCCAATTTTGGATGTAGAAGTCTTCTCTCTTGAGTTGACAGTAGATTTAGAAAAGTTTCATTCACTTTGTCTGCTTTGTGTTTTGCTGCCTGACTTTGTTGGTATTACATTCAGCCTTCGTCTCCATTAATTGTCTACTGATTGGCCTCAGGTTTTCAACAAAGCACCATGGCATAAACTGCTTTGATGTTTGATACAACTAAAAATAATGAGATTTTTTTTTTAATCAGTTGAGCATTGCTTCAATCCCAGGAAACCTCTTGCTAGTTGCCTCTTTCCCTTGTACTTCCTGATAAACTTCCAGTTTGTGTTGAATTTAGCTTGTTTCTTTCATGAAACTATGAATCTTCTCTTAACTTTCACCTCCAAATACTTTATTCTTTGTAAGGCTACACGTAGGACTAGACTTTTCCCGATTGTTCAAAATAAACTCCTAGGGAAATAGTTCTCAACCTTCCTAATGCTGTGGCCTTTTAATTCATGTTGTGGTGACTTCCAAGCATAAAAGTATTTCACTGCTCTTTCATAACTGTAATTCTATTACTGTTATAATACATATTGTAAATAGCTGATATGCAAGATATTTGATAAGTAACCACCCCCAAAGGGGGTCAGCCTACAGGTTGAGAAGTGCTGCCTTAGGCGATGCTTTGAAATTGTCTGGATTTATAATCTACTTTTCTTCCAGGCAAAATCCCTGCACTATTGCCCAGGTGTATTAAAAAAACCACTTTATTATGCCTTCTAAAATAAAAACAGTGGTAAAGTCTTACTTGTTTCTAAGTTTACAAAGCAGTAGGTTTTTTTTCTTTTTTTCTCTCAGAGGAAAACACACTCTTTGGCATTGGTAGTCACAGTCTTTTCAGCTTGCTACTCCTGGCAAGCATTTCCACTCCACTAATTACTTGTTACAGGATGACATGTGTCCCAGTATTTCCATCTTGCCATCTAGAGAAGTATGGACCTTGTGACTCTCAAAACTATAAGTAGGGTCTAGGGAATTGATGGAAGTCCCAGTCTTTCCAGATGCCATATGATTGAAATTGTTTGTGCAGTAGAGACCCAGAGACATTGGAAAATGTCAGTGACATGTTCAAAGAGTGCCAGAGCCCTAGTCTGGAAGCCAAGGGGAAAATATGCCCTGTCTTCTTGGCTGTGCCTACTCTAAGGAAGTCTTTAAGCAGGCAGAGATGTGGAAGAGGTAAAGTAATTCTCTCTAATGGCACAGATCCTTGCTGCATGGAAAACAATTTTCTACTTATTGAAATCAAATATTTTATTTTTTGCCTTATGGCTTTAGACACCTTTTGATCTTTACATTATCATAGTTGTTTTGACCAACATTTTTGGCTTTGTTATTTTGCTTAGAATAGAGTCTGTTTTATTATTATTTTTTTTCTGGTATTCAACCCATTATACAGATTAAGGATCTTAGCAGTGTATAATTTAGAAAAAAATCAATTTGACTTTATCTTATTTGTCTCACTCATTGTATTAGCAATGAAGACTATAATGACACTGCCTATTAAAAAGCAGTCTTATTGAAGTTTCAACAGACAGAAAACCTTTGACTTGGATTGAAATAAGTACAAGAGCTTTGCGAATGCAACAGAAAGACTGGGATTGGTCTACAAGGCCATTTTTATGAAGGATACTTGACTTTTTCTGTAAATGTCTCCTAATAATACTTTTAGCAAAGGGTTTTCAAGGCATGGAGTCTGCTCTGTTCCATCTTTTGGGTTCATGTTTACTTTACTTCATCAGTCAAGGAGACCAGAAGTTGCCATTTTCAATAAGAGAAAAAAAATATTGGAAGCTTAAAATACAGGTATTCAAGTTTTGAAGGCTGTCTTGACATAAAATAGTATTTTTAAATTCTTCAGAGAGTTTCCTGCACTATATTTTCAACTGAATTAGAGAAGAAAAAAAGAATTTATGACAAGCATTGACTTTTCAACATTTGAGTTAGTTACAAGATTTTACTAATGCCAGATTTTATTTTAAAGTAATTTTTGAAAAGGCTTAATTTTTTAAAAGATAAATCTAGTCAAAAATACTTATACGGTGCATCTTGACCAAAGGTGACTTCCCTTTGCTTCATCATTCTCTGTCCTTACAATAGGGAATTGTTTGACAATTCCATAGTCATATTTCCTTGTCACAATGGAAGGGAACTAGTATTATTATCTAATAGGTGAAGGTGAGGGATACTGTTAAATTTTTTACAATACATAGAAGAGCCCCTCAATAATAAAATTTAACATGAGAGAGAGAAACAATGACAATCTTGCCAAATTAAAGAATCATTTATTTAGGACCAATCAGCCCTCCTGACTTGCATTGTACTGCTCTGAACTTTTTTCTTCAATGCTGACCACTACTTACCAAGTCCCAATTCAAACAATTCTGATGTATCTCAGAGATACTTTCTGCTAGCATTAATTTGCTTGGATCCTTTTACTACAGACCTTTGGTACTTTTCCTTATTCTTTTTATGTACTACAAACGAGCAACTGTGATGTAACAAACCATCAGGATGTAGCATCGTTGTGATGTAATAAATCAGCAGGAATAACTTTCTTTTAGAAAACAGTACTTGTCACAAACACAGGCTAACACATAGTCAGCAGTGAAGGGCAATGCCAGACATTCTAAGTGGCATCAAGGATACTGTCAAAAGTCAGACTCTTAAACTTCATTCTTGATTCTCCCGTTCTTTCCAGACTACCAATAAATAAGCATGTTCACTGTTTCCACTATTGAATCTAGCTCCTGAGATAGCCTCTTTGAATTGTGCTTCCTGGTTATTGGTACCTCTCTGGTCTCCTCTTGTATTGATTATTGGGGTTTTTTGTTCATTTGTGTGTTTTGATTTTTTTCCTTCTGTTTTACCTTTTTAAAAATATTTATTACTGGGGCTGGAGAGATGGCTCAGCGGTTGAGAGCACTGGCTGCTCTTCCAGAGGTCATGAGTTCAATTCCCAGCAACCACATGGTGGCTCACAACCATCCGTAATGAAATCTGGTGCCCTCTTCTGGCCTGCAGATATACCTGCAGACAGAATACTGTATACAAAATAAATAAATCTTAAAAAAAAAAAAAAGATACCTGAAAAAAAAAATATTTATTACTTCACGTTACATCTCCATCAGAGTGTCCTCTTTCCACCCCTCCCAGTCCCACACTTCACCCTCCACCCTCCACCCCCCATACCCTCCATCACACTCCTCTGGAGTGGAGTGTCCCCACATAACAGCCCCCCCACCCCATTTCAGCAGTCACATGAGGGCTAAGAGCCTCTTCATACACTGGGAGCCTACAAGTCAGCACCACTAGGGCACAGTGTCTCATTGACAGGAAAAAAAGTCTATGTTCATGATCCCTTTGATGCCTTGGTTGTAGTATAGTTATCCTGTACTATATGGCTAAAATCTGATTATAAGTGAATAGATGCCATGTGCATCCTTCTGGGTCTGGGTTAGCTCACTCAGGATGAACTTCTCTAGTCCCATCCATTTGACTGCAAATTACATGATTTCATTGTTTCTGATAGCTGAATAGTATTCCACTGTGTAGATGTACCACAGTTTTTAAATCCATTCTTCGGTTGAGGGACATCTGAGTTGTTTCCAGTTTCTAGCTATTACAAATAAAGCTGCTATGAACATAGATGAGGAAACTTCCTTATGATTCGGTTTGGAGTCATTTGCATGTATACCCAGAAATGGTATGGCTGGGTCCTGAGGCACAGCTATTTCAAGTTTTCTAAGATATTGCCATACTGACCTCCATAGTGGTTGCACAAGCCTACACTCTCTCCAGCAATGGAGGAAGTTTCCCCTTTCTCCACACCCTCACCAGCATGTGCTGTCATCTGAGCTTTTGATCTTAGCCATTCTCACAGGTGTGAGATGGAATCTCAGAGTCATCTTGAGTTGTATTTCTCTGATGATTAAGAATGCTGAGGATTTCTTCAAGTGTCTCTCAGCCATTAGGGATTCTTCCTTTGTGAATTCTCTGTTTAGCTCTGTTCCCCATTTTTTATTGGATTATTTGGTTTCTTTGCATTTAATTTCTCGAGTTCCTTGTAAATTATGGATATTAACTCTCTGTCAGATGTGGGGTTGGTGAAGATTTTTTCACAATCTGTACACTGCCATTTTGTTCAAATGACAGTGTCTTTTGCCTTACAGAAGATTTTTAGTTTCATGAGGCCCCACTTATTGGTTGTTGGTCTTAGATCCTGAGCTGTTGGTGTTCTGTTCAGGAAGTTGTCACCTGGGTCTATGAGTTTGAGGGTTTTCCCCACTTTCTCATCTAGTACATTTAGTGTGTCAGGCCTTACGTTAAGGTCTTTGATCCACATGGACTTAAGTTTTGTACAAGGTGATAAGTATGGGTCTAATTTCATTCTTTTACATGTGGACATCCAGTTGGACCAGCAACATTTGTTGAAGATGCTGTCCTTTTTCCATTGTACGGTTTTGGCTTCTTTGTCAAAATTAAGTGACCGTAGGTGTGTGGGTTCATTTCTGAGTCTTCAATTCGATTCCATTTTTCCACTGGTCTGCTTCTACCCCAGTACCATGCTGTTATTATTACTATTGCTCTGTAGTACAGCTTGAAATCTGGGATGGTGACACCTCCAGATGTTTTTTTTGTTTTGTTTTTGTTTTTTATTGTACAGGATTGATTAGGCTATTCTGGTTTTTTTGTTATTCCATATGAAGTTGAGAATTTCTTTTTCCAGGTCTATAAAGAATTGTGTTGGAATTTTGGTATGAATTGCATTGAATCTGTATATTGCTTTTGGTGGAAGGCCATTTTTTATTATGTTGATCTGACCTATCCAAGAACATGGGAGATCTTTCCTTGTTCTGATGGCCTCTTCAATTTCTTTCTTCAAGGGCTTGAAGTTCTTGTTGTACAGGTCCTTTACTTGCTTGGTTAGAGTTACCCCCAAGTGTTTTATGTTGTTTGTGGCTATTGTGAAGGGGGTTGTTTCCCTGATTTCTTTCTCAGCCTATTTATTTGTTGTATAAAGAAGGGCTTCTGATTTTTTGAATTAATTTTGTATCCAGCCATCTGGCTGAAGGTGTTTATCAGCTGTAAGAGTTCTCTGGTGGAATTTTTGGGGTAGCTTATGTATACTATCATATCGTCTGCAAATAGGGATAATTTGACTTCTTCGTTTCCAATTTATATACCCTTGATCTCCTTTAGCTGTCTTTCTGCTCTAGCAAGAACTTCAAGTAGAATGTTGAAGAGATACGGCTTTCTGTTTTTCTGTTGTTGTTGAAATTTGATTTTATTCCATGGTGGTCTGATGTATTGATTATTGTAATCTGGGAGCCTCTGTGACTCATTCCTTGCAGTCCATGAAATGGTGATTTGTGACTGGACAATGAGGTCCTTCTCTAGGAAGGCACCTATGCACAGTGCCCTGAAGATACTTAGGTAACTTATACTGCACAATGAGACCTCCTCCAGCAACAGAACTAACGTTCATGCATCTGGTTTAGCCACTTAAGCAACAGGGTTACCACTTCTATTTAAGCCTGAAGCCATGACATTTTAATGCCTCATAAGGTATGCAACAAAAGTGTCTCTTTCCACTAAAATCAACTTCTTTTAGAAGAATATAGAAGATGTACGTATAAATGCATCCTCAACTATGAGTAATACTTTATTCCCCACTTGACTTTAGCATTCTACAGTGGAAGCCAGTTCTCCAGGATTCTGCCAGCTACAGCCCATTGCTTTTCCTTCTGGAAAGGACAAAGTACCACACACTGCTCTAGGGTCTTACATATTAGTTAGAACCTCTCCAAACGGAGTGTCTCTAGACATTTAGTTTTTCATTTCAGCAATGATTTTCTTCTTGATATGACAAGGTCTCACTATGTAGTCCTTCCTGGCCTGGAACCCCATGTATGTCCTCAAATTAATAGAGATCTATCTGCCTGTGCCTCCCAAGTGCTAGGATTAAAGGCATGAACCCCCTGGCCTTGCTTCAACCCGAGATTTAAAAATATTTATCTAATAGAATTTTTGGAAATTATGTGAGTGCATACATGTCTTTGGGTGGGGAATGTGCAAAATATTACAGAATCCTTAAGGGGACATATGAGGGTGTTAGATTCCCTGGACATGAAATTACAGTCAACTGTGAGATTCCTGATGTCGGTGCTAGAAAATGAAGCTTGGTCCTCAGCCAGAGCAGTGCAGGTTCAGCCTCTTAGCCACTAAGCCATCTCTCCAGCCCAGCCAGTGATTTTTAGAAGTGAGTTGTCTGTAAGTTACAAGCAAATGAGCCTGACCTTCCTGTTTTCTGTGTCAGCAGGGTACCATGTTTATGGTTAAAAGTGTTGAGCTGTCAATTAACCTTCCATCAATCTAATAAAGTGTTAATGGACTACGTGTATATCTCGCCTCAGTGTTTTCTTCTGCTTGTGGCTCTCATAAATCTCAATATTATTCAACTTGTCACAATACCTAGGGCTTACTTTAGGTAAATAAAAACAGGTTTAATTTTTCAGCTAGCGTGTCCTGTGGTGGGAGGAAAAGCAGTGCCATTTTGTTATTAGTTAGAACAAATAAAATCTTGAGAAATAATGCTTCACTATGCCAGGTACAGTTTTCAACAAATGAGTAGATGAATAAACATTGAAATAATAGGCTTTTCTCTTTTGTGTTTTTATTAGTTCATCTCATTGTTATTTAATATAGTTATTATGCTGTCAAAATAAAAGGTTATAATTGGATCATCAGAAAGCAGATATATATATATATATATAAATTTATATACTTAAATTATACTATAGTTTAGTCACAGGGAATCAGAGAGGTGTTTTGGGTCTTACCTTCTTTCATCTATATCCTTACTGCATTGAGTGGGTCTTTGTTAGTAGACCACCTTAAACTGAGGCTAGAATAATGAACAGTGGACATGTCACTGCATTCCCTAAGTGTCAGCCTGATTTTTTTAAGTGTGGCTAATTATGCCTCATTAGGAGTTAGTGTGGGAGTTAACTGTAATTAATTTAATGCATTCTCATTAATAGCATGAAGCCTACATCATGCTGGCCTTCACTAACTACCAAATATTAGTATCATCATCAACAACAACATACAATCTTAGTAATTTCACTTAAATAGATTAATTTCAGATAATAAGGCTTCTAATCTTCAAAGCTCTTTAATAGAGACTAGAACTTTGCACTGTGTTCTTTTTTCTCTATTAGAGAGCCTCAATTACAATAGATTTCCAAATTTTCTAATGTGTATAGCTCGCATGGCACACCTTGGCTCTGCTGATTGGCTCCACTCTGGGTTAGTGTCTTTTCTTCCTACCAGGGCAATTAGTGAAATGGATTTAGTGCCTGCTGAGGGGCGGTTCAACCCTTGCCCATCAATACTATGTTAGGGGGTTTCTGTAGGTTTTCCATAAAGACTGGTGTCAGCTGGTGATTCAACCAATTGTCCTTTCGACTCTAATAGCTTCTGTTTATGACTTATATTGTACCTATGGAAATGTTGGCTTTAGGCATTATCCTCATCTAAACACTGTTGGTCCATTCAGCCTCCCAAGAGGTCAACAGAGAAACTCTTTGCAAAACTTTCTACCCTATACTCCATAATTAACTCTCACCCCTGAGATGCAACACTTGGCCATTCCATACACTAAAATACAAACAGGGTACACATTAAAAAAATAACAAACAAAAAAACCTCTTTTGTGTATGAGAAGCAATGGAAAAAGGTTTGAGTGGAGACAAGTCACAAGAGGAGAATGGGTTCAAGGGTAATTTTACAAAACCATGCATTTAAAGATGGCTCCATATTCAGAAGGTCCATCCAAGTATACAAGCGCAGAGTGTTTTCAGTCAAAATTTCAAGTAAAAGTCAGTTTTTATATTGTGAGGAAAGTTCAAAGGCAAGAATGTTACAGTAGAGAGTTTTCATATTCAACCCAATCCGTAAGTGGGCAGTGGGAATTGGATTCTTGAACTGCAGAGGCAAGATAATAATGGCTGTATCCTATTACTTCCACTAGCAGAAAAACTGCATAGCTGTAGTATCATATCCTAGACAATTTCACAATATGTTGATATTGATGTGGATAAGCACAAAGCCACATGATAATTGTTACGGAACTTGGGTGCATGTGGGAATCTTTGTGTGTTTGTGTGTGTGTGTGTGTGTGTGTGTGTGTGCACGCGCATGCACTTCCCTCCTCTGAAAACTAAAACTTTAGAAAGAGAGGTAACTAGGTAATATGCCTAACTTGCTCTTGACTTTGAGGTTCAAGGTTCTTGTAGTTAAATAAAGTCTTTATCTAAATCTAAATGTGCTTTGTCTGCTCTGTAGCAACAGCTTTAAAGCAGAGTGTCAGGAGCCTCCAATTCAGGATAACTGAAGGAGAATGCTGTACCTTACAGTCAAGGATACTCTGTCAGCAGGAAATGTCCTATAGAGGAGACTAGCTTTGTTGGGAAGATGCTGATCAGTCTTAGTTTTAATTCTTTCTCATCAGCTCACATTTTTGTCCTCACTTTAAGATGAGACATTTGATAGATAGCTATCATTGCAGGTAACAAACTGCAGCCTCTTGCTAGCTTACTAGGAATAACCCCATTCCCTCTTCTCTCCCCCTCCCCCCGGCAGTGGATATAAATTCCTCAGTTTCATTCTTCAGTCCTACAAATCTAGACATTGTTTTACAATTAGATTATCAATATAGCAAGGAAGTGTTACAATTAACGTGATAAAATATTTAATTTTCTTACACTTCATGTTTCTATCTAAAAGTATTCGAGTCTCCTCACAAACCATTATTTTCAGTACCACTTGTGCAATTTACAGCTTTTAATCTTGTCTTATTCCTACCTTATGGAGAAGGTAAGAACCAACATTCAAAAGTTTCTGACTCTGTCATGACCCTCTGTACCTGTATTTAGTGCTGTCTGGGAAGTGGATTCCAGTAAGGCTGCTTGGGTTCACCTCAGCCAATGTTTCAACCACTTAACAAACAGCCTAATTGTTGCATAAAGCCACAATCTGGAAAAATCCAGGTCTCTCTGAGGAATTTAGCACTTTAGCTCCTAATATTACCACGCTCTTTTCTTAAGCATCTGACATTTCCAGCTCACAACTACATAATACAGACACAATTACCATTTTCTTAAGTAAATTCTTTGTTACAATTCTCTCTTTTTTTTCCTAGGACAGGTTCTCACTACCATATTGACTACGTTGGCCTTCTTGAACTCATAGAGATCCCAAGTACTGAGATTAAAGGTATTTACTACCATGTCTAGATAATGACATTACATTTCTTTTTTCTTTCTTTTTTCTTTTTTTGGTTTTGTATACCTGGCTGTCCTGGACTCACTTTGTAAACCAGACTAGCCTTGAATTCACAGAAATCCACCTGCCTCTACCTCCCTAGTGCTGGGATTAAACGTGTGTGGCACCATGCCCAGCAATTGCAGACAGCTGTAAAGTGCCAGGTGGGTGCTTGGATTTGAACCCGGGTCCTTTGGAAGAACAACCAGTGCTCTTAACCGCTGAGCCATCTCTCCAGCCCAGTTCATTACATTTCTTAAGAAATAATTCATCACCTTAAATTCATAGTTTTCACTATAGAGAAAAAAATTAAAGCTTCCCTTGGTTTTTGTTTGTTTGGCTGTTTTTTCCCCAATAAAATTTTATCTCTCAGAGATGTTGGACCAGGTCACATCTTTCTCTGTGTTCCCTGTGGGATAGTTCTCACTAAACAGAAAACACATTGCACTTAAAAATTTGCCAGTGAATGTTCCCATCTGAATTCTTCAGGTCTTTGCAAAGAAACTTTGTTCCTTACTAATAAAGCATTTAGTTTGCTTTGCTTTGCTTTGCTTTGGTTGGTTGTTTCCTTAATTCCTGTGCTTGTGTATTTTTTGACTCATCTGAGATGGTGCAAGTCTTTTTTATGGCTATTTGGCATAATAACAAAGAAGGTACCCTCCCCATTTCAAAGAGTTATGGAATATCCTACCACCTAGACACAGAAATTAGAGGCTCCATGCAAACTTTAAAAGGGATGCATTTGGGTTGAACCTATTAATTCCTTAAGTTGTCAAAGGAAAAAATATATAGTTTATTTTTATATTTAGTACTGCCATGTTCAGGTTGCAGAATTAGGTCCATTTCAGAGTATTTTCTTCTTACTGAACACGAGTGATTACAAGTAGAAACTAGCTAGGATGAAGAATTATAATTGGATAAAAATTATAAACGAGTGAATTAATTATTGGAAACTATAATTAATCAGGGCTATTCTTCTCAAGGTTAACACTTTAAAATGCATTTTTATAGGTAATGTAAAATACCTCGCTTAGTGAAAGCCTTTTATAATGGTCATAATCCACCTTAGCATAGAGGCAGAGAGCAATGCCTTCCCCATGCACACCCTGTTTTGGTTAATTTTGTTACCTTCACTCTGTCATCAATCCAGTGGTCAGCCTGCAGAACAGAAGGCAGGATAATTACGTTTGGAACATTACCATGTGTTTCTGGGAACTTGGAGAGCTGTGGTCACAAGCAACACCATTTTAGGCACTGTCGTGCAAATTCATAATGGACATCTGGCTGCTCTCTCTACAGTAAGCATGAGTCTGTAGATCCAGCAGTTGTTTAACAAAGATGATTATTAAAGTGCCCAGGTTGCCCTTAAGTACACTTACATTGCACAAGCTAGCATCTCTTTTGTATAGAATACATATATACATAAAATAAAACTACTGGATTGAACTTACACAGTTAGTTTTCAGGTCCCAAACCATCTCTCCATGTCTCCTAGGGATATACTCTCAACCATTTATTGAGCCTCTCTAGATCTTCATCTATATGCAATTTAGATTAATCTACATAATAGTAGATATTATGTACATTAGCCCTTAATTACTCTACCATGTAACTCTAAAACATGTTAGTAACAGCAAGCCCACTTTTTATACATTTAATGTATAAAATAAAGAGAAAGAAGTTGGTAAGCAAGTGTATATAGAAGTATACACACAATTTAAGAATGTTGAACATCACTAAATATTTTAAACACATTCAAAAGAGAATTATAGCTACTGGAAAACTATTTTTTCCTAAAGGTCAATATCATTTTAGCTTTAAATTATATTCTAATTAACCAGGCTGTGGTAGCACATACCTTTAAGCTCAGCACTTGGGTGGCACAGGCAGGCAGATATCCGAATTCAATGCCAGCCTCAATATATATAATTTTTATATGTATATTATATACATCTTATAAAACAATATATATGTAGTGCTTCTTTGATACCATTTTTATAGACTTATTTTTATTTTTAATTATGTGGGCATGCTGTGTGACTGTATGCCATAAGTGTTGATATCTGCAGAGGCCAGAGGTATTCAATCCCCTGGAATGGACTTACAGGCCTTTGTGAGCTAGCAGCCATGGGTTTGGGAATTGAACTCACACCCTCTGGAAAAGCAATATGCACTCTTAAGTGCTGAACTATCTCTCCAGCTTCTGGTGATACCATAGCTATTTGTTTATATGTCTTATCTTTTTATTTAGTTAGATAAATATATAGATATAGATATAGATAGATAGATAGATGGATAGATAGATAGATAGATGAATAGATAGATGTGAAGTGAGGAGAAAAAGAGAGATAGAAAGTCCTGTATTGAAAAAATTTTAAATTATGTCGCATTGTGTGCCATTTGTAGAAATAATTAAATTATTTACCAGTATTTAGATTATATTTAATTGGTTTGGAAGTTGTTAATCTTTAAGCAGCTATTATAAATGAGAGCACACAGACACCACGTGGATTTTAACAAGCCTTGGCTTGAGTTGTGCAACCCTAGCCCATCTAAGCTAGCTCTTAATTCTATTGCCCAAATATGACCCCATATATACAAACGTTCCCTTGGATTGCCATTTTCCATGCCATGCCGATATTCCTGGCCATGTGGAATGAGGTGTGTGTCTTCCTTCCTGCTGCTCGTGGCTAAAATGCTTTGATTTTCCTGCTGCTGGCTGGAATGAATTAATCCTATGTCTAAAGCTCAGGCTTGCTGTTCTAATCTCAGGAAATCCCACCTTTCTCTGTCTTTGCACAATCTCAAGCCTCGGCACTTTATTTAACCAATCAGAGTCAATATAAGTTATAGACAGCAAAAAAAGACCAATTAATTAACATTTAGAATGCTTAACACTACCCCAATACTTCCCTCCTTTTGTCTACAAAAAAGGCTAAATTTTTTAACTCATATAGTAAAAACAATAAGAACAAATATGAAACAATCAAGAAAACCATATATAAAAGCTATACATATAATGTTTAGCCTATTTGTATCAGGCAGTCTTGAAGAAGAAAAAGATCTTCTATCTATCTTGCTGTGTCTAAAGTTCTGAACCTAAATAATTTCTATCATATCCTATATTTATAAAGCTAAAGACTTTATTTAGACTTGAAAATATCCTTTTAAATCCTAAACAACTCAAGTTCAATTGAAATTTTATAACTATTATGCCTTCAACCCCATCAGAGACATAAGAAGGGATAAAGTTATTACTTGAGTGAGTAGGAAGCATAGGAGAGCAGCTTCTAAAAAGAAATATGACAGTTTGTTGCCTAGACAGTCCCAAATATCTCTTGATATCGTTGGAGCATCATCTTCAGCCTTCTGGCCAAGCATTTTTCACAGACTAAATTGTGCAGCAGGAAATAAGGATTTTCCTATTCTGTCTCTGCAGAATCAGCACATCAACTTACCTCCATTTAAGCTCTGGTCCATCTTTGGACTGTATATAGTCTGTTGAGAGAGCAGGGGCATTTTTGCCCAATAGGAATTATCTCCTGATGGGAGATTTCTTTTTGATGCTCATTGTCTTCTTCCAAGTCAAATGGGAGCTGTCAGGAGCTGACTGTCTTATGTCAAACAATTCTTAAAATAATAAAAACATCTTTAAATGCCATTTTCTGAATGCCTCTGAGGGTTTTGAAGACATCTATCTATTTTATTTATAAATCTATCTATCTTCTATCTATCTATCTTTGAACAAGCAAACTGTATATTTTCACCATTTACTATCTGTTTAACCTATTAAGTCTATTTTGTAACAAATTAATACTAGTATTTGACATGACCAGAAGCTTGACTGGCCAGCAATCAACCTGTATTACTCAGACTCCTAAATAGATTTCAATAGCAACCCATAAAAGGATTGGAAGTAAATCTATACTTTTAAATGAGTTGTATAGGCACAATACCTTATATATGAACTGAAATAAACATAGCATGTGTCTAAATATAAAATTTTATACTAATGAATCAAAATTTAACCTTATTTTTGTATCAATGTACAAAATTCTATACCAATGTATCAAAAGATACCCTCATTTAAGAATAACAGTCCTGGAATTGCTTTTACTTAAAATTAATGACAGCTCTATCTGTACAATGGAATTCAAGTTCCTTCTTATTTAAACCATGCATGTGCACACATGTACCTGTATGTGGTGTGAGTTCATGTATTTTCATATTACATGGATTTATTATGGTGAATAGATGTCAACATATAATTTTCTTTCAAACATCAAAATTATTTTTTAAATGGAGTCACAGATCATTGCTGAATTAAGGGCCTATGTATAGCTTGGAATTTTAAGGATATACTTTAAATGACTAAATATATACTTTCAGGAGTGTCTTAAGTTATCCTAAGATTGCAAACAGCACTGAAATCTAGTGTCTTGAAACAGCAACAAGTTGTTTCTTGATCACATTGTACTCATTGGAGATTAGAAGAGAAATGGATCCCTGTGCACTGATGACATTCAGAATCTAAAAATAACAGCACATCCAATGACTTGGACATCATCAGTCACTATTCAAAAGGGAAGAGGGAAAAGAGATGCTGAGAGAAAAACTTTAGACAATTTTTCATAATCCTTTAGTGCCTATTGTTGTGGCCATTCCTAATCCCATGGCTCTTCCCAACAATACAAGTCCGAGCATGCACCCACAGTAAGTTAGGCTTGGCATGTTGGTTAATCTTCACTAATGCTTCCCCTTGTGATTCAGTAATTTCCCACATATGTTGTATCTGGGGAAGGTGCATAGCTTTTCTATTTATATTCTTTCACTTTCCAAGTACATCTATTTTTGTTTCTTTGGTGTGAAAAATAAGAATTTTGTTTAAAAGAACATATCAAATCACTCTTGCTACAATAAAAGCAAGAGGTATAGAATTGCATAGAGAATCAAGTTCTACTTAGAGTCTACTGAAAGCAAAGACTCAGTAAGGTAGATTATCTCCTCAGGATTCTCTCAGGCATGTTGTTTATCATAATATATAATAAACACGTCTACTCTTGCCCCATGCTGTTGTCTGGAATGAGCAGATAGTGAGTTAAACCTGAAACCCTCTCAACTCTTGCCAAAATAAAGTAAAAGAAACCTGTAGTCATTTCATTAGAAAGGTTTAAGGCTTCTCAATCAGAACAAACAATCAAAACTCACACAACTTACTAATTACTGGAACTTCAGAAGAATTGATGATTTCAAGTTGTGGCTATTTCCAATTCTATTTCAGCATCAGCAACACCTAACTCAACACATCTCCTTCCCACATACTTTGCTCCACACATAAAGGAATGCCTGCTTCTTGTGAGATGTTATGAGGGCATCACTAGAAGTATAACTTAATGCATGAATGCCAAAACATAGCCTCCATCAACCTGAGTCCATGCATTTGTGTACATAGATTTTACATAGTTGTGATATCTCCATGGAATAGTCCTGTTATCTAATGTTATCAACATGTCTTGACATGTTTAATGTACTTTAATTAACTTCATGATGTCACTTACTTCTCCCCCAATAACAAAACATTCAAAGCCAGGCAGTGCAAGAATACATGGCAGCTCTTTGGTACCAACAACAACATTTGATACTTTCGTCTCTCCTCCTGTCTTGTTTGGTGTCCACTTTTTGCGTGTGTTTTTAGTTAAAATAAGTCTCTTCTCTGATTTTGTCTCATAGCCGCAATGTAGACATCCATCATGTCTACATCCACATCATTAAGGGGAGAATGAACCTGTAAAAAGATAGACAGCTGTTCCCCCACCTCAAGTACTATTTCCTCTTAGGATTCATTGTAGGAAGCGCTGCCAAACAGTTGTTTTCACATTTCTGGCCACACAAGTATTTTTAGGGAAGTTTGGAAATGCAAATTTTATTCAGATATATTTCTACCTTAATCAATAAAATCACCTCTTAAGAATGAGTAGCCATGAAAAATAAGATACTGGATAGCAAGTAGCAACCACAGTAAATACAGCATGCATATACATATATTTATCATTACTGCATCATTTTAAGTTGTTACTTTTCAACCAAAATTCACTAGTTCAGCATAGATTGACTTAATAAAAAGACAAATTATAAATATTTGTTTGTAAATTTAAGAGTAAACAGGTAGCTGGATTGTCAAATATACCTCTATTTTCTTTTCATAAAAGAAAGAGGTTTTATTTTATTTTTTTCTGTTTGGGATCAAAAAAATTACAAAGTAATTTAAAAAGTCCCTCAGAAAAATGAACTAAAAGCCCTACTGAAAATGATAAATGATCTTTCAAATTATTAAGTCACTTGTGGCAGGTTTCCTAATAGTGTCATCTACTTTCCTAGTACCTTTCATTATCCCCTTTAATAATAAAACATCCCTGAAGGTAATTATCCTTTCTATTTCAGGTCTTAAAACTCTACCTCTGGTAAACTTTCTCCTTGTTTCAGACTTTTACAAATAAGCCATCAAGCAAGTGTGCTTTCTTCTTTGAACATCTTCAACTTGACGATTCTCATGGCAAGACTCCGTGGCACACAGTATTTCTATGATACTCAACCCTGTAAGTGGCAGAAAAAAACATAACAGTGGCAGAATGAAATGTTCTGAGATTTAAGGGGTTTGTCAGGGTACTTTTCTTGAGTAAATTCTTGTAGCCAACTTCATCATTGATTCATACACACACACACACACACACACACACACACACACACACACACAAACACGGGAAACTATCTGATCCATACATTTGAGTACAGAGACAAGTGGATTTATAAACCTGTTGCACGGCTAGTGAGTATGTTCAAAGAAATTAGGAAACAGAAATTGCTAAAAATACATTGAACATCTTCAACTTGACGAATTGTGAAACTGCAATTTAATTATCAATTGTATTTATTAATAAGTATAAACTGTAAAATTAGGCTGGCGGAGCACCCAGCTCCCTGACAGAGTAGCAGGTGGCCTGGCGGGATATCAGCAGGCAGCCTGGTCCCCCTTAACCAGAGGCCTGATTTATCCTGTGGAAAAAGCCCAGGACCAAGGGTGGCCTACACCACCTGTAACCTTTTAACTCTGTTAACTAATACAAGTTGTTATATTAGGCTGGTTGAATTGCCAGGGGCTTGGCGGGAGCTTTGCCGGAGTTTGATGGGAGTCCGGGAGTCCAACGGCCCTGGATTGCTTGGACTGAAGGCCTATAGGCTGCTGCCATCCTTTCCCCAATAATTAAATACATCAAGACCTTTTAATGTTTCAATGCTTAGCCCTTAGCTGGGCAGACTCTCAATTAGTTAATCTAAATTAACCTGGACCACCTAATCCCAAACCACCATGTGCCTGTTACTACCTTCCAGAGTTCTCAAACACATCTATCTCCTTCCATGTGTCCTGGCAGAAAGAGCAATTCCCCTGTGTAAAACACGGGGTTCCTGTTTTAATCTCATGAAGTCCCACCTTCCTATACTCTTTCTGCCCAGCTAATTGACTATCAGCGACTTTTTATTAAACAATCAAGAGAATTCCTCAGAAGGAACCATAACCAGATCTCAGCATTGAAATCAGCCTATCAGAAGCAATGTTATTAGACCTTCTCCAACAGGGTTGATTCACAATTTGAACAAGCCAGAGGGAGATAGATGGATGGGAGTTGAGGGGAGTTTATTCTCTTATATATGAAAGAGAAAAGACCCCACATTTCCAGGATGTCAGGTTCCTATCTAGCTGGGCCTTCCTAGCCAAGGTGGTCTTCATTCTTTGATAGCATCAGAATTAAGTCAGCCTTTTGTATGTTTTCTTTGGAAGTCATCTTCAAGCTCTAGGCTCTTCTATTTGTATTAAACACACTGATTTTGCAAGGATAGCCAAAGAGAGAGGTGAAGGAGACTCTCTCTAAGAGTATCTACTCACATATCACATTTTCAGCAGACTGTGTGTGAATCTTGGATGTTAATAGACTCAAAGAGAGTTTCTACATAACAAAACTTCATTCTGATGTAGTACAATTTGTATTATATCAGCAAATAACTATGAAAGCATTTACTATTTGATACTTGTTTGTCCAGAGACAAAGTAGAAAACAGTGGCTTTAGCTATAGACATTGTAAGTAAATTTCTAGATCTCAAATTTTATTTCTTCTTTTGAGATACTAAAATATGCTGAAACATCCTAGTCATAATTCTAACCATGGGAACTACTGAAACTCAATCACAGGTATTTACAGACTAGTGTGTTGTTTTGTTGTTGTTGTTTTCATTAAATGTCATATATTTCAAGAATATCAGTCTAGATAAAAAGCAATGGCATGATACTATATGTTTTTACATTTTTCAAAATGTATATGTGCAAATGCATATCTGCGTGTATGTATGCCATGTGTAGGCATGCCCTCTTAACACAGAGGATGTCAGAACTCATAGAACTTGAATTAAAGGCAGTTACTTGTGAGCCACCCAAAGTGAGGCTGAGAACTGGGGTCCTCTGGAAGAGCAGCAAGTGCTCTTCACTGCTGAGTCATCTTTACATTACCCTGAAAATAGTTTTATTAAGGAGTCAACTCTTTAGGCCAGTGGTTCTCAACCTTCAGGTCGTGACCCTATGAGGGGTTTGCATATCAGGTATCCTGCCTATCAGATATTTACAGTACTATTTGTAATGGCAGCAAAATTACAGCTATGAAGTAACAATGAAATAATTTTATGGCTAGGCATCACGGCAACATGAGGTATTTTGTTTAACCATATGAAAGGGTTGCAGCAGGAGGATGTTTCAGAACTTGGTGTCTAAAACCCAGAACCAGAAAGATACATATGGCATGTGTTCACTTATAACTGGATTTTAGCCATGTAGTACAGGATAACTATCCTACAACCAACAGACCAAAAGGAACAGGAACATGGACTTTGTAAACTCTAAATGGGATACTTCGTCCTAGTTGAGCTACCACATAGGCTCCCAGTGCAAGAGGAAGCTCTTAGCCCTCATATGACTGGTGAACCAAGGGGGGCTTAGAAGTGGGGGCACCCCATACCAGAAGAGTAGGATAGGAGGGAGAGGGGGTAGAGCAAGGGATGGTGGTACCAAGAGGGTTGGAGGGAGGGGGGCTGTGATGGAGATGTGATTTGAAGTAATAAATAAACATAATAAAATAAAACCAGTGTGAAATAACATGAAAGTACGATGCGTGAAAGAACATGTGCAGACATTTCCACAGAATCCTAACCATGTATGGGGCCAGCTAATAACCTCTGAGGCCCCAGTGGCTCAGTTCCTGCCCAGAGCAGAGCAGACACTATGTACTGCACAGTGGAATAACAAGAGGCCCACATTCTATTTACTCTCTAGTGCCATATTGGTCCTTTCAGAGGCCTTGCCCCTAATTTGTAATTTGTTTTCACTCAATGCCTTCTTTTTTAAAGGTCTTCAAACTTTGAAATCTCAAATCCTCTTCATCTATTCCATTCTGATGATAATTTTTAAATATCATTTTAACAGTTGTAGACAGAATTCGTCTTCCCAAGTAAATACTTTTTTTTTTTTCAGCACACTTCTAGCATCCTACCTATAACCCTTGCTCATTCTTCAAATTTAAGAAGACTCTGGACCCATTCTGGCACAGAGCTAAACTGTGAATTCACAAAAGAATAATCTCTAATGGCCCAGAGACCCTTGAAGAAATGCTCAACATCCTTAATCATCATAGAAATGCAACTCAAGCTGACTCTGAGATTCCATCTCACATCTGTCAGAATAGCTAAGATCAAAAACTCAGATGCCAGCACATCCTGGAGAGGTTGTGGAGAAAGGGGAACACTCCTCCACTGCTGGTGGGAATGCAAACTTTACAACTACTATGGAAATCAGTCTGTTGATACCTTAGAAAACTTTGAATAGCTCTACCCCAAGACCCAGACATACCATTCCTAGGCATACATCCAAAAGATTCCTCACCAGATCACAAGGACAACGCCTTAACTATGTTCATAGCATCTTTATTTGTAACAGGTAGAAACTGGAAACAACCCTGAAACTGCAACTTAGTTATCAATTGTATTTATTAATAAGTATAAGCTATAAAATTAGGCCAGTGGAGCAGCTAGTGGGCTGTTGGGAAGCCATCAGGCCTGGCCCATCTTAACTGGTGCCTGACCAGTCTTGGGGAAAAAGCCCTAGACCAAGGGTGGCCTTCACCACCTGCAACCTAAACTCTATTAACTAATATCCTCATTAATAGTGATAAGTTGTTATATTAGGCCAGCAGAGCAGCCAGAGGTCTGGCAGGAGATTAGCAGGCCTGACTTGCCTAGAAGCCTATAAACCTGGTGAGGCAGTTTCAAGATATTTATTAATAACAATAAACTGTTATATTAGACCAGTGGAATTGTTGGTGGCCTGGAGGGACGGCTGCCAGGGCTTGGCAGGAGGCTGATGGGCCTGGATTGTTTTGACTGGTGGCATATAGGCCACTAGCAGCCCTTTCCCCAATAATTGAATACACCAAGATCTTTTAATGTTTCCAAGCTTAACCAATAACTGGGCAGACTCTCAACTAGATAATCTTAATTAACCCAGACCACCTAATCCCAAACATCCATGTGGCCTGGTGTACCTTTGCAGAGCTCTCAGACACATCTGTCTGCTTCCATGTCTCCTGGTAGAAAGAAAGATTCCTCTGTGTAAAATTCAGGGTTCCTGTTTCTACCTCAGGAAGACCCACCTTCCTATACTCTTTCTGCCCAGCTAATTGGCCATCAGCAACTTTTATTAAACAATCAAGAGAATGCCTCAAAAGGGGCAGTAACCAGATCTCAGCATTGAAATCAGCCTTTCAGAACAAATGTATTAGACCTTCCTCCAACACAACCCAGATGTCCTTCAACAGAAAAATTGATAAAAAATATTGTGGTACATTTACACAATGGAATACTACTCAGTTATCAGAAACATTGAAATCATGCAATTTGCTGCCAAATGGATAGATTTAGAAAAGCTCATCCTGATTGAGCTGATCACACTGATGTTAAACATAGGTAGAAATCCAAATGAAAGCCCTCTTTCATGATATAGGAAAGATAACATCATAGATCAAATAAAATGATAGTCAATAATCAAAACTAAAACCTTGCTGAAATCCTCTGACAGTAATGTCTGTATGTGTTCTTCATTTAAGAACATGTTAGAAATTATAACAAATAGCTGCTAATGACTAAATGTGAGTAGATGTCATAATGATTAATTATGTTGATTATTTCCTACTGATGTCTCAAAAATACATTTTCTCCCAACTGACATCTCAGGAAAGGAAACACTCAACTCTGTGCTATTACTTAGAAATAACAAACTCCTTAAAAATCTTATATTCTTAAAAAAAATGTTAACAAGCAGATTTCAAAGTTTGGAAAAAGCAACTGAATATAAAGACATCTGTAGCTAGCTCTTGCTGCCACATTAGAATCTTTTTTCAAACTCTGTTTTGCCTTTGGATTGATTTTTAAAGTATACCTGTGACTGACAAGGCTTTCATCTCGGTACCCTAGCACAAATGTACATTTAAAGTAAAAGTGAGCAAGCAAACAAAAGTTGTAATTTACTTTCAATCAAAGCATTAGCCTGGCTTAAAACCTTCCAGGAATCTTGCCACCTCAAATAAGATCTCCTCTAAGGAAGCTTGCCATGTCTAGACAGCAAAGCCTATGACAAACTGCAGTAAATTTGGTTAAATGTTTGGCGATGGCATTGTGTAAAAGGCATCACTCCTGCGGTTTCAGTGAACCTTGGCAGACATGACTTGGGAGAGTTATTGACCTTTTGTAAGCAGCAGTTTCTTCACCTGCTAATGAGGAAAACTAATATTGCTTCTGACATGGACTTAGTAAGAAAATTATGTGGAAAAAATGTTTATATGTCACTGAAGCATAAGGATTATTGCTTAGCAGTTTTCCTCATGTGCACTTGGTGAAATGAAGATTGTTGGGATTGGTGAACTTTGGGTTATGATTTCCAGTATCATTTCTGTTATCAAGAACAGTTTGAAGCTATAAAGCTGGCTCAGCAGTTAAGACCTGTTGCTGGGGAATCACGAAGATCAAAGCTCAAATCTGCTAATGCTGGTTACTGAAGCTCCAAGGAACCTGATGCCTTCTTCTGACTTCCATATGCACTCAGGGACACACAACTACACACACACACACACACACACACACACACACACACACACACACACCCCACACCGCTGCTTTATCCATTCACACAGAAATAAACCCAAACATTCTTACACAAATAAATAAAATTTTGAAACCATATCTTAGAATGGTCTTTCTCACCTAAGATCAATTTGTGATATTTTATGGACTTAATAATTAAAATGAGTGTGAACAAATATATTTTATGCAGTGTCAGTTTTCAAAACATAATGTATCTGGCCCCAATAATTAAATTGTCAAGTTGCATATATGTGCTCTAACTGAAGACCTCTTGGCTTAAGTATTATTAGTGTCAATATGCAAATATAATCATATGTCAAAATAACATCAGTAAAAGTAAGTTTAAAACTTAACTTTGTGAAGATATTCTATGACGGTCACCACTTTTACAAAACCTCTCATTAGTTTTTTGTGCTTCATCTCCCTTTTTAGAAAACCTGTGCAACCAATTCAAATATCCTACCTTCACAAACTCCTTTTACTACCTCCTTCTCTTTTAAAGTGCTTATACATGGGACTGGAGACATGGCTCAGCTGTTAGAGCACTGACTGCTCTTCCAGAGGACCAGTGTTCAATTCTCAGCATCCATTTGCAGTCTCACAACTATCTGTAATCCCAGATTCAGGTAATCCCATTCCCTCTTGTGACCTACATGCTTAGCAGGGACATACATGACACGTATACATACATTTAGACAAAACATCAATACAAATATATGTTTTTAAAACATGCATACTCTGACAGACATTGGTTGTAGAGCAGGAATTATGAAGGACTTACCTACCCTGTCTTGGCAGAGCTAGGCTGTCGACTTACCTGCTTCCAAGTTTTATCCTTTTTGGACAGAAGTCTGTCTACAGTTGAAGCAAGTGGTTTTTCTTGCCAAGAGAATGGCTTACCACCAATTTAATCATCTCCCACTGGAGATTCTTCGATGCTCATCTTCTACTTGGAGTAATATAGGGGGTGCTGTCAGGAGCTGACATGTCTCGATATCAAAAAATCTTAAATTAAGAAAACATCTTTGAATGCCATATTCTGCAGATCTCTTGAGGTTTTTGAAGATGCCCTATCTATCTCTTATATTTAGATAAGCAAATATTGCTTGTCTCTTAGCAACTTGATTTCTGAGTAGCTTAGAAAATAACTGTGATAGACTGTCATAGTAACTAACAAAATGACACGTTTTCATGACTATTAGTTTCCGTTTCTTAATTATACTAAACAGTTTATTTTCATTACTATTAGTTTCCGTTTCTTAATTATCCTAAACAGTTTATGTCAGAGAAATGGGGCCAAATGGCTGAAGATTGATGCTGTAATGTATGGAGAGAAAATGGGAACTGTCCAGGCAGCCACTGGTATGTCATTTTTTAGTTTTGGAAGCTGCAGGCCCTGCACTTCCTATATAATCAGATATATTTATCCCTCTCAGGTCTCTGAGGTGGTTGAAGATAGCTAGAGTCTCATAGTTAAATTTTGAGTTGTTTAGGAATCAAGAGGGTGTTCTGGATCTAAGAAGATATTTTTAAAATTATGAGGCAAGTTAGTATGAAAGCTGAGTTAGATATAGAACTTTAAACTCATGGTGATGGTTAGATAGTAGAATGTTAAAGTCAGGTGCCAAATACATATGGACTGGACATTGGGAATGTATGCTAAGCCATATAACTCTTATAATCGTGGCCGATTTATTTCTGTTGTTTTGTATTGTATTTATAGTTATAAGAAAAAGAACCATTATTTGGACTGAAAGGGAGAGCTGTTGGGGGGAAAAATAAATACCTTAAACTAAAAAAAAAAAAAAAAAAGAAGGGAAGAGGATGGTGGGGCTGAGGGGGAGGAGGGGGGAAGGGTGGGACTGGAGGGGGGATTAGGGAGGGGATTGTGATTGAGATGTAACTTGAAGAAATAAAAAATAAATTATTAAAAAAAAAATGACAAAAAATGGTGAAAGATATGCTATAGATGATGGTTTACAGGTTGATGATCAATCAAACTTATGGGTTTGTAAGATATAAATATAAATGTTTTTAAATAATAACCATATGGAACATCTGGTTCACAACCTGCCATGTGACTTCACCATCTTGGATGACCACATGAGATAAAATAAATGTAAAACTTCTTGGTCCTGATAAAAAAAAAAAAAACAAAAAAAAAAAAACATGCATACTCATTTTGACATTCTGGTATACACTTTAAATCCTAAACTTAGAAGACAGAAACATGAAAAATAGTAATTCCAGACTAGCTTCAACTCCAAACCAAGTTCAAGGTCAAAGTGGATTTCTTGAGAAACCTGCTTCAAAAAAGCCAAATGGAAAAACACGTATGAATACATTCACTACTGTTTTGAACGTCTTACACTCTTCCAAAACCTGTGCAGAAATGAGCTTCTTCATACAATCACCCATGGTCAGTGTGGGTCAGATCCCACCTCTGTATGGAGAAGGTGATAAAGTCCAAACTCCAATACAGTTGATCAACTCTTAGGTCAATCGCTGGCTAAGTTGAGACCCACTCTACTAGCTGAAATATGTCAATGAGTATTCCCAAGGTGGTCTGTTGAATATTTATTGATTGTGCCTCTGCTGGGTTTCTGGCATTCTCCCAGACATGGGTTATATAGTTGTGAAAGGGCTGTTGTAATGCTAATATCTGTACTTCACAGCAGTGGAGAACAGATAAGCAAGTGAATCTTCAATAGAATATCAAGGAAAGGCAACTTCTGTGAGGGGGGAAAACTATGCCATAAAATGTGTGAGGTCATTATTTTTTCTTCAAGTTACATCTCAATGGCAATCCCCTCCCTACTCCCACCTCCAGTCTCACCCTCCCACCCTCAACCCCCCATCCTCTTCCCTTTTTTTTAAATTTAAGGTGTATCTTATTTCCCCCAACAACTCCCCCTTTCAGTCCAGCAAATGTCTCTTTCTCATATTAATAGATACAATACAAAACAACAGAGGTAATTAGGCCACAGTTATGAGGGTTATATGGCTTAGCGTACATTCCCAATGTCCAGTCCATATGTATTTGGTACCTGACTTTAACATTCTACTATCTAACCATCTCCATGAGTTTAAAGTTCTATATCTAACTCAACATTCATACTAACTTGCAACACAATTTTAAAAGCATCTTCCTAGATCTATAACACTCTCTTGACTCCTAAACAACTCAAAATTTAATTATGAGACTTTAGCTATCTATTCTTCAATCACCTCAGAGACTTGAGAGGGATAAATATATCTGATTTTATAGAAAGTACAGGGCCTGCAGCTTCCAACACTAAGAAATGACATACCAGTGGCTGCCTGGACAGTTCCCATTTTCTCTCCATACATTACAGCATCGATCATCAGTCATTTGGCCCCGTTTCTCTGACAGATTTTGATTGTAGAGCAGGGGTTATGAAGAACTTGCCTACCCTGTCTTGGCAGAGCCAGGCTGTCGACTTACCTGCTTCCAAGTTTTGTCCTTTTGGGACAGCATTCTGTCTAAGGTTGGATCAAGGGGCTTTTCCTACCAAGAGATAGGCTTGCGACTAATTCAATCATCTCCCACTGGAGATTCTTCGATGCTCATCTTCTACTTGGAGTAGAATAGGGGGTGCTGTCAGGAGTTGATATGTCTCGATTTAAAAAAAAATCTAAAGTTACGAAAACATCTTTGAATGCCATATTCTGCAGATCTCTTGAGGTTTTTGAAGAGGCCCTATCTATCTCTCATATTAGGATAAACAGATGTTGCTTGTCTCTTAGCAGCTTTATTTCTGATTAGCTTAGAAAATAGCTATAATAGACTGTCATAGAAGATCAGCATGGCCCCTGCACGAGTTCATTTTTATACCCATGAGCATGTGGCCTCTGCTGACTACAATCAGTAGAACCATGAGCATTTTTTTTGCAGTGTCCCCAGTGTCATGGTCACCAAGGAACACAGTTCAGTCAACATCTTCAAAGAACAACACTGTCACTTAAAGAAGAGGCAGAGATAGATGAGTGTCTTATGTTGGTGTCTGTTTCTCTTGCTGAGCAAAGCTCTCCAAAGCTGATGCAACTTTATGAACTATTTCATGTTGCAGACACTCTACTAGACATTCCTCCAAAAGGCAGGTAAAGCCTTAGATATTCCAGGTGTCATGTGCAAAAACACTTAAGTGGAAAAAAATGTGTTCACATTAAGTGTGACACCAGATGAGACAATCCTGCAAAGAGATGTGAGTCCAGTATGAGACTCATATTCTCACCAAGGAAATATTATAGGACTAATACTCATTCTCACACAGCTTAGAAGGGTATATCTGTGTAAAAAAACAGAAAACAAAACAAACAAAAAACCCCACAACCTTCCCCAATATAACTTCATCCCATTAGCCATGTACAACTAATTCTCTTGTATTTCCTGATGATATTTATTCTTTGCTTCTTTCTATCTATAGAATGTCTATATCCAGATCATTGATCAGATCCAGTCTTGAATTCCAAACACACAGATTTGCTCCTCAGGCTCATTGGGCTATTGTGTCTTCTCCATTGGAACAAACTTCTCATTTCTTAGCAAACTCAGAGTCTATTTTTGTCAGTCCATATGTTTATTCATCAATTGACCTGACAAGAATCAATCTAGCCCCTATCTACATATTTATCTCTTCTTTTATTCAATATTAAATAAATTTAATTATTAAACACCTCTGGTATGTTCACTGTTTATGAAATAAATCAGTGCATGCACTACAGGCAAAACATGTATATCTTTCTAAAGCTGCATTCTTTTTTCTCTTTTTTATGAGAGAGAGAGAGGAGTGTGTGTGTGTGTTTAATGGATGTGAATACATGTTGTGGTGTGCCACAGTGTATATATGAAAATCAGAAGAAAACCTCCCATCTCACTCTTTGCCTTCCACACTATTTCTTACGCAGTTTTTTTTTTTTTTTTTTTTTTTGTATAGTTGTTGTTGTTGGTGATGGTGGTGGTGGCTGCATAAACTTGGTTACCTGGCCCATAAGCTTATAAACAGTGTCCTGCCTCTACCTAACATTTCCCAACAGAAACACTGCCTTATATGCCAGCTACCATGCCTGACTTCCTGTGGTACTAGCTCAGCTCTTACCCTTTGCATAGTGAACACTTTATACTCTGAGCTCTCTTGAGTAATCTCTCTGTCCAAGACTACATTCTGATCTTGAAGGATTTCCTTACTTTTTTCTTCAAATGAGCCTGAGAACACAAAAGTAAAAATAGTTGCTCTAGTAATGCACATTACACATTTCTTAGATTATAAATTAAAGTCTGAAAATCTTTTACACGAAGCAGCACTTGATGTGATGTGATTTGAGTGGGCAGTTTTACAATGAGCATGAGATCTAATCATTATCATACTCAGAAGGCATGTTTATAGAGTTAAATGAAGTAAATCTGAAGCCTGGAAGGTTTGTTTCCTGTTTTACAAAACCGTATGTTTAAAGTACATATGTAAAAGACCTCATTGCTGGAGATTACATAACTCAATAATAATTTAAAATGTAGATATCAGTTTTAAAATGTGAAGAGACATATGCTTTTGGAAAATTCTTTTAGAGGATGTGTAATCACGCGTTCTGTAGATCACCATGCAATGATTCTTCCACTTTCAAGTTAATCACTTGTGGGGAGCTCAAAATGCCCTGGAGATTTATTTCCTACCTACCCTATGACCAGTACACAAATACTTTAATGTTATTTTCTAGCTCAATAGGGAAGGGAAGGGAAGGGAAGGGAAGGGAAGGGAAGGGAAGGGAAGGGAAGGGAAGAGAAGGGAAGGGAAGATGGAAAGGAAATGTAGTAAAGAGCTTTTGTTTGAAAATTGCTAAGTTTACTTCTCCGTTACCTCTGCCTGACAAAAAGCAGGGTTTCTTACTCTCCATGCTTCCTGACATTTTAGACCATATTACTCTTCTCTTGTGGACTGTCTTCAGCCTTAAAACGTATTTAGCAAGATCTCTTATCTCTGCCTACTCAGTACAAGTGCTACCCAGTCAAAAATGGCTCCAGCTATATCCTGGTGTCCCAAGCACAGCAAAACCATCTCTGTTTGAGAATCACTATGGTATATAGCCAGGTGTGTTAGCTTTCATTCTAATAGAGTAGCCAGGAATCCTTTCAGATTTATGCCCCAAACTCAAATCTCACCAAACTCCTCCTCAATTTACATGCAGTCAAGGGGGAAAAAAGCATCCCTTTCAGACTCTATTCTCCTGGGATTATAGACAGAATGCCACCATGCTGTGAGACAGCTATTTCCTGGGAACTGGTCCTCTGGGAAATTCCCAAGCTTTCTCCAACTGGTTAGTTCATTTAGTCTTTACAAGCTGCGTAATTTTACTCAGCATGCAGCTGGCAAACAGATTAGTTGATTGGAATTTAAATCTAAACATTAAGTGTATACAAGCAGGGTAAAAAAAAAAATAATAATTACCTAGTTGTTCCTAACTGCCGCACACATAGATGACTATAGATTGATTTAACTATAGAGTATTTTTTAGTAAATGGGTGTTTTTGTGGAGTTTTTTTCTGTAAGTTGGACAAACTGTTTTGAGTGGAAGAGATTCACATCAATAGACTGCTTAATATGACTAGGTTTGCCATGCCATAAGAAAGTTAGGTATGTATTATCTAAAGGAAGAGTTAGACCATGGAAGCAGGGTTTGTGAAGAAGTGTCTCAAAATCAGTTTTGAAAATCATATCAGAAGTGTAAATTTGGGTAGACCAAAGATTGAGACCAAAGTATGTCCTGACAGGCTTAATAATGATGGAGATGGTCTGGTGGTTTTATGTGCCTCCCATACATAATTAGATTAGCTACAAGAAGACCTCATGGAGACCCTAGAGATTACACTCTATGGTTTGTGGACATGATGAAATGCCTTCTGACTAAGCCCAGCCATGGGAAGTAGCTGCTGGAAATGTTAGCTGTGAGCAGAGAGCAAAGGAGCACTAGTGGTCCAAATCAGAACGAAAAAAAAAATCTCATCACCTTCCCCCATACATCCAAACCCTTTGTCCTTCCCAGCCTTTGAACATTATTTCACATTCAGCCTCTGTTCAGCCTCTATGTAATAACAATGTGGTTCGTTGATTGCCCTCTCCGAAGGCCTGATGCTTCCACTTCTCAGTGCCATGCAAGTAAACACTTATAAGGTAATAATCCAATTGACGGCGTTATAGTGTAAGGCAGTATCACTTTCATTTTACTGTACGTTACGAACTGTGCGCTTCTTCATCACTCAGGCAAGAATGCTTTCCCGTTCTCTTTCATCAGTCCCGTCATGAAGGATGTTGAGGTTCTGTACAGGATTTATCAGTTTCTAGTTCAAAAGAACCATCAGGAAAAAGGGAAATCACACAGAGAAGCAGTTCAGAAATGCTTGTTTTCAGTTATAAATCCTACCTAACATAGCAAAAATAATTGATTAAGGGAGACATTGGTGACTGGAGCTATCATTCAATCTCTGGCCTTTGATTACAGCATAAGCCAACTGGATTTTTTCTGCAGAAATATATCATTCAAGTCAATCTTGCCTTATTCGTATCCTTTATACAACATATGCAATTATGTAACTTAGATAAATGTCAGGCTCTATACATGCTGATTTCTCCAATGGATAATCAAGTGGGAAATTTTTGTAGAGAAGCAAAATAGAAATGACGACTTTGTTGGAGGCAGATTTCAGCCAGTGTGGAAATGGTACTGAAATATATTCTAAGGAGGTTGTTTGCCTTGTAAAGATTTTATAAAGAATTAGTAAACATGAGTTTGAGAAGCAATTGTAAACTTGGTGTGAATAATTTAAACCTCTTTAGGCTTAGAAAATAAAGGGAAAAGAGAATGGAAGAAAGGAGAGAGAGTGAGGAATAAATAGGAGAAGGAGGGAATATGGGTGTGGAAGCAAAAACAGGAAGAAAATGTGAGAAGAAGCAGAAAAAAAGGTAAGGAGAGAGTGAGGATTTGAAGAAGACAGTGAGAGCAAATTGAAGAAAAATGTTGAGACTCATGCCATAGGATACAGTTTGAGTATCCTCTATTCAAAATGCTGAGATCACAAGTGTTTCTGATTTTGGATACTTTTCATATGCATAATGAGAAACTTTTAAATTGGGGACCCAAGTATCAACAAAAGGGCATGTATGTTTCCTCTACACGTCCTTTGCCCTTCCTGAGGGTGTACTCCAAAGCGTTTTCAGTGTGGCTTGAGCTGTGATACCACACAAGATCAGGTGTGGAGCTCTATGCTTGTGGCAGCATGCTGGCACTGCGATATTATTTATTTTTGAAGCATTTTGTATTTCTCAATTTTGGGTGTATGCTCAAATTTTATTTCAAATGCATCTGAGACATTCTAAAGTAGTTACTCCATTATGGCTCCATCCTGGTGCTCAAAAAACATGAAATTGTCTCTTTTTATTTTGTTACTTCTGTGTTGTCCTTGGCTTATTTTTTATTCTGTGCTGACCTATGCACTAAATCTTTATATTCCTTTAGCTGCAAGTTCAAGAAAGGTGAGGGCCCTTCTTTCACTGTTATCCTTATAGGATGAGCACAGAGTAAACTGCTGTGGGTTACTTCTTCATTCTGAACACATCATTGTGACTCAGAGGATGTTATCTCGTGATGAATACATCTACTGGCAGTGACAATGGGGAGAACTAGTCTCAGGCCAACTGACAAGAGAAGAAGTTGTGTAAGAAATAGCCATCGAATGACAGCTGGCTCCCTTTATAAGCTAAAATGAAAATCGACACTAGGCACATAAAAAGAGCAGACTCTATGAGTTTTTGTGATTTTTTTTCAGGTTTAATCTCTGAGTTTGCAAAACAAGCACTAATAATGTGAACTCCCAATCCTCTCTGTGCTCATCATTTTAAAGTTTAAATGAGATAGGTCATAGAAGTGAATCAAAAGAAATATTGGGTTTGAATTACTATTTTTCGAAAAATAGGGGTATACTGTGAGGATTAAAAAATACCATCTATCAGTTAAAATGAAATATCTCTTCTCTGGATAGTTTGTGATTTTCTTTATAGGTACATGAGCAATTACTGGTATAATATATAAGGATTATGTAAGATGGTAGGATATACTCACTGGCTGTATTCTGTCATATTTCTAATAACTCTGGGATATGAATAAATGATAATGAAACACTGAGATTCACTGAATTCCTTGGCAGCAGAAAGCAAATGTCCCCCACAGCGTATGAAGGCCACCTTTTGTCCTTAGATAGCAGTTTGGTACAAGGAAAACATGTCTTGATTTGAAACTTCAGTAGAACTGCCTTTGAACATCTATTTCCCACCTTATCATTGTTCAACTACAGGGGATTGGATAAGTGACAATTTTTATGTCCTTTAGTTTCTTGCCTGTGGTGTAGGGGTCATATCTGATTGGTGAGGCATTAGCTTGGAAGATAAAATATGGACACAAAGGTCCTCACATAGTAGATACTCAACCAGCACAGATTTTACATAGATTATCTGCTCTTGGTGTATTGTCTGAGGATTTCTGGATAATGAACAGCTCCCTCAGGACATGCAGATGATGTAAAGCTTGAGTTGAGAGGAACAGGTCAGGTGCTTGATACATGATGTTTCTTCATCCCAGGAAACTGAGGGTGTGAGTCAGTTTGGTAAGACAGACAGAAACACACTAACTGGTGCAGAATAAGGAATGTTTTCAGAATAGAGAATAGATCTGTGTAATCTTTTAAAATATATAGAGAGACAACATTATGATCTATAAGGTTGATGTTTGATGTCCTAATCAAGCCACAACAGTAACTTTTAGGTTTTTGAAGTAATTTTGTGATGTATTGTTAGGGCACAATCAGGGTATGACTCATCTCCTTGAACTTGGATGAGGCTCACTGGTCATCTGGTAGACATGTCTGACAGATTACATTTTAGGACTTTGGGAGCTGAAGGAGACATTTAGAGGGAGAAACTAGGGGTAGGCTAGATCCAGAACAACTTACCCTATATTTCTTCACTCAGCAATATTTCCATATGGACTTTCAAAAATAGAGAGAACCCTAGTCTTCACAACCAGGTTGTGCATAGATTGCTCCAAGGTCCACTGAAGTGAACAAAAGAGACCCTGAGGGAGCTGTGGAGTCTCTGTGTCTCACCAATGAGATAAGATCCCACTTCTCTGACCATGTGTGAGAATGCCTTCCAAATCTCAGGTCATATTTATTTTCTCTTGTCCAACTCTGAACTACAAGGAAATGAGATGTGGGAAAGATCATTGTGAGCTGTTTAATGCAATGCTCCTGAGAATTGTCACTTCCTATCTGTCCATTTGTAACTCAAGTTCAAGAAGACAGAGAAACAGTTAGAAGTGGTGCACCATGTTCCATGACACACAGCCACCTCTAACTCTGGTCCCAGTGGATCCAGTGTCCTCTTCTGGTCCCCTAAGGCACCAAAACACATTTAGCATATACACACATAGACAAACTCACTTATAAATACATAAAAAATAAATGAATAAGATCTAATAAGTATATAGAAATGGCTTTATCTTTCTTTCACTCAAGTTGTTCTATTGTTACAATTTGCATACACCCCAATATACACATATATGTATATATTTGTGTAGATATAGATTGCATGTATATATATGAATTTATGTATTTTACTGAAATATTTGAGACTAAATGGTACATGTACAGTACCTTTATTTCAAAAAATACCTCTACCTTCTTTACAAAGAATAGCTTCCTTTTGCAAAACTGCTACGTTTTTGAAAACGAGAAAACTGGCTTTCAAACTATATGATTCTCTAATGTTCAAATTTCTTCTCACAAATAGGAATTCCATGTCTATATTGGAATCCAAGATGATATACTTAATGTGTTTTCCCTGTTTCTTTTACCCTTTTTAGCTTTGCCAGTATCCAAACTAGTTTTGAAATTTCTTACCATGTCCTTTTTGAAAAATGCCAACAGACACATTTTTTATTGTCCCTTCATTTCATGTTCCTACTTCTTTTTAATATGTTCAACATTAGACTGACATTGATGAAGAAACAAGAAATAATGTGGTTTTCTCCTGTGCTTTAGAGGATGGCAGGTACTTTCCAGAGTTTAGTTTGCATGCCTATATCATCTATGTGCTTATATGTTGTGTACATATGTGTTCTGTGGTTGACAAAGATTCTTCTTTTCTATTAGAGCTGGGAAACTTCTCATGTATATATCTGGAAAATAAATAGTTTTGGTTTTCCTGAGTAGAGAGTCTCTACTGCAATTACTCAGTGCACTGTAGCATACAGCAGCAAGGGATAAGATAGGACAAATAATGTGTGGCAGTGTTTCAAAAAGATTCTAGACATTAAAATTTGAATGATCTGTAATATTCATGTATCATGAATTGTCACATATAGCAAGGTTGACTTCAAATTGAGGATGGGCTGACCTTCTGATTTGATCTTCCCATCTCCACCACTCTAAATGATAGGATGATTGCCTAAAATCTGATTCTATATAACGTTAAGAGCTAAGCCATTAAGATCAAAAGCTCAAATGACAGCACATGCTGGCGAGGGTTTGGAGAAAGGGGAACCCTCCTCCATTGTTGGTGGGAGTTCAAGCTTGCACAACCACTATAGAGGTCAGTCTGGAGATATCTTAGAAAACTTGGAATAGCTCTACCTCAAGACCCAGCCATACCACTCCTGGGTATACATCCAAATGACTCCTCACCAAATCACAAGGAAGTTGCTTCATCTATCTTCATAGCAGCCTTGTTTGTAATAGCTAGAAACTGGAATCAACCCATATGTCCCTCAACTGAAGAATGGATTAAAAAAAAAAACTATGGTACATCTACACAATGGAATACTACTCAGCTATCATAAACAAGAAATTATGCAATTTGCAGCCAAATGGAAGGAACTAGAAAAGCTCATTCTGAGTGAGCTAATCCAGACTCAGAAGGATGCACATGGCATCTATTCACTTATAGTCGGATTTTAGCTATATAGTACAGGATATCTATACCAAAACCAACACACCAAAGGGAACATGGACATAGACTTTTGTTTGTTTGTTTGTGTATTTTTTTTTTTTTTTTTTAGTTTTCTCTCCCTGGCAATGAGACCCTTTTCACTGGTGGTACTGCCTTGTAGGCCCCCAGTGTATGAGGAGGCTTTTGGCCCTCATATGACTTCTGAACTGGAGTGGGGGACTGTTATATAGGGATACTCCACTCCAGAGAAGTGGGGTGGAAGGGTTAGGGGGTAGAGGGTGGGAAGGAGGGGCTGGGAAGGGGAGAAAGAGGACAATATGATGGAGATGTATCCTGAAGCAACAAATAAATAAGTTAAAAAAAAACATAAAACAAGAGCTAAGCCATGACTTTCTGTGTTCTAAGCAAGCACTCAACAAACTGAACTATATCCCCATCCCATCTTTTTGATCTATCCAACTATTTAAAGATGAAAAGAAAAAGATGATGCTCTCCTGAATTGTGCTACAAGTGCAAATTTTAGAGCAGTGGTTCTCAGCCTTCCTAATGCTGTGACCTTTTAATACAGTTCCTCATGTTGTGGTGACTTCCAACCATAAAATTATTTTTGTTGTTACTTCATAACTATAATTTTGTTATTTTTATGAATTGTAATGTTAATATTTTAGGAAATGGAGATTTGACAAACGGGTCACGACCCACTGGTTGACAATCTCTACTCTAATCACTCTCCCTTCCTGTGTAACTAGAAGTGTTGCTGCTCCAAGCTACTGCTTTGTTCCCAACAATATCTGAATCCCATAGGTGTATCTACTATAAAGACTTTCTTCCAATATCTCCTTTGCCACTGAATGGCCTGATATGAGAGGAGAAGAAACAGAGCTATTTAGCTTAATATTTCTAAGTCTGTTTTTTTTCTCTGTTACTCCATATTTTCTCACTGGTTCTCTCTTCTCTGTGACTATTGGACTTAGAACTAATTGTCTTCTATTACACATTATACAATACTATTAGTTTGATTAATTAATGCATAATACATCCTGGAGACTAATACTAATTTGTTTATTCCTAGTGGACTCATTAAGGCTTGCTGTATGAATGTGGGATTAGGTTCAGAAAGGAATCACCTCAGAATGATTGACTCTCATGTCAGAAAAGAAAAAAAAAAAGAATCCAACAAAGAAAAAGAAAATGATGTATCCCCCCCTCTCTTTAAACATAGAGACAAAGAAAAGGATTTCTGATGCTGTGTGCAAAGAGGTTGGCTTATGATGGTAATATTTTAGAGTACCATCTCTTATCGACTTTCTAAAATTGATCATACAAAAAAGCAATTAAAGCTGTGTGCTAATGTTTTCCTCCATAGGTGACAGAGCAACGAGGACTTGTATCTGTGGTCTCATTCTGCATGCTGCTGCATATTTTAAGCTCAGTGTCTTGCCACTTATGCTCATGTCATTGTCCCTCATAGCAAACTTTAAGCCAACTCTAATAAGAGGACTGCTGGCAGGTGAAACCCAGCTCACGCGGTGAAAAGCAAGATCGAGTACAAGCTTCTCTTTTTCTTTTTTTTTTTTTTTGTGACACTAAGGAATGTAGGCTCATGAATTCTGGGCAAGCTCTCTACCCCTAAGACACTGCCTTGACTCAAAAGCACACTTCTTGATTACCTTTCTGGGCTATTTTCAGCCTTTTGAGAATTGTTTATGCACCTTGGTTAGCTGAGATGGACGGCATAGTAAATTGTAATTCTTCTCTCTTCAGTTTCTGTAGCATTGAAGTTCAGCTGTTAAGCATTCTGATGTAGCCTCTACTGGTACATGTAGAAATGTAAAGTCTTAGCCACCTTTCCTGAATGGTATTTCTCCAAAATACTTATCTTTCATTCAATACCACTCTTAAGATTTTGCCTTTCTGAAAAGAGCTGAAATCCCACCATCATGGGGAATTTACAAGCAGATGTGTGATCCTGAGTGTTATTTTTTATAAAAACCCATCTGTATGTTGCAATTAGAAGTCTTGGTGCCATTAGTATACAACTGGGCTGAATATGGTCAGTGCTTCCTCTTTTATTAAAAAGTCTCAGCCATGACATATATGCAGAGGACATAGGTCAACATGCTACAGAGTCCCTGATCTCTACCAGCCCCCATGACTCCTAGTCAGGTGATTCTGTGGGCCATGTTCGTGTGGTGTCCCTGACCCCTCTGGTTTCTTCAATCTTTCTGCCCTTCTGCATATATGTTATGGCTGAGAAGTTTGGTGGTGGTGTTGTCAGAATCCTAACAGTGAGATTGGGGGTTGACCCTGACTCTTTAGCCTGGTGTGGGACCCTACTCCTCCTGCTGGCTTGCCTTCCCCGGTCTTGATGTGATGTACCTAGCCTATTATCATAAACATAGCTGGTTATGCTGTACTTAGTTGATGTCCCTGGGAGGCATACTCTGCTCTGAGGCGAGGTGGAGGGAGGATTGGGGGAAAAGAGAGAGGTGAGGGATGGAGACTAGGGGAGAGGAGGGAAGGAAAACTATAGTCAGGATGTAATGTAATATGAGAGACGAATAAAAATTAAAAAAGCAGAGAAAAAAAGAAAACGCTAAAAGATTTGATGCAGCAGAAAGAAACAAGTGCATTGTAGTCATTTGCCTTGCGCAGGGTTTCAGTCATCTCAGAATGGCAGCGGCATAGTTCATAAAGAGTTATCATTATTGGCTAGCTTTAGCTATTTATGCTTTCAAAAATGAAGAGTAAACAGTTTGTAATCAATTTTCTCCAGGCCAAGGTTATTGGATGTCCTTCACAAGAGTTATTTCACTTTGGATAGGAACCCAACTGTAAACCCTGTAGTGCCTGTGCGGTTTGGACGCAATCATGTCTGCAGGTCTGGGGTTGAAGCAGATGACCTCCACAGATAGGTTGGCCTTGGGCGAAATTGCTAAGTAGGCAAAGTTCCCACTTCCATTTGTCATTTCTCCAGAATGCCCTCAGGCTGTCCTCAGCCTCCCAAGAGTTACTTACTCTACCCCTCACCTCATCAGACCCACTCCAATCCTAACACTCCAAATTTACTTGGTTATCCCTCTGCTCCCAAGAGGCTTCTAGGGTTGTAAGAAGTCATTTTCTAAGTACAATTATTTGAATAACTTTGTGTGATTATCATTTGCTCTTCTTTGCCTCCATCATCGCTTCCTTCACCCTTCATTTTGGAAGGATCCCACCAAAACCTCATTGCCTTTCTATAAAGGGAGAATTCAAGCCACAAAGATTTCAGTCTTGTGGCACAATCAAGAGGAAAATATTTTTGAAAATCTTTTCTTGCTTTTAAAGACCGTTTCCTAAGGAAACAGGTCCTGCAAGGACCCAGTGCCTTTCCTGATGGCATGAACCTTCCTTGGCTGAAAAGAGTACTAAATATTAAAGCAGATTTGCAAAAATAATTGGTTGGCAGGCCTCCTTGACTCTTTGCAAATCAGTAACCAGGAAAGGAGCAGGAGTCCTCTTAAGAGGAGAAAAATACAGAAGCAGGATGTAACCAAGAGAGTGGGGAGGAGAAAGGAGTGGCAAGAAGCAGGAGGGACAATGAACGCATAGCTGGATTTAGTATGGAGAAACTGCTCTCCCCAGCCAGAAAGAAAAAGATTGGCAGATCTGCTGTTCTAATAATTGTTTTATGTGAAACATTTCCAACAAGCTGTAGACTCAAAGGAAGCTGTAGAACCATAGAACTCCAGTGTTGGGAAGGAAGCTTCAAGTCAGTTTGTCCAAATCAGACACGGTAGAGGCGAGGAATTTCAAAACCAATATGAACTTGACTCAAACTCAAGATGAAGGAGTTTCAAATGCAACACAGGGAGTATTAGATCCATAACTAGATCAGCTAGTGTAGTGGAATAAAGCTTCTCCTTCCATCCAAGCCACTATCACTGTCCAGTGGGATCACAGGGAGTTCAAAACTGGAAGTGAGATATGTGAAATCCTATTTTATGAGTTACTTGAACTTGAATGAGGCACACTGTCTACTAAACCAAGCTTGATAACCTCACCTATAAAATCCAGAATAACACATATGAGTACCAAATGATTTATCTCAGTACAATGCCTAGTATATTATATGCAATCAATATGCCTCTTTTTAACAGCACTACCACTTAAACAGCAGTGTTTCCCTGGCCACAGATAGCAAGTCAACTATGGTCAGAGCAGAGTAAAATTAAGAAAGCTTGACAACTATGAAAAATATTTAGTATACTCACATTTGGATATTTCTAAAATGTTTTAGTAACAAAATTGTTTTTAGGTGTTTTTTTTTTTTTTATTCTAACTACTCACATTGTGAAAATAAATTACAGGTTAAGGTAAAATTAAAAGACAAGGATAGATAAAAAAGAGAGAATGACTCTTGTCACACAATGCTGAGTGGATTAGGGTAGACGGTAGCACTCTTCAATCTCTGTGGATTCTCAAGTTTACAGAAAGGTATTGCAAAGGGTCTGAAAGTATGCACACATAAAACAAATTTGATTTTAAATCCATTTCTGATAGACCTCCCTAAAACTGACTTACCCAAAATCCCTCTTATGGCCCACCAAGTTGACTCATCCAGTGAGGGTGCTGTAAGCCCAAAGGATCCGAGTCTGATACAGGAACCTACAAGGTGGAGGAAGAACAGCAACTACCTCAAGTTGTCCTCTGACCATTCACAAATAGATCTTAGAATGTGTGTATCTTTTCTTCACTCAAATACATGGATATAGTTAATCTGTTTTACATAACTTATAACTTTCATGTATCATAATATCTTAACATAAGTTTTCAAGGCATAAGAAAGTCTTAACTTTCTCCCACATTTAACTCTCTGGGGTGACATATATGTAGAACTGAAGTTGGGAACGAAGGTAATATTTGACATGCAATTTCTTTCACAGATTGAATTTAAAATAAATCTGTGTCAAAGGATTATTTTTTTCAGAAATCAAATGTTTATACTTATTGCTTCTTAACAATAATTGTCATGCATTAGAGATAATTGTTATGCTATCTAAATGTACCTCCAATTAATCATTATTCTTACAACCCTAGAAAAAAACATTTACATTAATTGAAATGTATATTTATTTTGAAAAGATGAAATAAAATGTTAATGTTTTTATACAGTGAGAGATTATATGAAAAGAGGGGGAGATTTTTAGGTAGAAATAACACTTTGGATATGCATTTTGTGCATGTTTGTGTGTGTGTATATATATATGTGTGTATACATATATACATATACATATGCATGTGTATATATATATGTGTGTGTATATATGTATATATGTACATATATGTGTATGTATATATGTGTGTATATACATAAATGCAAATACACACACATATATGTGTATATGAAGATGTTTCTCTAGTTGCTGTAGGATTTTTGGCCTTTGTATGCATTTAGAATGATGCATAACAGTATCTATGAATTGTCTACAGACATGCTGGTGAACTCTGTGCAGTAGAGACACTGCCCTCCTCCCTCTGTATAAAATACAATCTGGACTCCATCTGCACAGCCCTCACTACACTTCTAATACACGAATGACTGTTCACTCAGTTTTCCTTTGAAGCGATTTTGACTCCATGTCTCCCACGTCTTTGTAACATGTTCATCTTCACAGCAGTCTTTTACAGCAACATGAGAGTCCTGTAATTATCAACTTTCGAAAACTCATATTGATTAAACAGAAATATTCTGTTTGTATTTTTTAAATCCCCAAAGTATATCCATGAAACAATATGAGCTCATGATGAAAAATTTTGAATGTCAACCTCAATATTCACATTAGCGAATTTCTTCATATGCCTACATAAAAGAAGCTACCTGAAAGGTACCATATTGAGTGGTGCATCACGTATGAGGTTCTGGAAAATACAAAACTAGAGATGCAGTGAAGAGACTGGTAGTTTCCAGGGGTTAGTGAACAGCAGAAGGGGAGTGAGCACACACAGTATTTTTTGGTGGGACAAATATTTCTGTGCAATAGTAAAATGGTAGGTAAACTGGGCAAAGACCATAGCATGCATGTCAGCAAGCATACAGTCTACTCTGACCTATGGACCTTGTGTAATACTGTTCCAGTTGATGTAGGCTGAGAAGACAGCTCAGTTGTTCAGTGCTTACACTGCAAGCAACCTACACCCAAGATTTAATGCTCACAAACCCAGGTTTTTTGTTTTGTTTTGTTTCTTAAAACTTTGAGGAAGCATGTTTTTGTATTCACAACACTGGGAAGGCAGAGATCAGGAGATCTGTGGGATCCACCTAACCAATTGGTGAGATCCCTGCTTCAGAAGAAACAAGCAGATGGGCCATGTGAGAGAATACCTGATATCGTCTTCTCACTTCCACACATGCTGGCATATTCACACACACACACACACACACACACACACACACACACACACACACAC
>CAJQZJ010032904.1:856616-917425 GCA_907164525.1 Lophiomys imhausi
ACACACACACACACACACACACACACACACACACACACACACACACAGCACAACAAAAAATAATAGGTAGGGGAAAGAATTCCCTACTCACATCAGAAATCATGGTTGAGATCCCCTTGAAAAGAGAAATAGAAAGGCATGAACATTTGTGTAAAACAAATTTGACCCCACATAGAAGCCTTCAGAGATGAAGACTCAAAGAAACTAAATATCTCTCTTATGGACTTCTCATGTAAGTAAAATCCATAGAGCAGGAAATATGTGTTCTTAACTGGTTTTAGATGTAGTTGGCTAGCATTGGGGTATTTACATCATTGTTTGGCCATAACTGTAGTCCTGATACTGTGCTTTATGAACACAGTCTTATAGTATGATGGAGGAATTAAATGATATTGTCACATGATAATAATTTGGAACAGAGTTAGCAAGGACTTCTTGGCATCCTGCATGGTGTTCCTTCTGCCCAGTCATAGAGTAGAATAGTTACTCTGTGAAGTTCTTCAGGAGATGGAATTGTTCAAAGGCACCACATGGCAATCATATTTTTTGCCTTCTTGAATATAGCAGATGTTCTTTAGGAACAGCAGACCTGGTACCCCATTAATAGGCTCATTGATTGTAACAAATGACCCATGGCTATGTGTGGCAACACTGAATGGCAGTTTGCTACTTCTTGGAACCAGTGGGGTGGGATTATATGTATATATATATATGTATATAATTTCCATATATGTATATATATCCATATATATACACTCTGTTGTGAACCTGAGGACTTACTAAAATGTTCCATTTTTAGTGAGAGATTTAGAAACTGATTTAGACCTTTGCCCCTCAAGTTACTTTGAGTTTTCTTTTTTGAGAACTGTTTACTCTCCATCCCCATCAACAGAGTCAACTGTACTGGGTTAGTGAAGAGGGTGGTCCATGGCTCACACACCCTGTTATTTGCAGAAATTTCATTCACAACTGGAGAGAGAAAGCAGACAGAGCTTGTTACTATGCTACAGTGAAGGGTAGTTCCACTCTCTTCCATTCTTTTTTTTTTTTAACATTTATTGATTACTTCAAGTTACATCTTCATTACTGCCTCCTTCCTCCACCTCCTGCCATTCCCACCCCCACCCTCTAGCCCCCTCTCCTGCCCATCCCATCCCTCTGGTGTGGGGTACCTCCATGTATCAGCCCCACTAGGTTCATAGGTCATTTGAGGGTTAAGAGCTTCCTCTTGCACAGGGGGCATACATGGCAGTTCCACTAGGGGGAGTGTCCCACTAAAAGGTAACCAAGTCCATGTTCCTGCTCTTTTGGGCCAATTGATTGTACGATGGTTATCCTGTACTATATGGCTAAAATCCAGTTAAAAGTGAGTATATGCCATGTGTATCTTTCTGAGTCTGAGTTAGCTCACTCACGATGAGCTTTTCCAGTTTCATCCATTTAGTTACAAAATGGATGATTTCCTTTTTCTGATAGCTGAGTAGTATTCCATTGTGTAAATGTACCACAGTTTATTTATTTATTTATTTTATCCATTCTTCGGTTGAAGGACATCTGGGTTATTTCCAGTTTCTAGCTATTATAAATAAGGCTGCTATGAACATTAGTTAAGGAGATATCCTTGTGGTTTGGTGAGGAAAATTTTGGATATATGCCCAGGAGTGGTATGGATGGGTCTTGAAGTAAAGTTATTCCAAGTTTTCTAAGATATCACTAGACTGATTTCCATAGCGGTTGTATAAGTTTGCACTCCCACCAGCAATAGGGGAGTGTTCTACTTTCTCCATAACCTCGCCATCATGTGTTGTCATTTGAATTTTTGATCTTAGGCATTCTGACAGGAGTGAGATGGAATCTCAGAATAGTCTTGAGTTGCATTTCTCTGATGATTAAGGAAGATTTTCCCAAGGTGTAGAATTTCTTCTGCCTTATATGAAAACATATGTCTTCAATGTTTGTCCAGATGTAAGACAGAAATACAGACTGCCTCTTTAGAGGACAGACCAGGGCATGTTGTCATTAGTCCTCTGGCACTGCATGCCTTGAGTGTCCACAGAAGCTCAACAATGACAATTATGTTGAAGATTTTTTTCCCTATCACTGGAAATAATGAATATATTGAAGGGTGGTTCTAAAGACCAAATAAAATGAAAACTATGGGGCTACATTTTTTTTTAACTTCTATCTTATATCAAATAGCATGGAACAGTAGCCATGCAAATAGACACTTTTTTGCCACCCATTCAAGTGGTACCAACTTCTGTAGGAGATACTTTCATTAATATGTACTTTCCAATTTTCTTTTAGTTATTGTACAGAATAAATTTTCAATGTGGTATTTTCATGCATCCATATCACTGTATTTGCTAATATTTGCTCCATATTACTCTCAGTTGGTCACTTTCTCCCATGACTCAGGTACCTTTTCTATTCTCCACAACACCCCACCCCATTTTATTTTAGTGGCTAGCATCATACATTTTACCTATGAGAGCCCAGATTCCTTTTTCTTTTCATTTACCTGCTTCAGACTCAATAGACACTTTGAAGAAACTTTAGCCTTGTTATATAGAAATGCTCTTCTAAAAACAAGGGTACTCATTGTTACTAAGTTAACATTCTAAACATTTCAGTGGTTTATGTTCAAAATGAACATGTAAAGGCATAAATATATGTTCATAATTGCCTAGTACTCTTAATGTAAATTTAATATATTTAATAAATTTATTGATTGTTTTTCTCTTACATTGAGATTTTTTCCTCTAAAAATTTTGTCTTATATGTGTGGTTTGCTGTATGCCTCATAATTATATCAATAGTGCTACTAAAAATAAAATATAATTCTGTAGTTCTTTCTACACAAGAATATATTAAACATAGTTTCATTGTTTATTTTATCTTATTTTTAATTTTTGGATTAATTCTCTTTATTTTTTATGATTTAGTAATGAAAACAATTTTTATAGTTTACAGTAAAAGTCTATTCTAAATATTTAGCCCAAGTTATTTTCCATTTTTCTATACTATATAAATATATTGTATTTGTTTTTGCTGCTCTTTCCTTTTTTTTTTTTTTACAATATAAGCAATTTTATGCCTTGGTACATTTTCTAGCCTATTTAAACACTTCTTTTAACATACACTGTTGTTCACGCACTATAATTACATAAAACTAGTCTTCACTCATGTAGTTAGCTGTGTGCTATCTCCTTAGTGGAAGTACAAATGTGTCCTAACACTGAGAATTTCAATGCTTCTGCCCTTCTGCTGTTAGTAATAATTCTATTATGAATAACCATTGGCCTTGGTATTTCATACTTGGGTAGTTTTTTTTTCTGTCTGTGAGGTGAGATCTTTACAATAAAATGTCAATATGTGCAATTTTGTCATATTGAAAAATTCTCCTTCAAAGAATTCATGCTATCTTGGAGTCACTCTGGCAAATTTGAGGAGGGTTGGCCTCGCCATAGTATTGCAACAAAGAACATTATAAGGATTTCATATTTCTAATAATTTAACATATGACAACTCACACTTTTAACTGATTAATTTATAGTTTTTTCTTAATATGAACAAAATTGATGATTTTTTCCCACATGCTCACATTTCCTTTACTAAATGACCCTACTTATATTTTTTGGAAAGGGAAAGTAGGATTTTTTTCATGGTTTCTTCATTTCTAAGAACCTTTTTTTATCATGGGAAGATAAACCATTTTTCTACAATATCACTTGTAAAATTTCAATTCATAATCTGGCAATTTATCTTGTAAGATATTAGTATATCTGTCTTGTATTTTATCACTTTCAAACTGTGAAGGCTAAAATGTCCCCACCTCCATTCATTCATTATGAAATAACCCATCTATACTTTCAGGTAGTAATTAATAAAAAAAAAAGAATCCCTAATCTATTTGGAATTTTTTTCAGTACAGAATCTTGTATCTAGGTTCAGTTTTATCTGCCATGAATTACTACATAAATGTTCCAGTACTATTAAAAAGCATTCTTGTTTCAGTGACCACAGGAGTCACTTTATGTTTTCTTATATACTGGAAATGGTGCTAGACTTTTATATTCTATGGGGTTGCTGTTTCACACTTCATACACCAATCACTCTAACTGGGAAACCAAAAATTATAAAATGTTCACCATGCTTTGAGTTGTGTGGGTGTGTTCTTGGCTTCCATTGCTCATCTTTTCGCGAATTTATTCTAATTTTTCCTGCTAGGTACATTTTAAAAACAAGGATGTTATAAGAAGCATCTACCTTCTCATAGTGTCTTTTATTTCCCTGATATAATTGTCATTTTTTAAAATAATGATTTAGTCTCTCTAAGAAGGTGATTGGGCATCTCATTTGTCTGACTCTAATTTTCTTCTTTTTCTGAAACCTAAAGTTTACTTTTTGCTCATTTTTATCTACTTTACTTCTTTAAGTTTAGTCTTTCTACTTAATACCCACAATGGTAGTTTTCTCGACCACTTTTCTTCTACCACAGTGATTTGATACTACATGAAGAGTACTGATATCTTGTTATAATCTTGGACATGTTATTTTAAAGGATTTTACATTATGTTTTCATGGTCCTTCAGATATAATGTCTGCTCTTCTGTTCTTAAATTCATGTATTATTTTCCTCTTATACTATTTCTTTTTCTGGACACATGGACAGTGTCTCCACAAAATATCAAGTGAGGATGGAGATACTGGACATTTGTGTAATATTTCAATTTTTAGTAGGAAATCAGCATTTGTTACACCTTTAAGTTAGGTGCTGAATGTGGGAAAAGGTGTTCATTGATCCAAGTTTTTATGTTGCTGGTTGATTATTGTCAGAAAGATTTGAAGATATTACTAAGAATTTACATAGATTATATATGCATTAATGAAATAGCTGTAAATTCCTCTCTGTCAAATGATTTTGAGCATTTGTTGTTTTCTGAGTACATGGTAGTCATGTGACTTTTCTCCATAGATCAACTAACAATGCTATTGATGATTTGGGGGTATTTTTCTACCACTTTTAGGCTAAACGAAGTTGGTTTATTGCTTGCTAATGCTCATATTTATTTCTGATAGTTTTGTGCATTGTAAAGAATAGTATTATCAGTCTTTATATTATGATTGTCTGGAGTGCTTTAGTTAGATTTGTTAGATTCAGGTAATACAATTATAGGAAATTTTGGAATATATATGTATTTTCTAGGAGATGACAACCTTACCATTTTATTTTCTATGGGACGTATACAGACAGGTAAGTTATGGAGGGGATTTGTAAGAATATTATGATGTTCTCTTCTTATAAATAATGGAATCACATTTTTTTTCTACAGGAGAGTCTCAGATGATTTTATATTTCTTTAAGTATTTCTTGTACCTTGCCGTTTTTCTCAAATGTCTTCAATATACAATTCTAGGAGAAAGATTCCCTAATCTCCCTTTGCAACTATTGCCCGAGTATTTACAATGTCAACCTTTCCCCAAAATTCTTTTAAGTAACTCCTCAAAAATATATCAAAACTATAAAAGAAAGTTAATTCCATATAAATTTTAAGCTTATTTTGGAGGGAGGACTTGAGTTCCATAGCACATGGGTGACCTTCATGGACAACTTGGAGACATTGGTTCTCTCTTCTTCCACCATATGGGTCCTGAGTATTAACTCATATCATCAGACATGGAGACAGTCTCCATGAAAATTAAAAGGTTAGATGAATAAGATTAATTTCTTCTTATTAACATCTGATTTAAATTCCATGTCTTAGAGCATTCTACATATAAACATTAGCCATATTTATAACAGGATATCTGATTAGCTCTTTCTTGTCTTAAATATTCACAAATAGGTATTTGCTTTAATGTAAAAATTAAAATATCCAGATATCCAGGTACTTCATACAAATGACCATTAAACATTCCATACATCTTATTTTTTATTAAAATATCTGCTACTTCGATCATTTCATAAAAGTAAGTCAACTAGTTTCATATTCTTTTAAAAATATTTTTTTTGCCTATACCATGGTCCACATTGTATTTAAATTTTAGGGCTTCTAAGTTACATTACTTAAAACTGTAATATCTAAAATAATAATCACCAATGATTATTGAAAAGCTGCTAAAGAAGTAGTCAGTATTTCTGGAACATTTCTTTATTCTTGTTGACAATCTGATTTTTTTTTCTGCAAAAAGCAATAAGAAAATTAACGTCTTATGCCATAGCTCTAAGCTATCATTGGAAGCTAAATAAAAGTAGTCAATCCATATCATTCAAAGAAATAAAATATTCTGGAACAGATTTTAAGAGTTTGAAGGTTATAGAGTTTTTTGGGTTTTTTGTTTGTTTGTTTGGGGTTTTGTTTTGTATTTTTTTAAATCTTCTGAGAACAGAGCCTGTTATCAAAGTCTAATAGAGGACAGAAAATGCAAGTTATAAAAGGGAAAAATCTGGAAGAAGAAAGGAAACACGTTGCAAACCTGAGCCCACCCATTAACACCACTTATATCCTTCACTATTGCAGCAGGTGTGCGTAGGAGGAAGAATGAAAACTAAAAATCTGTTAGCAACTAATAATGGACCTTAACAAAAGTATCACATGGGCATGCATTTTAAAAAAAAAAAATCTTCATAGAGTTCACCTTAAGAAAGGCTCTCATGTTTTTGAAAAAACACTAAGGAAACCCACAGGGACGAAAGTAACTTAGCCAGTGTGCTGGCTGGTCTTATGTCAACTTGACACAAGCAAGAGTTATCTGAAAGGAGGGAACCTCAGTTAAGAAAATCCTTCCAAAGATCCAGCTATAAGATATTCTTTTAATTACTGATTGATAGGAAAGAGAGGGAGGGCTTAACCCATTGGGGGCGGTGCCATCCCTGGTGCGGTATCCTGGGTTCTATAAGAAAGCAGGCTGAAGTTGTCACCTGTGCCAATGTTTTCGAGGGATTTTCCCACTTTCTCTTCTAGTAGATTTAGTGTGACCGGGCTTATGTTAAGGTCTTTGATCCACTTGGAATTTAGGTTTGTACAAGGTGAATAGTATAGGTCTAATTTCATTCTTTTACAAGTGGACATCCAGTTGGACCAGCACCATTTGTTAAGATGCTGTCATTTTTCCATTGTGCAGTTTTGGCTTCTTTGTCAAAAATTAGGTGCCCATAGGTGTGTGGGTTTATTTCTAGGTCTTCAATTCGATTCCATTGATCCACTGGTCTGTTTCTATACTAGTATGATGCTATTTTTATTACTATTGCTCTGTAGTACAGCTTGAAATCTGGGATGGTGATACCTCCAGATTTTTTTTTTTTTTGTACAGGATTGATTTAGCTATTCTGGGTTATTTGTTGTTCCATATGAAATTGAGAATAGCTTTTTCCAGATCTATAAAGAATTGTGTTGGTATTTTGGTAGGAATTGCATTGAATTTGTATATTGCTTTTGGTAGGATGGCCATTTTTATTATGTTGATCCTACCTATCCATGAGCATGGGAGATCCTTCCATCTTCTATGTTCATAGCAGCTTTATTTGTAATACTTAGAAAATGGAAATAACCCAGATGTCTCTCAACTGAAGAGTGGATTAAAAAACTATGGTACATCTACACAATGGAATACTACTCAGCTATCAGAAACAAGGAAATTATGCAATTTGCAGCCAAATGAATGGAACTAGAGAAGTTCATCCTGAGTGAGCTAACCCAGACCCAGAAGGATGCACATGGCATCTATTCACTTATAGTCGGATTTTAGCTATATAGTACAGGATCTCTATACTTCAACCAATGCACCAAAGGGAACATGGACATAGACTGTTTGTTTTCTTTCCCTGTCATTGAGACACTTTTCACTGCTGGTACTGCCTTGTAGGTCTCCAGTGTATGAGGAGGCTCTTTGCCCTCAAATGAATGCTGAACTGGGGCGGGGACTGTTATGTAGGGACACTCCACTCCAGAGGAGTGGGATGGAAGAGTTAGGGGGTAGACGGTGGGAGGGAGGGACTGGAAAGGATGGAAAGAGGGTACTGTGATGGAGATGTAACCTGAAGCAATAAATAAATAAATTTATATTAAAAAAGACTGACACAGTGATTAGTTTGCCTTGTCCAATTTTTTTGGAGGGTTTTTATTTATCTTATTATACTTTATTGTGTTGTGATTTGTTTTTTAATCTCTTAAAAAATAAGATTGGGATATTCAAAACGCCTGGGCTCACATTTTCTGTTGCTAGTTTAGTCTATAACAGTAACATAAAAGTAAAATTGTTTCTAAATATTTACTTAAAAATTGACTATCACATATTTAAGAATTATGCAAAAATAAATACCTGCTGCATTTTCAAAAAAAAAAAAAAGAAAAGAAAAGAAAAAGCAAGCAGGCTGAGCAAAGCCATAATGATCAAATCAGTGAGCAGCACTCCTCCACGGCCACTGCATCAGCTCCAGCCTCCAGGTTCCTGCCCTGTTTGAGTTCCTTTCCTGACATCCTTCAATGAGGAATAGCAATAAGGAAGTGTAAGTCATATCAACCCCTTTCTCTCCAGCTTACCTTAAAGGAAGTGTAAGACGTATAAACACTTTTCTCTCCAGTTTACCTTTGGTCACAGTGTTTCATTGTACCATGTAAACCCTAACTAAGTCTGACAGTGGCTTACTTCATTCTGCAGTTTGACTGAGTGATTCTGGTTTTGTGGATGAGACAGGCATGTTGGTCCTCTAGACAGCATCACGACTTTATCATCGTTACTTCATGGTTTTCTCCCATTTAAATTGACATAAAATTGATTTTACATGTTAAATCCCTTCTTCTGTGTATTGATAGGGAGCATAAGTGAGATATTATAGAAGTAGAGCATTTAGAAGTTTTGCTGTGTTCATCCTTGCATCATCTGAAATAGGTTACCTGATTTTGTGCTCACCACCGCCTTCAGTAAAATGTACAGAAAATAAATAGATTGTCACTGAGATGTTTTTTTTTTTCTTTAAGCACATTTGCAGAGTACTGATTTTTCCCTTGGTATTGGGCCACCAACCTCCCCTGGACTCTTTTTCCTCTCCAGGAACTATTAAGTGGGATAAAGTAAAAATTGGAATACCAGTAATTTAGTAGAACCTCAAGAGAGTGCAGTTGAAAAGGTGAAACTTGAGCAGGTGGAATACAGCAAGCCTGAGGCAGTAGCTAAGTCAGCGTGGAAGTTCCTGAGTTCTTGACAGGAAGAGAACTGACCCGTGGCTTCCCCGAAGCAAGGGGAAACATGCAGACTATGCTCATCACTCTAAGGTTCTGGTGAATCGGACACAGCAAGAGATCCATGGTTTGCCCAGGAGATCCTGAAACAGCAGCAAGGTCCTTGTGGTTTTGGACATCCATTGATTTTAATGATTAGAATATTCAAGAAAAAATATAAAAAATAATGTGCGTGTGTGTGTGTGTGTGTGTGTGTGTGTGTGTGTGTGTTTAAACCTGGGTGGATTTAGTAATATTCAGTCCCACTTAGACTAAGCATTGTGGTTTCTATAGAGCTGATTTGAGTGGTCAGTAAATGATTTAAAAATACTTATCACTGATACCCCTGAAGAAAAATCCGGAAAAGCCTGTGTTTTCATAAAGCTTACAATTCTGAGAGAACATCAAACTCAGGAAGGCAGAGAAGTACATTCTTGTGTGGTCCATTCAGAGAACAAGAGCATGGCCTGGGGAAGGGTGGGTGAGGCTGCTGATGCTGACATTTCTGAGATAAGTCTCCTGCAGAAGAGAAAGCAGAGGATACACGGCTGTGCTGGGAAAGGAAAGAACGCCAGACATGCATCTGGTGATTGGGTGGCATGACAACCGGACAGATGCAGAGAAGCCATTGACATCTTTAGGAACAGGGGACCTTGGGTTTCTAACCAGCTCCTATGCAGATCTGAATTTAAAAAGTCTTGGATGGAGCATGGCATACGGCAACATGCCCAGGATCTCAACCAAACTGCTTACCGTTTTTTCTAAGACCCATCACTCACTTGATTTGTGACTGTGGCGCATGAGCCTCCTTAACCTACATTTTCTGTTTAAAATCTCACAGATTTCTTTCAGTTGAGGCATGCATAACCTGGAAGTGTTGAGGGGACACGCTCCCGTTCTGAAGCCATCATAGTTCTAGTTGATGCCAATTGGACTGCAGATTCAAAGTTTGTGAATCGAAAGCTGGCTGGCAGGAATGGCCATCTGTGGCCCTGTCAGTCAGCTCCTCCTTACTGTCACAGAATGTATGAGCAAAATCATTCATCAGAGAAAAAGTTTACTTTGGTTCACAATTTTGGAGGCTTCGGCCCATTATCATGTGGCTCTTGGGCTTTAGGTCTGTGGCAATCATGGATGATAAAGAACGGCTACTCACCTCATGACAAGCTAGGGAACAGCAGAAAACTAAGTTCCTATAAACCTAGGGACTTCCATCAAGCCTACCTCTTCAAAATTGCATATCACGGTAGCACCGTATTGGGGTCAAGTGCTTCAACCACAGCCTTCAAAATGTAAACTCCAATAATGACTCTTCATTAAATAGAAGAGAACTACCAAATATTTTGAGCTATCACTTTTCTTTTTCATTATTATAAATGCCAATGATTGCTGGAACTAAAGGAGAATTGCTTCATTGTTTGTACACAGTTCTGGTTTGTAGGACTGACTATCTTTGTAAAGGCAATTCCACTGCTCTTGGAGTAGCAGGAGGTTGTTGAATTACTTTAGTTGTCATGGTACTGAAACCTATGACCCTATTCTTTGGGTGATTTCTCTTCTATTGCCTAAGCTTAATGTATAATGAAAGATTAAAGACAGTCTTTGGCTTTCCGGAATCATACGTTCTAGCTGTGTTGGTTCACTAGGTTACAGTTGTTGGGTAATAGTTATGTAATTCAGTTAATTTTCCCTATCCTTACATAGGGTTAATGGACATTCAGAGGGTACAGATGCTTCAGTTGTATAGCTTCAGTTAGTAAAACATAAAAACAAATTAGTTATTTTGATATTGTAGCATTAAACAATTTAGCATCCTACAAACAAAACACCACGTCCATCATAACCCAACAGTTGACCTGTGTTGATAGCAGATATTTGTAGTTATAATTAGTGAAAATGACATCATACCTGTCATACTGGAATGGGATGTACTTTGAATCCATTGACGGATGTTTTTATAAAAGTCAAGGAAAGAACACATAGAAAGATAGAGAGAGAAGACTTAGAGATACAGAGTAGGATGTGACGGAGTCAGAACTCCAATGGTGCAGCTATCAGAACTACCAGGGACTTCTGGGATTCACCAGAAACTAATAAAATCAAGAAACGATTTTTCCTTGGAGCCATGAGAGGGAGCATGGAGACATGAAGACCTTGATATTTAAAACTTCAACACCTCAAACTGAGAGGAAATGAATGTATTTCAATCCACCACATCTGTGGTAATTTGTTACAGCCGTTCAGGGAAACTAACACAGAATTTATTGCACCTCAGATCTGCATCTCGCAAGTGAACAGTGAACACGAAAAATAACATAAATTGTTTCCAAACAATAAAAATATGACTTAATCATTGTAATTTAGGTCTCCTGATGTTCTCTCTGACTTACTTTCACATCAGTAACAGGTCTATTTAAGTTCCTTGAGAAACGATGATCTTCCTTTTGTGCCCATTTACTGCATCCTGGTTCTTCTGTGTTTCTTATATCAGATGATGGCCCTAATTATTATGCATCTGTTTTCATGTTAAAAAGCATTTTGGTTATTTTCCCATTTTATATACAGAACTGGCGTTAGTGAAGAAAGTTAGAAAGAAAATTTGAGATATTTTACTCACACAGAAATCCTTGTTTCCCCCAGCTATCTTCTATCAACCCTAATGCTCTGATATTTTGTCATTGTGAATCTTTCACTAGGACAACTTCATAAGATAACGAGTAGTCTTAAAAGACAAATACTTCAATCTTAAAAGATATCTCTGCTTCAAAATTCTCTTTGATGACAAGGAGTTTCAGAACATTATCCTCTATAATCTTCTTTCTTAGGGGGCAAGGTTGGTGGTACTTCTTTGCAAATTAGGAATAAGTTGTTTTTATTATCTACTCTACTCTTTTACTTAAAGGACAAATGATAAATCTTTAAGTAGTAAATACCAAATTATAAAAAAAAATATTGGCAGGATACTTAGGTGTTAAGCTGTAAAAATGAATTTTGACAGTAATTCAGTGGGACTCTCTCAGAGAGACCCCAGGTGTGGAGCTTTAAGAAATGATATTGGATTATTTTCTTGATAGGAACTTGCCTTGGACAAGCCAGCAGAGCCTCTGGAGACACCAGTCAGGCTCATTTCATGAGAGCATGTATATTATCCTTGTGAAAAATGTTTTACATTTCCATACTTAGAATAAGTTATATGCCTAAGTAACCAAGTATAGCATTTCTGTCTACCCTGACCTTTTGCTATATCTGATGTGTATTGTCATGTTGACACTCATGTGGTATCTGTTCATGAATTCTATGCAGAGTCAGCCATCAGGACCTCCAGGAATTTTCTGAACCCTTACCCTCATGCCATCTGAAATAAGTGCCCCGTCGATTTTTACATAGTCTATATGACATGACTTAGCACAGGAAGGCAAGACGTGAAGGAGTGGAGCTGAAATACGAGTGAGAAATGTTAAGATACTGAATTCAACTGTTTAAACAGACCTGCCCTTGGAATAGTAAGACAATCTTTTCTTCTTTAATCATACAAACAGATTCCCAGGAAATCTAAAGGACCACTAGTGATCCTTGCAGTACCTTCCTACTGCTGCTATTAGAAACCACAAGAAACTAAGTGTTACATCATAGCAGAAATGTTCAGTCATCCTTACCTATGTGTGGAGGATGTTTGCTGGCCATGCTAGATCCCTAAAGTGCAGATAAGACTGATTGCTACACATGTTCCTCTAAATCTGAAAAACACTCCCATGCAAGCAAAGGTCTTGGCATTCGCCCAGGAATTCCCTTGCTGAAGTCTTCACCTTGGTTTGATATTCCAAGATTGGACATACTACCATCATTGGGAACATAGTGTGTTCATCTCTTTCACCTTACCTAAGTTCTTGATATGGTTATTATTTTAGATGTAACTGTGACTGCACCTAGCGACTACCACAAGTTTCTGTTTGCTTCTTCATAATATCATAAATAGAAGATTTATTTTTCCTATACATTTCAGCAACCTCAGCATAGACTTGTTTTTCTTTCCATAAGCAAAAAAAGTTCAACTTTTCTTTTGTATGATACTTCACAGACTTCACATGCTTCAATCAATAGCATTATTACTTTTTGAAGTTGGAATCATTATAAAGATAAGGGTAATTCAGCCATCTGCATTCTGATCCATTACAATACTTTCCTAAATAACTACAGCAGATACTATGTGTCGAATGAGTAGGTGAGCATACAATGCGGATGCACACTTGGTAAAGAGATGATTCGTATTCTGGGAAGCAACAAGTTGCAGGAGTGGGTGAGTTCATCATGCTATTCAGGTGTCACACAATTGAAAACTCATGAATTATTTTTGGAAATTTCACTTAATGTTTTCAAATCACAGCTGACTGAAACCAGAAATTAAAGCTGTAGGACAGGGACTGCAGACTTCTTTCATGAAATTGAATGTTAGAAGTCCCTGTCCCTGGTGATGATAAAGTTCATTTCTTTTTCATGCTCTAAAGGTGAATCGTCCCTCATGTTTTTGATGGCTTCCGATTATTTCTATCAATCCCTGGAAAAGCACTCAAGTCTCTGAGTCCATCCTCAAATAGGCTTCTTTATCTCTATGTCTAAAGTCTACCTTCCCTTTCTCTTATATAATCACCAGTCATTGAATATAGGATACCCTCTAACTCAGAATGTTCTCATGTTTATGTCTTTAGTTTTATCTGTAATTGGCCTGACTCTAGATAAGGCTACATGTAAAAGCACAAAGAGTTAGCAGTTAGGAGATATGACCTCCATATATACATACATACATACATACATACATACATACATACATGTGTGTGTGTGTGTGTGTATTAATTATCGAATATGAACTACTGAGCTTCCTGGTCTGAAACATACTGTGTATCTGAAGTTGTCATCTTCAGTTGATTATAATAGAACAAAAAGGATTCAAGATACCTTGTCTAATTTGGGAATATTGGAACATTAGGAACCAAAATTTTCATAACTTTTGAAACATTTTATATTAAACACTGGGTATCTTGTGCCTAAATCCTTATCACTGTGTCCAGCAGAGAAAATGGGCTAAGTATTGATTATCATCTCTACCATTCAAAAATTCACCTTAGCACCAAACTGGAAGTAAAGCTGCCTCTGACAGAAAATTATATTTAGACCCTCATCTGTTCATCCTGATAGTCATTAAAAACAAATGGCTCTTGCAAAGAATATTAATTATAATAAACTTTTATGTTTAATGAAACACAGCCTTTCAGAATGGGACTGTGCATGAACTCAGGAGCAAAGGTGAAGGGCAAAACAGAGTGAGCAGCCTGTACCTCCAATGCTTCATTGAGAGCAGATGGCATTCAGCAGCCATCCACTTGTGATCACTCCATAATAAAGATTAAAGTTGCGTGTCTCTTTATGGAGGTGAGCTAGGCTGGCTGCCAATATTCTGAAGCTAGTTCTTGGCCCACATTGTTCCACATGAAAATTTTCTCCTTCTCCATTTATCTAAATCATTTCATCATTCTAATAATAAATCTGTCCACTAAAAAGTTAAGATATAACAAAAATACTAGGTTTATATCATCATTATTTTTTATTTCGTTGTTGTTATCGAAACCTATTAATGGTGGTTGGACATATTTTTTTTAATTGTTCCAGATCTTAATCCTACAATAATGTTTTTGGATATACACATGTTTGAGCTAGTGCCTGTTTCCGAGGTGTGTAAAATTGATAATTAGATAATAAATATATCTGGCTTTGGAAGGAAAAAAATTGGGTATATAACAAGGTAGAGGCTATAATGAAAATTCTCACAAACAGCAGGGAGTCTGTCCCAGGCAGTTCTTTTTTCTCCTGAGCTGACTGGAAGCCATTATTTCCAGAGAATAAAGTAGGAATCCTGTTCAAAGGCATAGCTACTTATGAGTTTTCATAGACAGCACACACAAGACATTCAAATAATTGAAAACATAGAAAAACAAGGACTAAGGGTTGTTTTTATCTGCTTTGTGTAAGTTTAGACTCTTAACCCCATATAGGTGGCTATAAAATTAAAAGACCATTTTTTTGAGGAGTTACGTCAAACTATTAATACAATTAACCCCTGTGGAGGCTGGTTTATAGGCTGTTTTGTTTGTCTATGGTTACTCAGTCTTCACGCAGGGACCTGAATTTGTACAATGAGCAACTACTAAGCAAACATTTCTTTATTGTGTCTATTACCATTTATTATAATAGCCACTAATTGTCACTTTAAAAATTTTTTGGTGAAGTTTAATATAAATACAGAAAATACATTGCAGAACATTTTTATAGTAAAACTGGGGAAATTTTAGCAAAAAAAAAATGTAATCAACCTGTATATGAGGTATCTCATCATCGTCTCTCTCACACAGGTCTTTCATCTACTACAATCATTCATTGTTTACATTATATTAAATAAAATTATTCTTATAAACTCTTTTACTCCTATAATCAAAGGATTCAAGTTACTGATGGAAATAACAAGAAGCCATGGGAAAGACAGAATGATGCTTCTTTAGAGCATGAAGGAATCAACCATTTTTCAGTAACAGTCTATTTAGAAGATATTTTTCTGTGAGGTTCTAAGTTGCTTACTCTGGCTGGCAATTATGGGACATTTTATTTATAAATTGGAGTTAGATATTAGGTGATATTTTTTTATTTGAGGCAATTATAAATAGAATCTATTAGGCCACTGGTTCTCAATGTTCCTAATGCTTTGGTCCTCTAATACAGTTTATCATGTCGTGGTAACCCCAATCATAAAATTGTTTTGTTGCTATTTCATAACTAAAATATCACTACTGTTATTAAATGTAATCTAAATACCTGATATGAAGGATATCTGGTATGAGACCCTCAAAGGGATTGGGACCTGAAGGTTTAGAATTGCTCTTTTAGAACTTTCCAGTATACATATTTTGCTGTTTATATATAATTACATTGGTTGTTTAAAGATTATCAATGAGTTCCCTACATTTCTACTCAACTTCTTCAGACAGAACCCAGGTATAGTTTTGATATGGCTTCTTCTCAGATCTGTACTTGTGTCGATATGTGCTGCTTCTTCATGTAAATGCCAACACTTCCTCAGAGGGGAAGGTAGTACTTCTCATAATGAGACATAAAATTACTGTTCACAAAGATGATTGCCTCAAGAGTTCAGGAGATAGGTTTTGCTATTACCATGTAATAATGATTATTGCACTCATGATTATTCACTCTCTCCTTAATGTCTGTCAAGTTCATTCCTTCTGTTATCCCTTTCCTCTCCTTTAGCTCACTCTCATCTCTATGGCATGCATTAGCTACTTAAGGGTTTCTTATGTGTTTCATCACTGACAATCACATTAATCCTAAGAAATATCTCCACCATGAGCTGGGTATTCAACCCCAAATAATCTGTCCTACTTCCATTAATAGTTACATTGATCAAAGTAGTTGTATGTGTTTTGAAAATTCTTTTTATGCTATTGGATGTGTGAGCCTCACCTACACTGAACAATCACCCTACTACTAAACTAAACCACTAAACTGAGGGATGGAAAGAGGACACTGTGATAGAGATGTAACCTGAAGTAATAAATAAATATTTTTAAAAAGAAAAAATATAACTATGTCTCTTAAAAAACAAAAACAAAAATTTCATCTTGGGATAATATCATGCTATAGTTGCTTAGGGAAGTCTCCAAATGGGGATGTTCTTGCCTAGGCCTCCCAAGTAGCTGGGATTGCAGGTATGAATGACCACGCACATTTGAACTATAATTTTATTGTTTTAGACATTTCAATGGCATATCTCATCAGGCCTTTCCCCAACCAAACTTTTTCCATCATATGAGGTCCATAATCTGTGGGTATGCCCTGGTCTCAACACAGTCACACCTGATCATCTGCAGCTTTTTCCTTTCTTGCTTTTAGTAGTACTCCCCCCGTTCCATAAAACTTAGGTACAGTAGATTTTCATCATCTTGTTTATGGTAATTTTAAAGATTCAAGCATGTTTTAATGTTGGATATTATGCCACAAAGTTAATTTGTTTTCCTTTTGATAACAACAATAAGCCACAATCATGAGCTGTCCCCAAGACCACAAATTCTTATCATAGCCTTTTACATGACATTCTATAACAGAGACTATGAGAATGGTGGCTGATGTTAGCTGTTTGGAGTATATTTACTCTTATTCAGTTATCCGTGTCTAGCGTTTTCTTACAATAAGTGTCATGTACACTGAACTCATCTGATGATATTCCAAGGACACTTCCTAAGCACACTTGATTCCTGACGGTTTCCCACACTACCAGATATTAAGTATGTTGTACTTTTGCTCTTGGAGCCATGTAAGCTGGAAATATCAGCCTCTCCAGTAGAATAAGGCATTATCCAGCTTTTCAGAGGTCACAAAGTTATGTTTATACAATATTCTAATCCCCTGCCTGTCACAATTTAGCCAAGGTAAGAAATAGCAGCTTCGTATTACTGATCTAAACCTTTACAAAAGTGCAAGGTCTTCCTTCTACAAGCTGGTCAGTGACCTCACCTCCCTCTAGGCATATTGCCAATACATGGTATTGTCAGCACTTGCTGACTTTGCAGAGAAGCCTCTAGAATGCTCATGTTGCTGCAGGATAAATCATGTTTCCATTCTACATGTGCATTTTCAAAATAGTTAGCATTTAGTCTTGCATGGTATTCACTTCTTTCAGGTTTTTTTTTTTTTAACTTTTCAAAAACAGAGTGGCACATGTGCATCAAATGTGCTAATTTGATGATTTCACTTGCTGCTGTAAAGGACCTGACATGTTTATCCCATCAAGCTCCAGGGCCTGAATTTACTTCACAGGATTGCAAGTTCTGGAGGGTTGACAAGTGTATGTACAGCATGTTTGTTTTAAACTGAGAAAATCTGAACTCCTGTTCCTCTGTGTAGCCATCAATCCTAAATTACAAATCCAGTATTATGACACTGAGAAGGGGCTGTTATAAAACACAATTGTTGTACAGGTTTTATCCTTCCTACAATGAAAATGAAAAGCATGTACTAACTTTCAATAAACATCAAGAAGGTTATATTGAAGACTTTCTCATCCGGTAGAAATCTGTCAAAAGTACTGCTGAGTCCACAGCCTATGGGAGAGAAGTCATATGGCTGCTTCACTGCATGGGTGGTTTCTCAATCACAAAGGCAAGTAGACTACTAGGAATGTGAAGGAATATCCCCAAAATATTTTAGATGCATAACAAGGAGATATCAAGAGGAGAATAAGAAATGCCATCATGGTCCACAAAATGTAAAGCATTGATGTTCTCTGAAGTGAAGTCCAGGATATTGATTTGACTTTTGTCTGGGGTCCTCTGGAGTTTCTTTAGCTCAGACTCTGACTACAGCTCACATGCCCCTTGAGAAATGTCTTATCACATATTTGCAAGTGATCTATTCTTCCTTGGAAATCCATAAACAGTCCCCTTTACCTAGTAAAGATTGAAAATGGCCCAATCTAAATTGTTATGTGAACTACTGCTTTAGTATGAATTCTGCAGAACCTCATTGGTGAATTTAGGTTGCCAAGCTACACCAGGCTTTGGGCAGATTAGATGCTGTCTTCAGTGTGGAGGTGAATTGTCACCTGAAGAGTCTAGGACCACATTGGCCAGTGATAGCCATATGCTCAACATCTCTAGAATTCTTATCCACATGGATTTTTAAAAGGGGTAAAAACGTGGAGAGAAAATCTAAGAAAAAGAAAAGGAAAAATCGATATTCTTGTAAAATAATAGCAAGCATTTCATTTCAAGGAAACAAATCATTGCTGGTGTTCACCAGATCTGGCTGTAACTGAATAAAAACTATAATGAGAAACACTACTTAAAAAGTATCATCAGAAAAGATGGTTCCAGAATGCAGAAAAGGAACTTTTCTTTGAGATATAGTGATATCATTATTGAAGTGTCAGTTAAATACTCCTAGGATCTTTTTTTCTTTTAAAAATATATTGAAAACATAATTTCCATTGTCATACTGTAGTAAAAAAATGATATATATTCCAAAGTGGGCATAATTAATTTCATGTACCCTTTGACAGTTTTATCATATTTCTGATTGTTACAGGTGTTCTTTTCCCAAAGGAAATTTTAATGAGCATACTCTTCGCCATCCACAATCTGCTTATGTTTGTGGAGCATAGAAATCTAACTAATATTCAGACTTATTATTATAACTCAAAGAGGGTATGAATAAAGATATTTCTTCTTGTTTTATGACTGTTTCACTTTGGAAAAATACTGTTGGGGAAAGGAGAATATTGATAGTTACAATTTCAATCTTTTAGAGGTGCTTTTTACCTGATTTTGGTATGGTTGAATCACAAGTGGTTTGTTTGACGTGGGTGTTTAGTTTTTAAGTGTGTCAGTCCATCCCTTTTGCTTGATTCACATCTCTACATCACCTTTTAGAACACAACATGTAATTTAGATTTGTGGGGAGAGAGAAGAGGGTAGAGGAAGAAGGAGAGTGAGAGAGGAAGGAGAGAGAGACTGACAGAGAAAGAGATGGTGACAACAGTTTCATGCTTGAATCAACTGCTTCTGAAATATCATTGGTATAATATGTTCTATGTCTAAGTTTAGGGATGACCTTCATATTTGTCACCAAATCCTTTGTATTTAAAATACCCTGCCTTACTAAGAACTCTCAGTCAGGTTGGAAGTTATCAGTTCAAATTATTTGCCACTGAAGAGATACAGAAAATAATATTCAGAAAGATCTAGTCCTTGCTCAAAGTCACTAACATAATTCTTGACATATCTTAAATTAAAAAGTAACTCAAATAAGCCCAGTATTTCCTGTATAATTCCAGCAGAACAAGGCCTTCTACGACATTGTATGTATGTGAAAACAAGATGGGCTTTCCTGGTTGGCAAAATTAACTGCAGTTGTCAATTTAACCCATTGGAAGCAAGGGTTTCATCTAAGGAACTGTCTCTACCCAGTTTGCCTACGAGCATGTTTGTAGGGATATTTTGTGATTGCTCATTGATGGGTTAGGATCTAGCCCACTGTGGGTGGTAAAATTCCTAGGCAAGTGCAAGTGGACTGTGTAAGAAAGCTGGCAAGCTAAATATGATGCTGGAAGCAAGCCAGAGAACATCATTCCTCCATGGTCTCTCCCTCTAGCCTCCAGGTCCCTGCCTTGAACTCCTGCTCTGGGTTCCTTTCATTCATGTACAACATATGAGCCAAAAGCAAGCAAGGGAACAAACAAACAAAAGCAACAAAACCTTACCTCCCCAAGTTGCTGGTGGTTAGTGTTTTACCACAGCAACAGAGAAAAACATTGGAAAAGTGCCTCATTTACTATTTGGAGACTCAGGACTTCCATGGTTAGCAGGAAAGCACTCTTCTAGATTCTAGCTTTTTTTTATGAACCGTGGCCTCCACCGTTAGCATCTCGCATCTTTTAATTATGATAAGTTCTACAAAACAAGCATGCTCCTTAAAATGAAATGAGCTTCCACCCTCTGATGTTCATCTTCTTTTGTTCTAATTGCTGAACAAATAGCAATGTTCCTTTATAGCACTACAACATCAGCAAAACATATGTGGACCCATACAAATTACACAGACTCTGTAAAGAATTATTGCCTCCACATTTGTAGGTGAGGTGTCTGAGACTCATGTAAGTTCAAGAACATCTAGATAACAGAGATTACAAGTTACTATAGACAAAAGCCCTGGCTCTTTAGCACAGAGATTCTTAAACCTGAGAAAGGAGCCTCACCCCCAACCCCAGATGCAACATTGGCAATATCTAGACACCATTGTGACTAGCAGAGCCATGCTTTTCCTGCTACTCCCATAGCTACAAAATGGAGACAACAGATGTTCTCTGATATCCTACACATCAGAGGGCAGTTGCCCACCACAAAGTATGATCTCCAGAAATGTCAATAATGCATTGCTGGAGAAACCTTGTATTAAAGCAAGGTCTGCCAATGGTCACTGTCTTTTCTCTGAAAGTGCTAAGAGTATAATATTGATTAAAGAATGGCACATTGACTACCTTAACTCAGTCAAACATAATATGGAAAATACCAGATTAGAATAAAGAAGAATTTAAGTTTTTGAAGTTAGGAAAAGCTGAGTATGAATCCTAATGCCACATCTTAATAATAATTTCAGTAATAATTTTCCTTTGAGTACATTAACCTTAAGGTTCATATAACCTCCCTGTGCCTCAGTTTAAAAAAAGGGTAGGAATTCCTACCTTACGGGCTTGAAATTTCTGCTTGTGTATATCGCCTATATTTTCAGTACTCTGTCTTATTTCTACCTTCAGTAGGATACAGTACACAAGAGGTTTGTAGGTACCCCATTGTGTTGATCAATGAACTTGGCTGGTTCTCTGAACTGCAGCACTGTGGACATGGTCTGTCTTGTAAACTCTTTTCTGATTGGTCCACTCAGAAAAGGCTTCACCTTTCAGTCAATCAGTTTTCACACTTCACAAAGATTCCCCTGGATGAGTAGCATAATTGACAGAAATTATGATTTATTGATTCACCTCACCCTTATTTGTCTTCTTTGGAATGAGAAAGAGCTCAGGCTTTGGGATGCAGTCTCCTCAGAGGACCCACAGGACAAAACACAACCATGCAACAAGGGAGGAAACCTTACAATTAGTTAGACTCAGGTTCGATCCCATTTGCATCTTTTTAGCTGCTTATTTTCTATGCTTCCCTTAATGCTTCTGAGTCTTCATTCTCTTTTCCATAAAGTAGGGTTTCCTTGGAAGTAAGACAAACAATACACATAAAGTATTCCTAGTTACAAGCTTAACAAGTAGCAATCAGTGTTTTAGTGGAAATTCCCAGGTATGTCTGAAAAGAATATATAGCCCAGGTCTCCCCAGCAGAGTCAGGAATTGTAGACAGATTGCACCAAGTTAGATCCTGTAAGGGATTAATGGTAGCTAGAAATACAAACACAACATGTCTCTGAATAAATATGTAGTGCTATATAGCTACGAACATATTTTGTACAATGGCCAGCATCACTATAGTGCATTTAGGTAAAGGACAGACTACTTGGAGAAATACACTGACAGGGGTAGTGAATCTCACTGCTGATGTGGTGACTTGGACTCAAGGCCAATAACAGCTACAATGTGGATATGTGGGACAAAGGAGTGTTTTGTATCTTCTGCAGGTCAAATAATAGAGTTAGTGAGTCCATAGTTTGTAATACTAATTAAAGTGGAGTGAAATTTAAAAGTGGGAATTAGTTCTAGAACATTCTATTTCATGTTCTTGGACCATATTTAGACTGTTTTAATTGAAACCCCAAAAAGCAAAATCTTAGACATGGTTGGGTGTGAGGTGCGTGTGTGTGCCTATTTATTACATACAGGAGTCATGCTAAAACCATGCATTCTAATTCATAATTCAGCCATGAATTCTACATGAAATTCACTAAATATCAAAGCCTGATGAGTAGAGTTTCCACACCATTGTTCACACTTATTATAGATTCAAGTTCTCTTTCCCTAAGACACCAAGTTAACATGGTGTTACTTCGTTTTAGAGGTATATATATATATATACATATATATATATATGTATATATATATATGAAATCTTAGTTAATTTCTACCTGTTCCAATCTAAACTATAGTGTTTTATTTTGATGGTAGGACAGGATTTTGCATTTTGTGTGCTTTGTAGTGATTCTGAATTGAAAAACATTGTAGATGGGAATGTTAGAGGGAGAAAGAGAAGAAAATAGAAAGAACTAGAGCCATTTTAAAGGAGAAATGAAGTTTGGTGTCCTTTCAGACCTTCCTGTTAGGTACATCTCCTTCTGACTTCATCAAGACCCTGCTATGTACAAGTGTGGGAGAAGCATAAGAAGTGGGAGAAATAAGATTGTACATGTCTGGTGCTTTTGGATGTCAAAAGGCATCCTAAGATCACCTGGAATTGAAGTTGTGCAAGGTTGTGAGGCACCATGTGTGTACCAGGAATGGAACCTTGTTCCTCTGCAAAAGTAACAAGTGCTCTTAAATGCTAAGCCGTCACTCTAGTGGGATTTTTCTCTTACCCCACTAATTTATCTTACATCACCTTGCATTTGTGGAATCCTGGAGCTATTGGTGAGCATCATCACAGTTGCATCTAGCATGCAGAAGTCTGGGGAGACTCCAAGGGCATTGGGGGCTTCATGTTCTCTCCTTTAAATTCTGTTGAATCTCTGTGGATTCATGTCTTGCAGTGACAGATGATCTTTCTTTCACCATTTTAAAATGAAGTGCAGTGGAAAGATCAGAAAAAAAAAAAGTGAGCTGTAAGTTCTTAGTAATCCCTTTCCTGAAGTCCCTAAAGACAAAAAGGAATGAAGAAGGAAAATCAAATTAGGATCATCACAAAAGAAGAGGGAGAGACAATCTGCTGTAAGGTTACAATTTATTTCAGACTTTCACTTATCCTGGGAAATGTTGGTATACATACATCATAGTGCATCTTTTTTTTTTAAGCAAACATGATGCTACTCCCAAAATTCCAAGTTTTAAGTAGAACTGATTTTCTAGAAATATACAAAACATACAGTATCTTCACTCCCTGTTTTTTACTCTCTGAAACCCACACTGAACCTCTTCACTACTTTCAGAAAGTTATGTCTAAGAATTCAGGCACATACATACATTCTTGCTAAACACTGAATGTTCTCAAAAACATAGTTGCAAGAAAATGTAATGGGGTGGCATGGGATCTGAGAAGATATTTATAGTATAATGGTATAATGTAATAAATATGCAAATATAGGTATGGGCTAATGGCCTGAAAAATAAACAATGAATTTACCTGGCTTTCTACCATTTCCAGAAGTTTCCAGATATTACCAAGTGTTTTCTAACTGCTGAAATGCAGACATTAAAACTACTACCCCCAAAGCCTATTTTTCATTGTTTTTGGTTGTTGTAGGAGAATACACAAGCCTAGAGCAGAGATTCATTGAAAAGCTCACTTCCCTTCCTCAGGGAGCTGTTATTTCAATAAAAACAATGGAATCAGTTAGCATAGGTAATAAAATAATTATAGTAATTTATTTTGGCTATTAAATGTTGCATCCCTTTAGCTAATCATCCACTTCAAGCTATTATTCAAAGTCTTCTACTCTTTTTGCCTTTAAGTTAAACATCATGAATTTCTATGCACTGATAAATCCAAATCTAATAAATTCCTGATGTGTTTTCTTGCTCCGTGACTACCAACAACTCTCTCTATCTGGTTAATTCAATGTTACTCAACACTAGTAAAAGATGTTTTCCTGTATAAGAGAGAAGCAAAGGATTAGTTGTTTCCTAACTTTGTACTGAGTTACAAGTATATTTAGCATTCATTACTGTATAACCACAGAACACTCTGTGTTTATAAACAAAGCCAGTATTTGAGAGGACTTAATCACTGGAGCTTACAGTGCTGTACTTTGTGAAGTGACCCCAATCATGTCTTGCCAACATGTCGTCCATGAAAGGATACCTTTCAGGATTCAGAAAGTCTCGTGTGTGTTTCACCATAGGACAAAGCCGGGTTCCTAATTATTTTCAGTTCTATTCGGTTTCACATCCACTTCACTTTGATAAGGTCTAAGCCAGGCGTATCAAATCATCAGAAAGGCACCGGAGTTGTTTTCTTATTCTGCAGGTATGTTATGTGAATTGCTCAGAGATGAACAAAAATGGTATTCTTGACTCTCATTTTCAGACACCAAGTCATTAAACAAAAGAAGTAGTAGAAATAACTTCAAATGTTCCCCATCAAGGCTGCATATGCAGAGACTAAAACTTAATTCATCTCTGTGTTGATATGAGTACATTTAGGAATACTTCCACTTTTAACCTTCTCTATCCTTACCTTTCTGAGTTTACCAGATAAATCAATAAAGGTTAAACTCAAATAATACAAAAAATCTGCTAACAAACTATACTTTATAAAATTATACTCAGATGTGATTAATAATTTGTAAATGGAAAATTTGACACAAATTGCTTTAATTTTTAATCAAATTTGTGTTTGTAAGAGTGAGTGTTTAACATTTGTAATGATTATCAGACCCTTAAATGGTATCTCAATTGAAATAGTATTTCGGTCATAAATGAAATATTTCAAGAAGTGTGTATTCAAATTGTACAGATTTCCATTAGTAAGTTAGTTACACAAAAGTAATCTAAATAAAATGAAGAGAAACATCTTATGGAAGATGTAGTCTTTTGAATTCTAGAAATTAGGAACATATAAATAAGTTTGGATTCCAATAAAGATCTCAGTTTTATACTATCTGTCAGAAACTATATGTAAGAGAACTAGACGCCTCTATTGGGAGGAAGGATTTTCAAACAAGTCTGTCACAGTGCCTTGGAATAAATGGAACTTCTCAGTAACATAGGCACATCAAATACTCATTGAAATGACTGATTCTACTTCCTCAGCCATACTGCTGTTCAAGGACTTTAGACAACGCTGTGTTGAGCATTATTCATTATAGCAGGAAGGGAATGTCTTGCAAGCTTTGGATAATTGTTCTTGTTTACGCAAACGGACTATAGGGTCACAGTGCCCTGCCTCCCTCCGAGGATACATTTTCCTTTAAGAATTTCAGTTTGTGGTAACATAAAGCAACAACTTACAGAACTTAGATACATATTTCTACAGGTCCCTCTGAAAGTTCTACTTGTATAGTTTCATTCTAAACTATATTTATAACATTATTTTTCCCAAATACAGGAACAGCATAATTTGATGATGACTTTTGCAGGCTCACAACTGTGTGAGTACAACTGAGCACATGATCAGAAAGGCTGTTGATGCAAGGGAAGAAATGGAAAAGAAGATGAAAATTTTTATGCTGGATATGTGGAGTAATAGGACCACTATAGAGGAACAAGAGGTTATATGTCCATATCCATCCACTAGACAGTAGTACAACTCTTCAACTTCAACCCTAGAGTGAGCGGGACTCCTCTGTTTATCCTAAGCTCATGTGCCTCCATTTCCGTTTGTCTCGTGTCTCAGGCCCTTTAGCTCTTTGTGAATCATATTGGTAGTGGGTGTTACGTGGAATAACAGTTGTGTTTAGTGAGTGATTTTGCCACTCCAAGAATCTCTTCTACTATCAGGATCTTTTTCTTATTTTGTTTCCTTTAAAAATATATTTTGTGGTCTCAGTTCCTGAATTAGAATTGGATTATTGGAAAAGCCATTTAAATTAGTTTCTTTTGTTTAAAAAGTTGTGTTGAATAGCTGGGAGAGAGGAAGTGAGTTCACAAAGGACATATAAATGTATTGTTAGGAATTTCAGTAGTACAAAGAACACAAAAGCTTTGCATGTAAATTGACTTTATATGTTAGACATTGTAATCTAGTAATAGAACACAGTAATGCTATGGATGAATTCCAGTCAATATAAAATTTAAGCTCTTTGAATATACAGCCAAATCTTCTCTCTTAGAAGTAAAAGAAATTCTATTCCCATGACAGACTTAACATAAGCTTTTCATTAGACAATTGTGTGTTTCAATTGACACAGAATATTATATATATATATATATATATATTTGTTGTACTTTTTTAGATGTTAGTGACTACATTCCATGAAGTTTTAGTCACACTGGGGTTTTTTAAACATCCAAAGAAAATTGACAGATGAGACTGGAGAGTATCACATGACCACAGCATATATATGTTTTCATTCTCTCTTCAAAAGGAAATGTATTGTCCAGACTGTCTAACCATTAGAAAAAGAAAAACCTGGGTGATATTTACACCTGCTTGGATGTTATAGGAGTATGCTTTTGTGTCTTTGTAGCATTTGAAGTTCTACTCCACTTGGCCCAACACCCTAGTAAAAAAGGTGGGGATATAAAACCACTTTAATCCATTGAGCAATACTAAAAGAAGAAAGGAAAAGAAATGTCATTGTAAGTCAGGCTTTATTATGACCACAGTCAGTAGAAACCAGTCTGTAGTGGTGCTAATGAAAAAAATAGTGTGTAATTTAATTGTAATTAAATTGTAATCATAATTATTTTATTTGGGCTATTAGGGGGTTAATATTTAGGCTTCAAAGAAAAATCACGTAGATTTTGTCTGAGATTGGTTCAAGATATATTTAAAAGCCAGGCCGCGGTGGCGCATGCCTTTAATCCCAGCACTAGGGAGGCAGAGGCAGGTGGATCTCTGTGAGTTCAAGGCTAGTCTACAAAGTGAGTCCAGGACAGCCAAGAATACACAGAGAAACCCTGTCCCGTAAAACCAATATATATATATTTAAGTAGTCAAAGACTTAAGTAGTGCCCTGGAGAGTAGTTCCCAGACTACTGAGTATAAGTTGGATGGATCATGAGTTTACTTAGAAAGTTAAAGAAATAAGTCTGATTCCAGGTGAAATGGGCACCTTTGGATATAAACACGAACAGGTGCAGTGATGTGTGTGTTGCTCATTTAATAGGAACATTATAGAACACAGGGGCACAGGTGTGCATCAGGGCATTTGAGGCTGTTTAAATTACAAATGCTATCTGGTATCTTATTTCACTGCTGCCGTTATTAGATGGAGAGTTCCCAGATATGGTCTGCATTCCCAGAATTTGCTTACGTAGCTTAGGGAAGTTATAAATGGATACTTATAAGGTCTCCCTGTTTAACCAAGATTGTCTATATGTAGCTAGCCTCAATCTGGAAGTACCTCTTCAACATCCTGAGACCCAGCGTCATAGGTGTATACCGCCATTCCAACCCCATATCTTACTCTTACGCTTAGAAAACATACAACAGACAAGAGCAGAGTGTGTCACAAATGCTCAAGCATTTGTCTCAGATCTGGGCCTGAGTCTTACAACTAGGAGGTAACAGCTTCTAAGTACCATTGTGTACCCTTGAAATCAAAAAGAATCCTGCCACCATGGTGTTTCAGTCCAGAAACTGCAGGAATGTCTATTTCAGCCAATTAGTTTGTGATGCTTCCCTGCACAGAGGATACAATTTGAGCACTCAGTACAGGAAAGGTAAACAACTACAGAAGGACAATATAGGGAGACAGTCATTCCTTTCTAGCTCTTCTGCAGATGAGTTCTTGGAATGGAGAAAGATGATCAGGTTGAGGGATCTGATAAAAATCCCATTTTATGTATGATGCTGGGGTGAGTAAAGCCGGGTTGTCGGAACTTATTTGGTCTCTATGGTCTTCAGATGGCTCCTCTACAAAGTTCTGCTTTTTTCTCACTGTAAAAAGACTGAGACAGAAAAAGAACATGAGAGTTTGGCTGTGTACTCTTATCATTTTAGGTTTTGTTTTACCTAGTTACTGAGTATGGAGCAGAACTGAAAACTTGGTAACCACCACACAGCCAAACACTAGAAAATACAGGATCTGGAATACTTCTGATTAGCCTAGACCACAGGCTTTGTGGGTTGTTACAATGAGGGCATTGACTTGCCCACATGGCTTCCCTCCTCTTTCTTACTCCTTTCCTGTTCACAGGTCTAAGAGCTAAAATCAGGGCTAGTCTTGGTTCCTGCATTTGTCCAGAGGATACATGTGATTGGAGTCCATCCTTGTAACAGCCCACAACAGTGTCTGCAGGAACTCTGGACCAATTCCCTAGTAAATTTGTGTGTTTTCCTGAAAGAGGGCAGAGGGATGCTGGGCAGGAAAAGCAACTAGCAAATAAACAGGAAAGAAAATAAAAACAAGAACACTTGTCTACCAGTAGGAGCAGAAAAATAGGCTTTCAACATTCATTCCACAATTATTGATTGAGTGTCTCCAGAGTGCCTCACGCTCTGCTCACATTAAAACAAGCTTTTATTTCACACAGCTGCCTGTCGAAGATGGCTGCATTGTGAAAAGAGACCCTTGGCTTTTAATGGTCATTCCACATTAAGACTAAATATGCTGTGTCTACTTTCACAATTCTGTTTTCTGACAGTTGAGGATTTTCCCTTTCTCATTGGAAATGTCTTTTTTAAAACAGGTTTTTATTTATAGATGATTGTAAATCACAGGAGGCAGAAAGCTTTCATTTCATCAGCAGCCTAAGCTCATTTTCATAGTGACAAATATAAGGCACACAATATATATCACATGTGTGTCCTGATGGCATCTTAGCAAATCTCAAAATACATACAAGTCAGTATTTTCTAATCTTGGTGACCATACTTTATTTTTTGGTAAATTAATATATATATATATATATATATATCCAAATATATATATATATTCAAACACACACACCCACACACAGGCTAGATTGTGCTACTAGAAATCAAACTCATTTAAATTAAATCAGATACACACATGAATAATTTCAGGAGCCTTCACATGTTTCTTGTGACAGCGAATCAAGACCTCAGAGGAGTGTCATGATGGACAAACTGGGGTTGAGTGGAAAATGACCTTACTACCATGTGACATCTACACGCTTTACTTGTTAGAAAATATACTCAGACATAATAATGGCTCTCCACAAGAAATTTGTTTCATCTTCACACAATGTATCTTATCATCCACCGATCCACCGTGTCTCTGTATATGTAAAAATGTGTATGCATAAGATCAAATTTTATTTATTTTTTTTACTTTATTTTTTATTTCTTGCAGTTACATCTCAATCGCAATCCCCTCCCTACTCCCCTCTCCAGTCCCACCCTCTCACCCTCAACCCCCCATCCTCTTCTTTTTTTTTTTTTAAGTTTAAGGTATATCTTATTCCGCCCAACAGCTCCCCCTTTCAGTCCAACAAATGGCTCTTTCTCTTATAATAACATATACAATACAAAACAACAGAGGTAATTAGACCACAGTTATGAGGGTTATATGGCTTAGTGTATATTCCCAATGTCCAGTCCATATGTATTTGGCACCTGACTTTAACATTCTACTATCTAACCATCACCATGAGTTTAAAGTTCTATATCTAACTCAACTTTCATACTAACTTGCATCACAATTTTAAAAACATCTTCTTAGATCCATAACACTCTCTTGATTCCTAAACAACTCAAAAAAAGTTTTTATAATTTATTTTTTATTTCTTCAAGTTATATCTCAGTCACAATCCCCTCCCTATTCCCCCCTCCAGTCCCACCCTCCCACCCTCAATCCCCCATCCTCTTCCCTTTTTTTTTTTTAAGTTTAAGGTATATCTTACTCCTCCCAACAGCTCCTCCCCCTTTCAGTCCAAGAAATGGTTCTTTCTGTTATAACAATAAATACAATACAAAACAACAGAAATAAATAGGCCACAATTATGAGAGTTATATGGCTTAACATACATTCCCAATGTCGAGTCCATATGTATTTGGCCCCTGACTTTAACATTCTACCATCTAACCATCTCCATGAGTTTAAAGTTCTATATCTAACACAGCTTTCATACTAATTTGCATCACAATTTTAAAAACATCTTCTTAGATCAACAACACCCTCTTGATTCCTAAACAACTCAAAATTTCACTATGAGACTCTATCTATCTATTCTTCAAGAACCTCAGATACCTGAGAGGGATAAATATATGTGATTTTATAGGAAGGGTAGGGCTTGCAGCCTCCAAAACTAAGAAATGACATACCAGTGGCTGCCTGGACAGTTCCCATTTTCTCTCCATATATAACAGCAACGATCTTCAGTCATTTGGCCCTGTTTCTCTGGCAGACATTGATTGTAGAGCAGGGGTTATGAAGGACTTGCCTACCCTGTCTTGGCAGAGCTAGGCTGTCGACTTACCTGCTTCCAAGTTTTGTCCTTTTTGGACAGCATTCTGTCTACAGTTGGAGCAAGGGGTTTTTCCTGCCAAGAGATAGGCTTGCCACTAATTCAGTCATCTCCCACTGGAGATTCTTCGATGCTCATCTTCTACTTGGAGTAGAATAAGGGGTGCTGTCAGGAGTTGATATGTCTCGATATTAAAAAAAATCTAAAGTTACGAAAACATCTTTGAATGCCATATTCTTCAGATCTCTTGAGGTTTTTGAAGAGGCCCTATCTATCTCTTATATTAATATAAGCAGATGTTGCCTGTCTCTTAGCAACATGATTTCTGATTAGCTTAGAAAATAACTATAATAGACTGTCATAGTACCTAATACAATGAAAAGCTTGCATGACTATTAGTTTGCATTACTTAATTATCCTAAACAGTTTATGACAATTAGTCGCAAAAGGCTGAAACTTCACATTTCATATTTTTCTTTCCCCCTAACCCTTCCATCCCATTTCTCTGGAGTGGAGTGTCCCTATATAATAGTCCCTCACCCCAGTTCAGAGGTCATATGAGGGCCAAGACGTCTACGAGGCAGTACCACCAGTGTAAAGTGTCTCATTGCCCAGGAAAGAGAACTAAAAAACAAACAAACAAATAAGCCAACAAACAGATAAAAAAGAATAAAAAATAGAAAAAAATAAAAATAAAAAAATAAAAAGTCTATGTCCATGTTCCCTTTGGTGTTTTGGTTGTAGTATCGATATCCTCTCCTATATAGCTAAAATGCTACTATAAGTGTATAGATGCCATATGCAACCTTCTGAGTCTGGGTTAGCTCACTCAGGATGTGCTTCTCTAGTTCCATCCATTTGGCTGCAAATTGCATGATTTCATTGTTCCTGATAGCTGAATAATATCCATTGTGTAGATGTACCACAGTTTTTTAACCCATTCTTCGGTTGAGGGACATCTGGGTTGTTTCCAGTTTCTAGCTATTTCAAATAAGGCTGCTATAAACATAGATGAGGAAACTTCCTTATGATTCTGTGAGGAGTCATTTGGGTGTATACCCAGAAGTGGTATGGCTGGATCCTGAGGCAAAGCTATTCCAAGTTTTCTAAGATATCACCAGACTGACCTCCATAGTTGTTGCACAAGCCTGCACTCCTAACAGCAATGGAGTAGGGTATCCCTTTCTCCACACCCTTGCCAGTATGTGCTGTCATTTGAGCTTTTGACCTTAGCCATTCTGACAGGTGTGAGATGGAATCTCAGAATCATCTTGAGTTGCATTTCTCTGATGATTAAGGATATTGAGCATTTCTTCAAGTGTCTCTCAGCCATTAGGGATTCCTCCTTTGTAAATTCTCTATTTAGCTCCATCCCCCATTTTTTTAATTGGATTATTTGGTTTCTTGCCATTTAATTTCTTGAGTTCTTTGTAGATTTTGGATATTAGCCCTCTGTCAGATGTGGAGTTGGTGAAGATTTTCTCCCAGTCTGTAGGCTGTCATTTTGTTCGAATGACAGTGTCTTTTGCCTTACAGAAGATTTTCAGTTTCATGAGGTCCCATTTATTGATTGTTGATCTCAGGTCCTGACCTGTTGGTGTTCTGTTCAGGTAGTTGTCACCTGTGCCAATGAGTTCTAGGGTTTTTTCCCACTCTCTTCTAGTAGATTTAGTGTGACCGGCCTTATGTTAAGGTTTTTGATCCACTTGGACTTAAGAGTTGAATAAGGAGAAACGTATGGGTCTAATTTCATTCTTTTACAAGGGGACATCCAGTTGGACCAGCACCATTTGTTAAGATGTGTCGTGTCCCCCCTTGTCCAGCAAGGAATGACGCAACTCACAAAACTCTTCTCCAGCAGTTTATTCAGGTCCCTTGAAAACAGTCTTCCGAATTCCGAATAATGGGGCAGACCCAACCCACAGGCTAAATACTAAATGAGCAGCCAGTCAAATAAAGCCAAGTGGTGCTATTTTAGAGGTCTACGTATGCGGAAGCAAGCCAGATCAGCGGTCTTTGCCAAATATGAACTTATTATCACAGAGAGCGCTCACCGACGGGCTGGTGGAAGGCGGAGACCAGCGCCATCTTTAGGGCGCGGCACTTCACAGCTCTCTACAGTTCCTCCTTTTTTATTTTTTCTAAAGTTGGTAAAAGTCCCTGGAAAGGCTTCGTAATCCCTCTATCTGGGGATCTCATGGTGGGCCTGAGCCTGTAGGAGGGCAGTGCTCAAACTCTTACCCGTCTCTGGGTCAGCCTCCCCACTCGGGACTGCCCTGTCTTAGGTGGCCGAGACTTACCCGTCAACTCCGTCACTGAATTGCCAGACCCTAATATCCATGGAACGAATACCTCAGTGGGCAGGGACTATGCTTAGTGAAGATTTACTTCACGGCAGCAAGCCATGTCTGAGGGGACTGGCCCGCCTCAATGGCGACAAGGGCTTGTATAATCATGGCTGCATTACGCTTTTGTGTGGTTCTCATTTTGTAGATGCACCTTAGGCAAACCGGAGAGGATAGTATCATTAGTAACGCCAAAGAGCCTACGCCCGCCCACTCCTTAAGATGATCCATAGCTGTCTGTATCCAAGAAATCAAGCCAGTAGCCAGGCTCAGATCCACCCGAGTAGAGTTGATGTGGATGATTGTCGCTCTCAGCTCTCTCATCAAATTTTCAAATTCAGCCGACCAATCCTGTAAGAGGAACTTTGACAATTGTCTAGACAAATTAGCAGCCTTTGTAAAATTTTGATATTGCACAGAAGTAACACACAAACCTTGCAATTTCCACTCACACCCCAACTGTGCTAGTTGCCAAAGAGAATCAATCTGTTCTTGTATTAAATCTATGTGTTGATTAACTATCATAAGACCTCCTTTGAGATGAGAATTCATAGAGGTCTGAGTATCCAATGCCTGTGCCACAGTGGCTGAGATGTTATTCAGGGCATTGGCAGTCTGTATAGAACTAGACAAGGCAATAGCTGAGGCAGTAGCTCCCACAGCAGCAACAGTGATAGCAGTAACAATAGTTGCAGTGATGCCAAAATCTCTTTTAAATCTGAATAGCATCATGGTATTAGGAGCCTCTACAGGAACTGGTACATATCGAGGCATTCTAGTCACCACAGCCACAGGAAAGGCTGTGGCATTTCAGCATAGGGCATAAAAACATGTGCCCGGAGTGCATACTAACTTTTCTTCACCCAAGGATGCACTCCCATTACTTATAATCCACAGAAAAGGAGGCCAGAGACATACTGGCGAGGCTGAAAAGTTCTTGTTAAGGTAAGAATGAAATAAAGAATTCCAAGTACCAGAGCCACCACCGCTAGAGAAATCCAGATTGGTAGCAGACCCTAGGGAAAAATTACCTCTTTGATAAATTCCTCCTCCAAGCATAATGACAGGTCCCAAGTCCATGCAACTTCCATTTACTCCACACAAAAGCCACAAATCAAAAGGATTGGTGGCAGTCTGCTGAGGATCCCTAGTAGATATATCAAGCATTCCTGTACAAGACTTATTCACTATATTAATAATCATGGGGCTAAAGGAAAAATAATATTGTTGAACCCAAACTACTATGCGCTCCTGACATACTCACTGCTACTATCACCAGGATCCTTAGGAAGGTCTTCATGACGAATCTTCCTCACAAGGCGTTCAGGCACCCACACTGGATCTTGTTGATCCTGAGGAAAAACACAAACAGACCCTCTCGCCCATGTTAGCACGGGGTCAGGCCCCCGCCAAGAGCCTGTCAGAATGTCCTTCCACTTCACCATGCTTTTAGGTGAACCATGGGAATCCTGATGTCTGTCCGCTGCTGAGCGGCCTTGAGCATCCAAATTGAAAAAATTTAAAGTAAATAAGGCTAAAGACATTCTCTCCTTGGGGGTACGGCCTTGGCCTATTCCCCCTTTTTGTTTTTGCAAGCATTGTTTCAAGGTGCGGTGAGCACGCTCCACAATTCCTTGTCCTTGAGGATTGTATGGTAATCCATGATTAAGCTGTACCTCCATCTGGTTACAGAAGGAGACAAAGGACTGAGCCGTATAGGCTGGTTCATTGTCCGTTTTCAGCTGTTGTGGTTTTTCCCATGCAGCCCAGGATTCTAAGCAATGTCCTATGACATTGCGAGCCTTTTCTCCACTCATAGGTGTAGCATGTATGATACCTAAGCAGGTATCCACAGATACATGAATATATTTTAATGTGGGTAACGTCCATTTGCCAAATTTTGAGTGGCATCAACCCTCTAGGGTTCACTCCCACACTGGGAGGATGATGATGAATCACACACTGAGGACAGTCCAAAACTACTTGTCTAGCATCTGCTCTAGACAAATGAAATTTCTGCTGTAGAGTTTTTGCATTTACATGAAATAATTGGTGAAACTGTCTGGCTTGATCCAGGAATGAGCTCCAAAAAATGCATTCCATCCTGGTCCATTGATCAACTTTATCATTACCCTCACTTAATGGTCCAGGTAATCCTGTATGTGCTCTGATATGTTGAATATAAAAACATCTTTTTCTCTGCCAGATTAAAACTTGTAACTCTTGTAATAAGGCACATACAGTACTACTATTCTTAATAGGACCTGCTAATTCTAATACTTTCACTGCGTTGACCACATAAACTGAATCTGAAATCAAATTGAATGCAAATTGACATCTTTTAAACACCTCAATTACTATTTTCAACTCTACTATTTGGGGGGAGCCCGGTTGAAATTGACATAACACGGGCTCTTGTCTTTCTATCAAATAGGCTCCACAGCCTGTCTTTGAGCCATCAGTAAACACATTTGGTGACCCTTGAAGTGGTACTGCTGAAGTAACCTTAGGGAATATCACTGGGTGCTCCTTAAAAAATAATAGCAATGGATGTTTAGGATAATGGTTATCAATCACTCCTTCAAAGCTACATTGCAATATTGCCCAGTCATCTACAGTGCCACACAAAATCTTAATTTGATAACTGGAATAAGGCACAATTATACTGGCAGGAGCAACTCCAAAAGACTGCAAGCATTGTTGGATACCATTCAAGGCTAAAGCAGCAAGTGCAGTGGGATAATGTTCTATTCTGTTCTTACTTGTGTCCACATCCCCGAGCAGAAATTTCTCCCTACTTTCAGGGACTGAACTGGCTGCTCTGTCTGAGTGGCTTCTGGATATGGGGGAGGAGTTGAAGGCGCCATTGCAACGGCTTTGTTTACACCAGCTGCCGCCAGCGTGGCTGAAGGCGCTGTAACAACGACTCCACCCACTCCGACTGCCGCTGACGTGTCAGGCGCCATGGCAACAGCTCCACCCATACCGACTGCAGCAGCGGCTCCTCCCACACCGACTGCCGCCTGCGTGTCCTTCTCTTTTACTTTTTTCTTTTCCTTTTTTCTAATAACAGTCCTCTCCAACTGTTCTATTAGAGCGTGTAGCTCTCCTTCAGAATCCGTGCTCTCTGAGTCCTCAAAATCTCTAAAATCTCTAAAATCTGTAAGATCGGGATAGAGAGGAACTTTCTTTTTGCCTCCCTTTTCACTGTCTGCCTGCTCAAATCTTTCGCCTTTGTTACTTTCCTTTTCACTGTCTACCTGTTCAGATCTTTCCCCTCCATCCTGAAAGACAGGATAGTACAGCTCATGTCTCACTTCCCTCCAGACATTTGGACAGAATGACCGCCCACTAGGATCACTCAGAGTGGAAGTCTCATTATATGAAGGCAGGGCCATCACAGGCGGCCCCGGACCTGAGGGCTCTATCCGGGTGCAGTCAGAACTCTTCCTCAAAGATGACTTCTCCATTTTCTTTGTTAACCTTTTAAGTTCCTCTTTAGACTCTGAGCTGTCCTCTTCCAAAGTATCTTTCCCAGATTTGACCAAGCGCTCCATTTCTGTGAGGCACTCTCTGCTTTCCTCACCTTGCTCTGCCAGTTGTGTCTTCTACTCATCCGAATCACGGAACTTTATTGCTCCCTCCCGGAGACCTTATTGCCTCTTTACCGAGGTCCTTATTGCTCCCTCCGGAGACCTTATTGCCTCTTTACCGAGGTCCTTATTGCTCCCTCCCGGAGACCTTATTGCCTCTTTACCGAGGTCCTTATTGCTCCCTCCCGGAGACCTTATAGTTCGCAACTTCCCGCGAAACTTTACCTTTTGTTCGCTATTTCCGCGAAACTTTACTGTTTGTTCACTATCTCCACGAAACTTTACCTTTTGTTCGCTATCTCCGCGAAACTTTACCTTGTGTTCACTATTTCCGTGAAACTTTATTGTCCTGATTTATCCCAGGAACTTACCAACGCGTTGCCCCTGACTGCAGGGGTTCTGAGTCTTTTCTGGGTCCCCGTACGGGCCACCACTTTGTCGCATCCCCCCTTGTCCAGCAAGGAATGATGCAACTCACAAAACTCTTCTCCAGCAGTTTATTCAGGTCCCTTGAAAACAGTCTTCCAAATTCCGAATAATGGGGCAGACCCAACCCACAGGCTAAATACTAAATGAACAGCCAGTCAAATAAAGCCAAGTGGTGCTATTTTAGAGGTCTACGTATGCGGAAGCAAGCCAGATCAGCGGTCTTTGCCAAATATGAACTTATTATCACAGAGAGCGCTCACCAACGGGCTGGTGGAAGGCGGAGACCAGCGCCATCTTTAGCGCGCGGCACTTCGCAGCTCTCTACAAAGATGCTGTCCTTCCATTATGCCATTTTGGCTTCTTGTCAAATATTAGATGGCCATAAGTGTGTGGGTCCATTTCTGGATCTTCAATTCGATTCCATTGATCTACTGGTCTGTTTGTATACCAATACCATGCTGTTTTTACAAATATTGTTCTGTAGTGCAGCTTGAAATCTGGGATGGAGATATCTCCAGATGTTTTTTTTTTTTTTTTTTTTTTTTTATTGTACAGGATTGATTTAGCTATTCTGGGCTTTTTGTTGTTCCATATGAAATTGAAAATAGCTCTTTCCAAGTCTATAAAGAATTGTATTGGTATTTTGATAGGAATTGCATTGAATCTATATATTGCTTTTGTTAGGATAGCCATTTTTATTATGTTGATCCTACCTATCCATGAGCATGGGAGATCTTTCCATCTTCTCTAGGCCTCTTCCATTTCTTTCTTCAAGGGCTTGAAGTTCTTGTTGTACAGGTCCTTTACTTGCTTGGTTAGAGTTACCCCCAGGTGTTTTATATTTTTTGTGGCTATTGTGAAGGGGGTTGTCTCCCTTATTTCTTTCTCAGCCCATTTGTTTGTTGTATAAAGAAGGGCTTCTGATTTTTTTTAATTAATTTTGTATCCAGCCACCTTGCTGAAGGTGTTTATCAGCTGTAAGAGTTCTCTGGTGGAATTTTTGGGGTCGCTTATGTATACTATCATATCATTTGCAAATAGGGATAATTTGACTTCTTCATTTCCAATATTTATCCCCTTGATCTCTTTAAAAGGAACCACTTGTAAACACTGATCAGGACTCTTTCAATTATTTAAAAGCTGTAACTGGACTCCCCAAAGTCGGTAGTTCGCAGTTTATCCAGAAGAGTGCAGATTCTATCCAAGGGAGTTGAGTTAAGCAGGAAGAGAGACTTAGCAAGTCAGGATTGAAATCAAGTTGGTGAGATAGTAACTCATTGTATTTTACATCCCAAAGAGCTTGTTGGGTGTTAAGTGAGGATTTGTGACCTCAAGTTCTGTGCATCTCCATTGTTTATAGAAGTCTCTTTTCTATGTTATCTTCTACAAACAAGCATACTACAAGAAAATATTTCATGCCATATGAAATCATGTCTTTACATATTATACCCCCAGTCCAATATTAATGGATTTTTAAAATGTAATTATTTTAAGCTGGTATACAGTGGATTTTAACATGACATTTTCACAAATACTTGGTACTTATTGGAACTTCTTTCTCAGTCTTCTCTACCCCCACCCCCTCCCGATGGTCTTCTTCCTCACTGACAACATTCCCCTTTGGGTTTTATACTACAAGGGATTCTATTCCACTGTCTTTTCCTCATTCCTCTCTTCTTTCTGCTATCCTTCACTTACCATTACCTTTCCATGCCATGACCCTAAATCTAAAGACAAGTGATCATTTATGTATTAATAACTTCATTACAAATCTTGCAAATAAATAAAATAACATACACTAAAATTAACCAGACGCAAAGTCTGTACAACTTACCAGTTTATATACACCCAGAGTTGGCATTTAAAATGGAAGCAGTGAAATTTCTCTGAATTTTACACTTTCAATATCAACTATAGTTAATGCACTTTTATATCACAAACCTCCAGAATTCATGGCAGAATTAGAACTAGAGGAAAAACAATTAGCATCATATTTTTTTATAACCATGTCCCCTTTCTCCATTCACTCTTCCATATATCCTTGTATTTAGATTTTCTTGTTCTCTTTTCTTCATTATACTGCACCTGCATGTACATTTGCTTACATATATACAAATATTACATGCTAGATTCTGGAGGTAAGATAGAACATGTGATTTCCTTCTTTCTGAGATGGGGCGATCTCACTTAATAGTATTCATTCTAAGTACACCCATTTTCCTGCAAAGTTTTAGCTTCATTGTTCTTTAGAGTTTGGTAGTAGTCCATTTTATTTTAGCTATCCCTGCATCTGTTGGTAAACAATGAGGTTGCTCCCAGTTCTTTTCTGTAGTGAATAAAGCATCAGGAAACATAATCTGGTATCTACATAAGACAAATAAAAAAATGTTTGTCTGAGGTTAGCCAATTTGCGACTTCACAGGATGCTTTCCAGTGGCCTCATATTTTTCTCTAAATGTCTTAATTTCTTCTGTTTTGTTTTTTTAACATTGTCATTATCCATGGCTCTGCCTCTGGACATCTGTCTAGTCTTGTTCTGTCTCCTAGCTATATGGGTGCTATAGAAGTGAACATGAAAGGTTAATTATTATTGTGGTGAGTTGCCTTCAGTATGTATTACAGAGTTCTATTTCAATTTTTTGAGAAATGTCCACATTGATTCCCACAGGGTTTACATCTGTGTGCATTCCCACCTGAAGTAACTGTCCCCTTTTCTCTACATCCTTACCCTCTGTAGTTGTCACACTATTAATTTCTATTGAAACCTTCACCAATCTTAATTTTACTTTTAATGTGCTACCTTCTAATCCACAAGACCTTACTGACCTAAGTAAAAGTATTCCCTCTGTACTCACAGCTCTGTCCAACACCCTCTTTTAATCTATGGAGCACATCTCACCTCTTAACATGCTCTCCGATGTTATTTCTGAAAATATCAGTGTACGTTTACAGTGATTATTATGAAACAGACATTGTTCTCAGTCGCTGTCCAAAGAAGCCTGTAGCATGAGTCATTAGTTTTACTGTTATCATCTGGCAGATAAGGGAACTGAACCTTTAAAAATATAAACAACTTGACCATGGTCCCATAGCTAATAAATTCAGTGACAGAATGCTTTTCCAAGTCCTTCAGAATTCAAACCCATTCTCTGACACATTGCATAATAATTATTATGCCCTTCTGTGCATGTGTCCTTCCACCACCCTCTTGGTTATCAGCCCTCAGAAAAAAGGATCACTGTGAGTTCATTCTTATATGTACACTGCTTAATAAAGTAGTTTCTAGGTATCTGATGAACATGCTTTGAATGAAATTACTCAAAGCTCTGCCACTTCAGCATGTTGAGGGGACTGTGTCTCCATCGGAATCATTTGTCTATAACTTCAAGTCTCTGCATTCCCTGTGACCCACCTGTCACTTCCTCCACGTATCTCATTATGACGCATCACCTAAGTTGCTCTTAGCAGTGATACCTAATGCAACATTACCAGTGCAACATGAGCACAAAAGCCCATGAGAACTGCAGGGCCATGAGGTTGTTTTCTTCACAGTGCAGATTAAGGGAACTTATAAAAATATATGTTAAAGGTCAGCAGTGACCCTCTGAGTTAAGAACCTTGCAATGGAAGGGCTCTATCCTTCTTCAAAGTATACTGAATTCCCATGGAAATGGAGTTGAATGGGCTATGCAAGCAGCCCAATTTATTTTTCCAAGAAAATTGCCTTATTAATGTGCATTATGGAAATAATGTTCCACATTCGAACTAACAAGAATTTGTACTGCAGGAGCCCAAGGTAATCGCCTCCTGTGCTTTCATTCCAATGGATCCCAAGACGTTTTCTGAAACTCATTTTCAGGCTCTGCCTGCTTTTTCAATAGTCCCTTCCTCTGGGAACAATACCCTCTGCCATGACCTCCCACAAAAACACCCCAAAAGCCAGGCAAATGTGACAACCAGCTCAGCAGTTCAGTGACCCCAGATAAATGTTTCATGGGTTCTGGGTCTCCAGGCCAGGAAGAAATCAACTCAAAGAAAAAGCACTGTCAGGTAGAGTGCAGTAGTTAGTTTTTATCACATGGAGTGTGAATCTGGAGGACCCGGCCTCAGATGCTTCCTGTATCCCCAGATAACCATGTTAAAATTCACCCTTTACCACCCCGGAGTTACTGTGAAATAAGATGAACTAATATTTGTAAATTTATTCACAAAATAGAGGCCTAACACCAGATCGATGTCAACAATAGGTAGTACACCTGACATCAATCCTGGGCATTTAGACTAGTTACAAGTTATAGCAGTTAGTCTGTGGAGTATCACCTTTAAAAAGATAGAGCATGGGGAATGAGAAGGATCTGAACAAACGAGCTGTAGGATTTCATAGCTGGAGGAGGATGCTGTGAGGGGTAGATATGTTTCAGGATGTGTTGCTTTCAGACCATGAACTGCCACCAAGCCTGTATGGTGTTCTTTTTCTTACCTTATCAGTTTCTAAGGGTACAGACAGCTGTGATGCTGAAACTGAAGTACATATTTTGCCAACACAACTCTCTATTGCTATCTTTGGTTTCCTTGGGGAGTAGCTTACAGAACCAACCTTGTACGTTACAAACTCCAAATGTGATGGATTTCACTCTCTTCCTTGGCAACTCCTCTTTTGTCTGTCTCCCACATGGAAACCAGAAAGTCATTAATCACACTTTTATTTAAAAGGCACTATCATAAGCATCTTTTAAACACCCTCCAAGGCTCAATTTTGTATACCTGCTAGCATAGGCTTCCTTCCAGATAGTCTAGATTTTGATTGTCTCCTTGTTGCTGTTTTACTGATGAACTCTGAATTCTAAGGCTGTCATAATATTCTAATAATTGTGATTTATCATCCCATAATAATGTTCTACATCATTCCACTTAAAGCTATATGACAGGAGATGCATCATGCAATGTACCTTAAAAATTCCTTAAACTGTTAACTGTGTCTTTACTCTATTGTGTCTACTTTCCAGTCTGTTTGATGGCATGAAAAAAATAAAAGAAAAATTAGACCAGTAAACATAATGGCATGAAGATGGAGTAACTGGAAAAAGTATCTTCATGTGGAAATCAGGTCACTATATAGTATGTGTAGCATAATCACCTTTTATTGAAACATATGTATTTTTGAAGCTATAAAGTATGTCTCTATACAGATAGGTGCACATGTATATGCATGTGTTTGTGTATAAAAGATTGATGCTGTAATGTATGGAGAGAAAATGGGAACTGTCCAGGCAGCCACTGGTATGTCATTTCTTAGTTTTGGAAGCTGCAGGCCCTGCACTTCCTATATAATCAGATATATTTATCCCTCTCAGGTATCTGAGGTGGTTGAAGAATAGATAGCTAGAGTCTCATAGTTAAATTTTGAGTTGTTTAGGAATCAAGAGGGTGTTCTGGATCTAAGAAGATATTTTTAAAATTGTGATGCAAGTTAGTATGAAAGCTGAGTTAGATATAGAACTTTAAACTCATGGAGATGGTTAGATAGTAGAATATTAAAGTCAGGTGCCAAATACATATGGACTGGACATTGGGAATGTATGCTAAGCCAGATAACTCTCATAATTGTGGCCTATTTATTTCTGTTGTTTTGTATTGTATTTATAGTTATAAGAAAAAGCCGGGCGGTGGTGGCGCACGCCTTTAATCCCAGCACTTGGGAGGCAGAGGCAGGCGGATCTTTGTGAGTTCGAGGCCAGCCTGGTCTACAAAGCGAGTCCAGGACAGCCAAAGCTGTTAAACATAGAAACCCTGTCTCGAAAAAACAAACAAAAAAAAAGAAAAAGAAAAAGAACCATTTGTTGGACTGAAAGGGAGAGCTGTTGGGGGGAAAAAGAAATACCTTAAACTAAAAAAAAAAATAAAAAAAGGGAAGAGGATGGGGGGTTGAGGGGGAGGAGGGTGGAAGGGTGGGACTGGAGGGGGGAGTAGGGAGGGGATTGTGACTGAGATGTAACTTGAAGAAATAAAAAATAAATAAATTTAAAAAAATTGAAAGAAAAGAGACCAAGAAAACAAACATTGAACAGATACAAAGAAATAAGCTACTTTAAAGTATACAGGAAACAGAAAGTAGGAAAACTGGGGGAAAGATAACTAACAGGTCAAATTACCATCTAAGTTTTGGTGCATAGGAATAAAAAGCCTTTATGTTCCTGGGGGCAAGGTTTGTTAGCCCCCATTCTAGTGCTAATCAAGTGACTTTAACAATGCTTTGGAGGTATTGATTGGTGCAAGTGTGGCTTAATAGCAGAATCATTACTTTCTTAATCCCGAAACTGCCAGCTCTGACTCTTTTCAAGGAAACTTCAATGTGTTCGATTGCAGGCTGCCATTTCTAATTGTTTTCAAATTTTGTGGCACATCTCTAGCTCAGGAAGTTTTGTTCTGATATTTTGTTTGTTTGTTAAGTCCTAGTTTTAGGACCACATATGCTGAGGCTTCTGGGCCCCCTGCTTGGAATGTCTTAATTTTGAAATAGAAAAGGGAGATCTCAGTTGATTAGAAAACTCTGAACTCCTTGACTCTTAGATAAAAATATAATTTGGGTCAGCATCCCCATTTACTCAATAGCATTAGAATGATGCTTTGTGTTGGGTTTCAGGGGCTGGTATCCCTGTCTGTCCTTCAATTCTTTACTAGAATTGAGCAGAAAAGGTCAAATGAGGGGATGATATGTCAAAAGGCTGTAATTAAGATTTAGAAAGATTAATACCGTTGGTATTTAATGAAATTGGCTTTTAGAGGAATGCTCATCTATTACTTTGATATTTAACATTTTTTTTCTTATTAAAATGTTAGTGCTGAATGGCACCACACAGTCAGAAATATGACTTTATACAAGCCATCCATGGAAGGGTCACAGCTAATAAACAATTGGATTATTTTAGCAGTACTATAATAAAATTATCTCACATTTTCGCTTAAGACATATTTCCCCACCCATGGCTTACATTTTTCCTCCTTTATAGTGAACATAAAATTGGCCTAACTGGGTCCATTTATTGCACCAAAGTGAGGGTTTTTTTTTTTTTAAGTTAGTTGTTTCAGCTGTTTATAATAATCTCAAATACACAGAGATGTAAGGTTTTTGGTGGGTTTTTTTTTTTTTTTGAAGAAAAAACTACAGTTAAACCCTCCATATCATACTGAAAGAAGAAGAAGAAAAAAAAAAAACAAACCACCCTGTAGTCTAAAGTAGATGCTGATGCCTTTTGGTGTTTTGAAGAAGGAGCTTTTTCAAATTGAAAGGAAATTTCCATTTCAAAAATAGAAACTGAACTATCACAATGGCTGCTTTGCATATATTTTTGGTCACAAAAATACCATTGTTATTTTTTACTATGGCTATGCAAATGAGATGTTGATAGGATTAAGTTCTGCAGTCTTCTGAGACAGTCTTGCACTTGCACTGTGAAGTTTTTCTTTGCCTCCCACTATTTCCTTTACATTTAATTAAAGTCATCAAACTCATTTCGCTTGCTATTCTGCAGAAGGGTTCCCTTTCTCTCCACCCTGTCTTTGTGTGTGTGTCTATTTTTTTTTTCACCCTTGCATCCTCTTCATGTTTGCTGCACGTTCTGACTTATTTCAATCCGTGGTAACGTGTCTTTACCAAAGAATGTCTCATTTTTCTGCCTTATGTTTAACACACACACACAAAACAAAAACTCTCAATCACTTGTCATTCTAGGTCCAGTCTGGCTTATTCTCACTATATTTTCTAGGGATATGGGGGTCAAGCAGACTGTAAAGACTTATAAGTAAAAACTCAAATGTGAGTTTGGGAAGTTTATGATGTAAAAACACGAGCTTTCTTAAATTAGGATGGTTGATAGAATTAAGAATCCAAACCATTATAACAATTTAAAAAATATTTCTATTTGCACACACACACACATATATTTCTATTGCGCTGCAGTTCTTATAAACTGGTACTGCCTTTGCTCATAATAAAGGCTTGTGTATTCCAAATTTTGCAGCCAACGAGGTGTATAGCCCATTGCACATTTCTACATTGTGTCTTCAATATTTGTCATAGGTTTTATGTGCATGCACATGCACATATGGAAACACATGTACATCAGCATAGTCCAGGGCAGGTATATGTGCTGTCAGTTATTTCATCTAGCTTCTGTAAGCATGACAAGGAAATGACTTTACACTTTCTTTTTCCTTATACAAAGTAGTAGGGGAAAGGGGGTTATGAAAATGGTTCTTAAAATTCACATATTATGTGAACATGTGAAATTTTATTTAAATGACTGTTGGGTTTTACTGTTGCTCTCACATTGGTTTGAACACATTAATTTTCCATGCTCCTTTATTGGTAGTGGAGGTAGTTAATAATTATAAAATTAATTTGCTTGGAAAGTTCTATTTTTCTCTAAAAATTGGAACTTACCGGTAAATTATCATTTTAATTAAAGCACCCATATGTATTACTTAAACATTAAAATATCCATGACTAACTAGGAAAGTGTGGCCAGTGCACTTAAATTTTCACTACACAAAGAAAGAATAAGGATGTTTGTAGAGGCCAACCAATTCAAACAAATGTTCAGTCTGGAAATTAAGAAATTATGAATGCTCCCTCTCAATTAGCATTTTTCCAATTTTGAATATGCATGGACTGTCAGATGATCATCTCCTTATGCAAAGTAGGGTTCAACAGGGTGACAAAGGTATTGTTAATATCCTGTATTTTTAGCTTCAAGGTACAGAGAGTGCATTGTGTGAGATCCACACTCTTCTAACAATTTTCCACTTCACATTCAATATCTTCACTATCCTCCCTCCTTCTCCTCCTCCTTTTTTTTTTACTCTTGGATAAAACAAAAAGATGTTTCTCTCTTTTGATTTAGCTCTCTTTGGGAATCTGTAAAGTATGTAAAAGTAAAGGTCCTATTTCAAAAAAATTTCTATATGATACAAGAAAAATGTTCAAAAAAATAGAATTTAGTCAAGGAAGCTGTTTTAGAGATTCTAAAGTTACAATAAAAATGTTTACAACTCATGTACATTACCCCCTTCTCCCTCTTTCTTTTCATCCGCATCCCTCTGCTGTCTATAAATGTGGGTTAAGTCCATAAGAAGTACTAGTATTTAAAGAAAAGGTTCCTCCTGAAAGAGTGGGGATCGCACACAGTATGCGCTCTGTATCTTGAAGCTAATAATATGACATAGTAACAATACCTTTATATTATGTCAGCTAAAACTGTTACAAGAGTATTGCTGATTTAAATTGAACTCATAAAGTATATTCATGAGGAAACCAGGTCACAAAATAGTATGTGCAGTATAATCACATTTTATTACAAAATACATATATTTGAAGCTATATACAGATATACACACATGTGTTTGTGTATAAAAGATTAAAAGAAAAGAGATCAAGAGAACAGATTACATAAATTCTCTATGTTTGATTATACTACTGGTGAACTTTTTTCTTAAGTATAAGGGTGTGTATAGCTAAGTATAGAAGACTGTGGAATGGCTGTTTACCTTAATGTCATCTAGTTTGTAATCAATTATAGTTTGGTTTCTCTAACTGATTGAGTGACTCTGGCTGATAACAAGGAAAATAGTTCTAGAATCATCTGTGTGTTCAGGAAGATTACATGGAGTTAGCTTTAGGGGACAATTCTTTTCCAAAATGACCATAGCAAATTTCTCTCTAGCAATGTATATGCATTCTATTCTCCTAGCTATTTGTCAGCTCTAGCCACTGTTATTTCTATTTAACAATACAAGTGATCCTGTGTTATATATAGAAATTTAAATTGTGTTTTCTCTGATGAGCTGCCGCTGTTTTTGTTCTTTTAAGGTATGGATTTCTTAGACTTCAACCCTAAAGATTCTGAGTTTATAGGATTAGAGTGGTCCTTGAAGTTCAATATGTTTCAAAGCCTGCTAAAGGAATGTTAATATCCTCTTAGACATTTGAACCATAGGTCTAAGATACTGAATTTCAGGTTCCAGAAAGGAATAGATTGCTTTGTAGACCTTTATTTTCAAAATGCTCCCCCTTGGATGTGAACGTAAACATCAACTATCAATGAGGCAAGATGTAAAATGGTAAGTTGCATAGCTCTATTTTACCAAGATACACATCTAAGTAGGTCTGTATCCCATGTAGTCCACATATTTAAGTATTAAAGGCAAATAAAAACATGGCTCTAAACCTGAACAGGATACAATGCTTCACAATTATAAACCCAAGGACAGAATCAGGAAATTTACTGCAGGCCCTCACAGCTCTGACTCCCTTATAGTCATTAATGTTGTACCAATGAAGTTCACAGAGAAAGGGAACTAGCTGTACCCATGTGCTCTATCCAGATAGTTGGGTATGTGTAGATCAATAATTAATGAACAGTTTTTATTAGGTGAGAAGCCTCTAAAGTAAGATATTAGAATCTTAGATGTTTGGTTCAAGAATTCAAGGGACTAGTGCAAATACTCAATTGACTCTACATCTGTCATAAGCTCGTGGTATTTCATCCAATAAAGGATCAGTTTTGAAGCTCCCCTAGTCTGAGAGAGGGTTGGGTTGTTTTCAGCTCTTTTTTGTGTCACCATGTAATATGTAGTGAATGACATCCCTGTGCTTTATTGGGGATATTTACCTCAAATTTGGTGTAAGACATTAAATGTGTATATTTCTTCTATAAAAGCCCAACCTGTTTGTGTGAATGTAATGGAACAATAGAGTCTGGCGTCATCCATCTTTTGTTATGGATTGCTGAAATGATGCTGGAGAGTGTATTTATAAGTAGTGCATACTAGTACTGCCAAATATTGACTTTTTTTGCTAACTCCATCACATAAAACTTCTGACTGCAACCTAAGTTAAGTTCAGTTGAAGATAAAATATTGCAAAATAAATGCCAAAAATGGAAACCATTTTTCAAAACACTAAATTAGGAAGTTAAGAAATCACGGCAATTAATCAATATTTCAAAATGATGAATATATTTTATAAAATACCAGTTAAAAAGAAAAGCTCAAAAAGGAGGTTTTCCTGTATGTGTAAAACACAGTGTTATTTTACGGTTCTGTGGCAGATCTCAGATGAGGCTTCAGAAAAACACTTTACCTAAAATGTTGCTGCAATTATGATCTTCATCTCAATGATCTGAAAAATATGGGAATCAATTAGTATTTGATGCTAATAATTATACTTGTTATTTATAGAAACTTGTGTCCTGGGTGCTGTACTTACATGTATTAAATTCTCTTTCCAAGTCTATAACGTCATTATTCCAATTTCAGAAGATATGTAAATGCGAAAACAATATCAAGTTTTGCTTTAACATTTCGTGAACTATCACTTTGTATTGCTGTGTGACTGGTATTGCTGGGTTTAATAGAAAGTCATATCTTCCATTCTCAAGGGCTTCCATTGGTGTGTGATAGCTAAGGTAGAAAGAAAAAGGTAATAAGCAAAGAAGAAAAGAAGAAAAGAAGTGCGTTTTGAGGAAGAAAGATCCAGAGAGACATTTATGTCTCTCTGGCGGTCGGGGGCAAAGTAGAGAGAAGGGAGGGGAGGAAGGGATTGTAGAGATCTTAGTAGTACTTAGGTTTATGTAAAATGCCAAAGCGCAATATATATTGACTTTTATTTACTATATGTTATATGTTATATAGTAACACATAATAACCTAGCTGGAGCTTAATTCACTATAAGGTAGGTAGCTAGACTAAAGTATTTACAACCTAGATCAAAGACCTGTAGTGGTTTTAGAGACACATTTTTCATTGCACTAGAAGCTCACAGCTTTCTTAGCCTTTGGCATACTCTTTATTCAGCCATATCTTGTCCTGCTAGTTTGAGCTTATAGAGGAGACTAGGTTATTAGTCTTGCTGAACAAAAAGGACTGACACTAAGAGATTGCTACCAATTAAGTGACTAGGTAAATATTCTGATTTCTTCAGCAAACCATTAATTATTGGGGGCTAGAGAGATGACGCAGTTGCTAAAGTGTTGGCTGCTTATGAGCAAAGACTTGAATTTAATCTCCAGCACTCATTACCTGGCTATGGTGTCTCACAATCATAATTCCAACACTGAGGAGATGGAGACAAGAATTGACTGGGCTTGTTTCTTGGGCTCGTTGGCCAGCCAGCATAACATAAACCATAAATCTTAAGTTCTACAGAGAGACTTTGTCTCAAAAAACAAACAAACAAAGAAGGTAACCATTCCTGGGCATCAATATAAGAATCTGATTTCTCACTTCCACATACATTACACACATGGGCACATGCAGTTCCATGCATGTGAACATGCACAAACATGCAAAACAAAACAATAATTTTTAGTCTGTAAAGCCAGCACTGAGATCATAAATGGGGGAAGGGGGCTCAAATTCCTGTCTTTAAAGAGCTTGCTTTTAGTGTGGAGAATAGAGAAGTAAAGGCAATGAATGAAAAATAAAAAAACTTCACGCATGAATATCAAACATAATGCCAGTTAGTGATGAGTACTATTGAGAAGAAATGAAAGGAAGATACAATAGGCACCACATTGTTCCAGGACAGTGAAAACTCCCTGGGAGTTACAACAAGCTTAAGGAAGGCTTCCTGAAGAAGGAAGCTCAATTCAAGTGATAAAGGAAATTAAAACACTGTATACTGTCTCTAGTGATCTGATAAAAAACATTACTTTTAAGCTAAAATATGATACACTAAGATGAACACAAGCCACTCCCTGCTAACGTTGTTCATGTTCTTTGCTCCTGCAGGCTCTTCTAGGTTATCCCATCTCTGCATGTGCAGTTTTGGAATGCATATCAAGGAAAAGAGGCATCTCGAAGCATTTGCTTTAAGATTTCACTCAACATTTTAATGGGCCAGCAGTAAAGTAGTCAAGATAACCTCTAATTTAGATATTCAACCCACCAGTATCATTTCAGCTTCCCCTTTCCAATAATCCTCCATGTAATTTTTAATGATAATTAACCCACCTATATTATTTATCAGTTTGTAATTACAAAATAGCTTGCAGTCACCATTTAGTTATTCCTAACACCATTCTATGGGGTTAATGGGAGTCTGTGCACTAGGCTTGGATAGAAGTGCTTCCCTGGTCTGTTGTCAGAGCACTAAAGGGATACCAGTCTTCACCAGGAAAAGTCATATAACAGATGCTAAGAAAATGTTGCGTTCCTCTGACAATCTTCTCTGTTGGCTTATTTTCAAGCAATTTATTTAATTATATTTCTAGTCCTTCAAAGCACTATATTTCTAGTGCTTCCTGCTCAAGATTTATATGACTTGAATGACAAGTAAATCATATTGGTACAAAAGTAAGTGTATAATTTTATCTTTGATTAGAAACTTTGAAAAACTGAGAAGAATTTTCTGTGTATAATTCAACATTTAGGTAAGAGTATAATTAGACATGCTTATTTCATGGCACAAAATTTTTATGAAAAGATGAATAGCACATTCATATTGCTTTAATTTTGTTTTGATTAACTCTTATACATTTCATAATGCATAAGATTCTACTATCTAATTAAAATAATAATGATAATAATAATAATAAAAGTTAAACTAAAAATTGAACCCAACCAATGTACTTAAAGTTCAGATGTATTAATTATAATTAAAAATTAGACAACAATAACTTGGACCTTGATCAGATTTGGCTATTTGGTGTTACCTTGGAATTGTTACTGATCAATTAAGTTGTGATTTGGAATTTGTTTATTTGACTCACACATACCATCTTCCCGGACTCAGGGTTTTCTCTAATCCTCGGTGTTGTCACCTGCACCACAGGACTGATTCAAGCCTTCCTTGAAGAGATTTCATGCCTACTGAATAATGTCCCTTTTGTGCTTCAAGGAGTAAAGAAAGGAAAATGTTTTCTCTAGTATAGCTCACCTTTGTAGAAGATGTCTTAGCAGTCCATGCTCACGATGAGGAATTACTTGTAGAAATGATCCCACAGTGAATAGACTAGGAGAATGGTAGCCTGCAAGTCAGCCTTTGAAAGTCAACACACACTTTGTGTGGCTATGACTAGAGCTGGGCAAAGCCTTAGCGCAAAAGTCTCTCAGTCCTTTGGATCACTGACATCTATATTCTATCCTTAGATCCTTGAAACTCTTTGTAATCAGACACTTCTGTCTTTCAACAGCCCCTTTCTGTGTGTTGGCAGCGACCCCAAGTGAATGGGCCTAATCTGAGGCTGGAAAGAAAGGAAGGCACCCAAAGGCCCTCTTTTTGCCTTTGCAAACTGATGGTTTCCAAGCAGTTTTCTGGTGTTTGGAAACACGGTGTAGTAACTGGGGGAAGAGGCAGCTGTGCTTTGGCCCACACGAGGTAATTTGCAGACACATTTTAATTGCCTTTTAGGGAGCATGAAGAAGCTCCAAATAGCCTAATGAGTTCCAGCAAACACCTGTGAAATGCTTTAGACGGCCATGTAATACTGAAATTAAGAATGTAATGTGGCGATTGGAGGCAGAGAATTTTTTTCCCCTGCACTGAAAACGATAGAGAGATTTTTGAAGACTTCTTTTTTTTTTGGTGTTGTTGTTTATTTATCACTTCAAGTTACATCTCCATCACAGTGCCCTCTTTCCACCCTTCCCGGTCCCATTCTCCCACACTCCCCTCCCTCTGCCACCCATCCAACTCCTCCTATTGTGGAAAGACTTCTTGCTTCTAGTAGTTCTTTCATTTACCTAATAAGAATTTATCTTCAAATGATTGATCTTATATAATGTATTTCATAATGTTAGATGGAATCTTCCTGTCAAACTTTACATTAAATCAAAACAAAAACAAAACAGAGACTCTTCATCATTCATTTTGTAATGAACAAAGGCTAGAGTTGTATTCTAGTTAGTCAATGAAGAGTATGAAAGAGACGGATTTGAAAAACAAAGGAAAAAAGACTGCCATGATTGGTGGCATAGCAGGAGATGCCCTGTATTTTCTTACCCTCTCTACTAGTCTGCCACCTTCCATCTCTCAAGCTCTCCCATCCTTTTCCTTCTTTCTCCCTTACTCCTCCCTCCCTCCTTTCCTTTCTTTCTTTTCTTTCTTATTTTTGTTCCACTGGGTTTCTTTTGAATTTATTTTGAAGATGTTCTAAAAGGATGAAGGACATTCTAGTATTTTGTTCTACCTTTGAGGGAAAAATATCTTCAACAGAGAGAAAATTAGTATAATCTGCAAAAGAAAGAAAAGGGGAAGTTTGGTGTTTGTATCATTCCGCCATCATTTTTCAGGCTTTTTGCTAAGATGAAGTGGAGAAATTGTATCTTTCACCTAGCTTCAGAGCCATTTGCCTGTTTTATATGTGTGTTTGTGTGAGCCCCATCATCTAAAATAATTATTCTACCTTCTGAGAAGTAGCAACTAACCATAAGTCAGTGTTCAGCATTCTAAAATGATCATTATATACCTGTGAATATGTTAGGCAAAATTATAAGCTTATGCAATAGAATCATAAAGCACCATTCCCCTGTAGGGCTCTTTTGAATTTGTATAGTTGTAGGGATATATTGATGATAATATGTGAATCTATAATCTGTGACTCTCATGGCTGTCCCTTAGTTACTGTAGGAATAGTTGCACTTTCTTGGTTGAAGACATGTGGGTTGTTCCACCCTTTCACTATTAAATAATGTTTTTACATTCTGTACTTATGAAATATTTTCATAGCTTATTTGGAATGCAGTGTTCTAAGTGACTTTGACCATGTATGCGCTCTTTCCTTCTCAAAGGATTACACCAATTTACTCTCCTACCATTATGGGTAAGAAATTCCCTGGATCAAACATCCCTGTTCTGTGCATTTGATAAATATACTTGTTTTGCTTAATAGGTAGAGATTCTGATTGTTTTCCATTTCTTGAGGACTAATAGTTTCCTGCATTCCCTTGCATGTGTACTGGCAATTTACATAGGCTATTTTGTGAATGAATCTGTTCATAGACTTGTTTGTTCTATGTACATTTTCTGCAGTTTTTTTAATAGGCTCTTAAAATATTTCTCTATGTGAGAACTAGTAGGCAGAATTTACTTCAAGTTACTAACAGAATTTATAAGCTCTATCCATGCTCACATTTTTATTTTGCTTGTTTACTTTTGATGCACATAAAATTTAAAGTGAAATTCTTTATAGGTTTTCTATGTAAATATTATTTTAGAAATAATTTCTATCCTCATATTTTTATACATACAGTCATTTTTTCCTATTTTTAATTTTTAATTCATTTAGGGATTTCTAGTGTGTGTTGTGAACTAAGGAACCATGTTTTCGTGCCCTACCAACTCATCTTGATGATCTGTAGAAGTCTTTGTTAGATACCAAGTTCCCACATGTGCTTCCACAGAAGAACCGTCTAATAAGATCTTGATATGCACAACAGCTTCTTGAATTTGATAATTGAAGTAAAACATTCAGTGCTTTAGCCACACTAGTCATAGCAATACCTTGGGTTCTCATAGAACATTTCTGTCCTCACAGAAAGATCCACTGACTATTTTCTATTAGACAATAAAGTTAGTATTAATTCACCCTTTCCTCTATTGCACCCCATCCTACTGCCCCAGGGCCAGCGTGTCAATTAGAAGATTGCTTCATTATCTTGGTATCTCACTCACAGCACAACCAAGTCTTCATTATTCTGATTTTTAGTGGCATCTTCTCTTTGCAGGAAAGTTCCTTTCTGTATAGTATTCACTATAATTCTTAGGAGATTTGATTGAATATATAATAAATCTGTAAATTATTGATGTATATTTATTTATTACATCTCCAATCTTTGGATAATGTGCTACATTCCATTAATTTAAGATTTCTCTTGAAAATATCTTATGCATTTCTCCATAATTGTGCACATTTTGAATAACTCTAATCAACAATGCTTTATAACATTAGTTTCGTAAATTGTCCTTTTATTTATAATACCTGCTGATAGCTAGTGAATCATAACACATATTTTTACGTATCAATCTTATAAAGAAACCCGTGAATTTTTACTATATTTTTCTCCTTCTCTATTAATTTCTTTTAGATTTTAAATGAAAATAATCAATTTTTCGAATGACATTTTTTCTAGCTTGTGCCACAAATTTTACATTCTCCCCTCACCTTTTTGTAAAATTAATTTCAGGGATCTTTTTAGTAGCAGGAAGAACAGATTGTATAGGAAATAACAGTTTTGTATTTTGAGGTGATTTCTTTTTAATGTACAAATTTTGAGCAGATTCTGAATTTTTTGTTACTAGACTTCCAGAATTGGCTTAAATTATGAATTACTGATAAAGTCCATCAAGCTGGAGATGGAGTTCAGAAGTAGAACACTTTGAGGTCCTAGATTTAATCCCTAGAACTACAGAGAAAGAAAAGATACTAAATTCAGTCAAGATGTTTTAAGATATTTTTGTTAGAATTTTTGTAATGTGATAAGATGAGTTAATAGCACATGTTCTGATACTTAAAAAGTTTATGACCTGCAGTACAGGTTCCAATATTATTATTAGTGGTTATTATTAGACTTTGTGCTGATTTTCTAACATTTTATTTTATACTTTATTCCATATCTAAAATATGAAAGCTCTGTATTTCTTATTTAGAAAACCCATCATTATTTATCCTCCCTCTTGAAAGCTGTGCTAAATTAGATGTACAGTGACTGATTCAGTGGGCCAATGGGCAGAGGTGCCTTCCACCAAGCATAATGACCATACAGCTTTATTCTGAGGATCAGCATGGTCAAAGAAGTAACACTATTCCTTAAGTTGAACATATTTGTTTCATAGAGGACAGCACTATCTGTGCTATTTATGAAAATACCTGTGCTCCAGTCAATTACTGGTCCTGGAGTGCTGAAATCTTGGTTTTGGTAATATTTCTTCATGTATTTTTAATTTACTAATTAAAGCCCTTTAATAATTAAAAGACTTATTATATTTTCTATTACCTTTGTCACTTTTGATAGGTTAAACTCCTACAGAAAAGTTTATTTTTATCTGTTTCTTAAACCATGTTGTAGTCTTTTAAGTTCAGCTCCACTAGCTATTATTCCTAATATTTTTTGTATTTAAAATTATTTGTTAGTGTGGTAATATTACTAAAGTTGAGTTTATTTATAAGTAAACATTTTTTCTTTATTTGATTATTTCTATCATTCTCTTGCCTTTCGCTTTTTTGTAATTTTTTTTTCTAATTGTCCTTTGGTTTTCTTTGGATTCATACTGATATGTGCTCACCAAATTCTGGTTTTAGATACAAGCTTATACTATCATTCTTTATTTTTTTAATACATTACAATTCTGTTTTGATTTTTAACATTACCATGATATGTTTTACAAAGTATATTGAAACTTTGGAATGTTTCAGAAAACTGTTCTTGATTTCATATAATTACAGAAAATTATAGAATATCTTCAATGTCATTTGATGCTCATAAATGCTTCTTTTTTCCTTAGTACAGTTTCCATATCATTGAATTACCTGGGTAAATAGACAGGTCAAATCTTTCTTGTCTTAAGTTGTTTTTTGCTTTTTTTGTTTGCTTATTTTCTTTTCATTGCTCTAATTAGTAAATGCATTGATAATAGAAACTTATTTAATATCCCAGTATTAATGCGGGATTATGTTTGTTTGTATATTCATGTTATTACTAGATTTACACAACTTCTATATTTAACCTTTTTTATGAATTGGCCCATTTAAAAATAGTAATTCTATTTGTAAGAATGTTTTAACAATATTTATTGATGTAGCTAAAGGCCTTATTTAATATATAAAGCATTTATATATTAAATTTTCACTTATTTCCTAAAGTTGTTTCACATTCCTAATTAGCCTATATAATTCATTACTACATAGAGTTAATACATTTGTATTGGCTCATTTGGACATTCTCTGTAATTTTTTAATTTCTAATATGTGTCCCATTTATAGTTATTGTGATTACTTTAAAAAGGCTAATTAATTAATACATAGTGATTACACTTTATACTATGGTCACTACATTTTATTCCTTTTCCTATCTCCTTTAAGTAAGTAAGTAAGTAAGTAAGTAAGGAGCTCTATCCACTGGACATGTTTTAAAAAGTCAGAGCTATTGGCACATGGGCGTAACCTTAGATGTTCAAGAGATTGAGGAGAGGATCACAAGTTTTTAGGCTACCTGGGTTGTGGAATAAGTTCAATGTCAGCCTGGCATACTTAGTGAGAAGCTGTCTCTAATGCAAATGAAACATATGAAAAGGAAGTAGAAAAATGAGTTCTATATTCAATGCATACCAAATGTACTCGTTGAGAAAACCCAACGGACCACACACAGACCTACCTTCAGAGAGCTCCCTTAGGAGTCTGTGATAAAGACAAGTCACGCGAGTGACAATAGCGTTTTATCAAAGGGGATACACTAAGAACAAAGTAGAGCATGATATTATTAATTAAAGAGGTACTGGGGCTACCTAATTCAAGATACCCAAAGCAAAAGATGCAGTAGTTCATTTCAGTAAATATGGTGCTTTGGGCTAGCACACAGACATGAACAGGACATTTTAGTTCTATATACCTTTTACCCAGTCTTCCTCTGAACCTGATGCCTCTGTGATCAACTACAATGATCAGGAGAATGGAATGGATCCAAGATGGCGGCGGCCGGCGCAGACGTATTTTGATTTTGGGGTCAACAATCACAAGGCGGCAAGTGTTCCAGGATGCTGTACAAAGGGCACGACCCCTTCTAAATCTCACCCAGCTACACAGGGACCACGGAAGATGCCTGGGCAGGATGCCCCTTCCAAATCTCGGACACACTAGGAAGCCTCTGGACCTGGGAATCAGGATAACCCATCCCCCCAAAAGGAGAGACCTCCAGTAAATTCCAACCTAATACCCAGCCTGCAGACTCAGAAACCACGCAGAGATAATCCCCACCCTGCTGGGCACTCCCAGGTCTCACACAGACTATCCAATTATCTAGCAAAAGGTTGCAACCCTTGAAAGTGAGCTGGACATCCGCTGCAAAGTGCCTTCAGAACACAGACCGCAGTCTGTGACATCACTGGCCAGTTTCCAAGCCGTGGGAGCAGTAAGGCTACTGCAGCTGAACTGTAGACTTACCCGCTACAGGAACCAACCCCGGGAAAACTGCAAGATATTTGAAATGGTCGTATATTGGTCTTATGTACTAGTACAGGCCCTTTCAGCAGGGAATCAGAACTTATTTGTAAACAGCTCCACCACCTGAATTAATTAGGTCCCCACCTGGGAGGCGGGACTGAATGACTCACCTTAAAGGGGTGGAGTAAGGCAACTCGAATCCTACACCACAGTGCCCCCTTTGGACCCAAATCCAGAAGACAGCAAATTCCACATGGCCAGAGGCCCCAGACCAAAAAAAAAAAAAAAAAAAGAGCAAAATGTCTCCAACAAAAGAAAACAACGCTATTCCGTCTAGCCCGAACCACCTCACCACAACTGAAACACATGAAAACGATGACAACTCTACAGTATGGAAAGTGATAAAGTCCCTTCAAGAAGAACTTAAAACTATGAAGGAATTCAAAGAAGCCACAATCTTACAAGTCAAAACAACAAATAACATCATTAAAGAGCTCCAAGCCAAGGTGACCCAGCTTGAACAGGAAAAGGATAAAGCAATGAAAGATCTCCAGACAAAAACAAGCAAACTGGAGAAGGAAATGTACAAAACCAACACTACCATTCAAGACATGAAAATAGAAATGGAAACAATAAAGAAAACACAGTCAGAGTTAAAAGAGGAAATGGAGAATCAAGAGATGAGAACAGGAACTACAGATGTGAGTATGAAAAATAGAATGCAAGAGATGGAAGACAGGATCTCAGGCATGGAAGATTCGATGGAAGAAATCAGTACAACATCCAAAGAAAATGAGAAAGCTAAGAAAAATCTCTCACCCACAACATCCAAGAAATCAAGGACTCAATGAAAAGACGGAACCTAAGAATTATAGGCATAGAGGAAAGAGAAGACTCCCGACTCCATGGTCCAGGAAATATCTTCAATAAAATCATAGAAGAAAACTTCCCAAACTGAAAGAAAGAGATGCCAGTAAAAATTCAAGAGGCAAACAGAACACCAAACAGATTAGATCAGAAAAGAAACTCCTCTCGCCACATAATAATAGAAACTCCAAATGTAGAGAACAAAGAAAGGATATTAAAAGCTGTAAGAGAAAAAGGCCCAGTCACATACAATGGCAGACCCATCAGAATCACACCTGACTTCTCCTCAGAAACTTTAAAAGCTAGAAGGGCCTGGACGGATTCCCTACAAGCCCTGAGAGAACATAGGTGCTCAGCCAGACTACTATACCCAGCAAAACTCTCTATCAACAAGAAGGAGAAAACAAGATATTCCATGACAAAATCAAATTAAAACAATATCTCCTCACAAACCCAGCCCTACAGAAGATCCTAGAAGGAAAATTCCAACAGAGAGAAGATACTACACCCAAGAAAACAGAGGAAATAGAAACCTCCATAGCAACAAAACAAAAGAGAAACACAAGACAGCCAGCTATACAAAAATAATGGGAAAAAACAACTCCTGGTCACTAATATCCATCAATATCAATGGACTCAACTCGCCAATAAAAAGACACAGACTTACAGACTGGATCCGTAAACAAGACCCATCTTTTTGTTGTATACAAGAAACACACCTCACTATTGAAGATAAACACTACCTCAGAGTAAAGGGCTGGGAAAAGGTCTTCCAAGCAAATGGACCCGGGAAAAAAGCTGGAGTAGCCACCCTAATATCAAACAAAATAGACTTCCAATTGAAGTTAATATATAAAGACAGAGAAGTGCATTACATACTCATTAAAGGAAATATCCACCAAGAGGTCATCTCAATATTGAATATGTATGCCCCAAATACAAAGGCACCTACATTTTTAAAAGAAACACTTCTAAAATTTAAATCGCAAATTGAGCCAAACACTTTAATAGTAGGAGACTTCAACACCCCCCTCACAACTATGGACAGATCATCAAGACAGAAGCCAAACAGAGAAATAATGAGTCTAACAGAGATCATGAACCAAATGGACCTAACAGATCTCTACAGAAAGTTTCACCCAAACACAAAAGAATACACCTTCTTCTCAGCACCTCACGGAACCTTCTCCAAAATCGACCATATAGTTGGACACAAAGATAGCCTCAACAGATACAAGAAAATTGAAATAACCCCTTGTATTCTATCAGACCACCATGGAATAAAGCTGGATTTCAGTAGCAAAAAAATCAACAGAAAGTCTACACTCACATGGAAATTGAACAACTCTTTACTAGAGGACCACTGGGTCAGGGAAGAAATAAAGAAGGAAATCAAAGACTTCTTAAAATCCAACGAAAGTGAAGACACAACATACCCAAACCTATGGGACACAATGAAAGCTGTGCTACGAGGAAAGTTCATAGCACTAAGTGCCTTCAAAAAGAAAATTCTGACAGCTCATATTAGCGAATTAACAGCTAAACAGGGTGAATTGGAAAAAAAAAGAAGCAAACACTCCCAAGAGGAGCAGAAGGCAGGAGATCATCAAACTTAGGGCTGAAATCAACAACTTAGAAACAGAAAGAACTATACAAAGAATCAATGAAACCAAGAGTTGGTTCTTCGAGAAAATCAACAAAATAGACAGACCCTTAGCCAAATTAACTAAAAGACAGAGGGAGAAAACACAAATCAACAAAATCAGAAATGAAAAGGGTGAAATAACAACAGACATTGAGGAAATCCAGACAGTATTTGGATCCTACTTTAAAAATCTATATTCCACCAAATTTGAAAACTTAAGTGAAATGGACAATTTTCTTTATAGATTCCACCTACCAAAGCTAAATAAAGATCAGATAAACAGATTAAACAGCCCTATAACCCCTAAGGAAATAGAAACAGTCATTAAAAATCTCCCAACCAAAAAAAGCCCAGGGCCAGATGGCTTTAGCACGGAATGCTACCAGACCTTCAAAGAGGAACTAACACCAATACTTTTCAAACTGTTTCACAAAATAGAATCTGAAAGAACATTGCCATTGCTCTCACCTCCAAGTAGATGGGTCCAGATATGTGAATGTAATTTCACCAGTACTCACAATCATCCTATAACATACATTCCCAGAAAAAAAGATTAAGTCTACTGCATTAATTCTGAAGTTATAGAGGATGTATGCAGATGTTCAGAGTGAGGACAGCAGGTAGCTAGCTATCTTTCCTCCTCAATGAAATGCTTAAGCAGGAGGACTGAATGAATACCAAGTTTCTAAGTGTCAGAAACACTGATATATATATATATATATATATATATATATATATATATATATAT